>CM042321.1:33256624-33656624 GCA_023566125.1 Zingel zingel | reverse complement strand
CCCCAACCCTGTCACTTTATCATCGCACGCATGCAGGGCTTTAGTTACGCACAAGTTAAAAATTATTAACTTGAGCAAATATGCTTTGCTCCATATATTTATGCTGAAATGAAATGTCCAACTGTTGGCAAGACTTCTATCCATTCCTCAGTAATGACGAGGAGCCAGTGTTTAAAGCATCATTGTTCCCCTCCTTGATATTTTTCCATCTCCTCTTCTAACAACTGAGAAGGCATTTGAAGGGCTTTGAAAGGAGTTTTTTTAAGGCCTCACATTATGTGTAGCCTGGTAATGGACTGATGTTATTAGCATTTTAAAGCCACATGAGAGTAGTTTTTTTTAAGGAGCAGAAGGCTGGTTTGAAGGCTGAGGGAGCGATCCAGCTGACAGACACATGTTGGACAGACAGCACAGCGAGACAAGAGGCTCACACATCACAACCTGACATGTCAGACTCAGAGAAGCACACAAACATTCTCACACACACCATATCACACACTCTGCAAACTGCATGTGTACAGACACTTAGAATTGAGCACATCAAGCACTTCCCACGCGTGTTTTCAACCACACACAAACGTCACTGTGCTGTCTGTGAGACATACACAGTAGAATTGCAATTATTTAACCTGCTTATCTGTCCATGGTTGAACCTGTCACTAGTCTTTGTCACCTTCCTTCTCAGTCACCAACACAGAGTATTCTATCCAAGCCACATGAAGCCAACTAAGAACATTAGGGAGCTGACATATAGAATTTCAGGTTATTATTTTTACCTTTTGAAAGACTTAAAGTGCTCATATTATGCTTTTTGGCTTTCTCCTTTCCTTTATTGTGTTATCTTTGTTGTGCATGTTATAGGTTTACAAAGAGAAAAAGCCCAAAGTCCACCCCAAAGGGACTTACCATCTCCAACAGAAAACACTGTTCACAAACTGCTCCAAACAGCTCTATTGTATTGTCCTTACTTCAGAGACAAACGCTTGTCACTTTGTAACACATGTTATAATGCTCGCCTAGCTGCTAGCATGGCACTCCCTCATACTCGGCAACTGACTAGCTAGCAGTACTTACTGCGCATGTGCGACTCCCAACAAAGATGGAACAGAAGTGAGATGTCTCATTCTGTAGCTAAAACAGAGAGCTCAACACACAGGGTGAAAAGAGGAGCTGCAGCAATGTGCAGTACAACACATATATGGTGTTTTCTGAAAATTAAACCATCTAAACCTATTCTGGTACAACCTCTAAATACAATTATGAACCTGAAAATGAGCATAATAGGAGCACTTTAAATATAGAGATGCTGATGGAAATGAGCGTATATTTGCAAAATGATAGTTTGAAGAATAGATTTAATATTTCATTAAACTCTTCCAAATAATATGTTCTACTCTCTCCAGTATGCTTTCTGCCCTTAATTAATTGTTCCTCCTCTCCACCCGACCCTAACAGGCCTGCTTGAACTTCATGCCTGCTCTGTATTACTCCCCTGTCTATACATGGTTCAGACTCCATGTATCCTACAATCCATCTCTCTCCACCCAGCCTATTAGTGCCAAGTCATCTCACGGGATGGTGTAGAGGTCTTCCTTCCTTCTCCCTTACTTCCTCCCCTTCTCCTTACTCTTACTTCTTCCCTGCCCTGTTCTCCCTCCCGTGTTCTACAGAATGCCCCCCCCTTTGCCTGTCTTCTAATGTCCCTCTTCTCTGCAGGATGTTGCTGAACATTTGCTACATGTGCCCTCTTCTGTTCCTCACCTCCCACTTTATTTGGTCTCCTCGTTGCTCCCTCTTGTCAATTTCTCTCTGGTCAGCTCACAGGATGCTGTAGAACATTTCCTGCCACAAGGACTACAGGAAAGAGGCAGAGCACAGCCCTGTTTGATGTGCCATCTCCTCTAATTTTTTACACCTGGACTACTCACTGTACAGAATTTCTACTCAACAGAAGTTCTCTCGTTCTCCCCCTTCTTTCCTTCCTTCCTACAGCGTCCTTCACTTGATTACTCAATCTCTCCCTGCAGCCTCTTGTTTCACAACATAGTCTTCTTTTCAAAATGCTTTAAAGGGGGTAGAAACTCCATCCCACAGAGGCACAGGGGGTTTGACGTGTTAGTATCATGTCTTTTTCTCATTTCTTAGTTCCTTTCTAATAAAAACAAGGCCCACTCCGGTCTCCAGCTCAACGCAGACACTCCTGAAGCTCTGTTTTGCATGTTTTCGATTTTTAACTCCCCTCCTGCTACTTCTTTTATTAGTTTGTCCCTTTTTTCTATCCATTTTGTTCTCTTTGTTTTTTCCCCCAACAAATGTTCTCAGAGCCTGCAGCTGTTTTGATGTCGGCGTGGTGGTCAGAAGTTTTGGCATTGTGTTGTTTGAATGCCATATTTTCACAGCGCTGCCTGTTTAGAGTTGTGGTTTGTCAGGAGCCTGGCCCGCAGGGGCCACTTCCTCCTCACTGTTCTGGAGTCACTGTACCAAAACACTGACTGGCAAAAGAGGAGAGGGGAGAAAACAGAATAAGATGTTGGGAGAGGGACGAACAGTAGAACATTATCGCGGAGGTAATTATGTAAAGATGATGTATGGAACTATTTATGGTGGTTTTCTTCCCTCTTTTAATTTCTCCAGCATTTCTCCAGCATGTTGGCATGTCACAGTAGGAAAAGAACAGGTGTAAACAATTAATAATGGCTCACTGTCGCACGCCTAAATAGATAGGAGCCATCGTTAACGTCATTAGGAACACCTGTGTGCTCTTTCTACTAAGTCTAGTGTCTGCTATGAAATTGTCAGACTCGGAGCTAAGTTTCATTCATCTCAGTCTATTAACTTCCCCCCTTGACTTCCATTGCATTTGTGCCACATTTTAAAAAAAAAATCTTGTTGATTGATGAAGCTACGGTCTTTTCTTCCCTCCTTTCTGAGTCCCTCTCCCATCCACCCCTTTTTGTACCTTTTCTCCATTCTTCCCTCCTTGTCCCTCCCCAAATCAACAGCACTCCTAGTGGAATTAGGTGAGCACAGAGTTAACCCCCCCCCCGCCTCCTGTGATTTCCTCAGTTAGAGGGGGAAAGGGGGGAAATCTCCCATATAGAAATGTCACTTTGTATAAATACACTCGGCGGTTTGGATGAATGCGAGATCCGCTTCAGAATTATAAACACTGGCTCTGCAGTCATTTACAGAGGAGGAAGAATTAGCTGATGTAGGAAGCATGTGTGCCCCACATTATTGTAATTATTTAATGCTGTTTTTCCTTGCTGACATAAAAGTATTTGGACACTATCTCATGAGAAAGCGGTTGTAGTCCTGTAGTCTTGGGCCGCACCAGGGGCTTCTAAGCTGCTCTCATATTCTTAAAGTCTGGCCTGTCTCTCCTTAAAGCTTGTGATTTAGACATAAGTTTTTAATTCCATTATGTTGCAGCTTCCAGCAGCGAGTTGTTGTATTTTGTTATACTCTGCCTTTGTTTGCTGGAAGGAAATTTGAATTAGAACAAAATGTTGTTTAAGGTCAAGGCAAACGTCAACGAGTAGGACCTACTGTTTTAGCTATCCAGTTACATGTTTGTTCAGCCTGTCTGCTAAACCTGTAGCATACGTTAGCCTAATCAAATATGGCCATCATTTCCCTGACTTTGTTTAGGAAAATGTTCATTCTTTATCCGAAGAAGGATAAGGCCTTGATATGTAATCTTGTTGCTTTAAACATTTGTCAGAATTCAATAATTGCTGTAAACAATGTGTAATCAACTTTAAAGTGTTCTGCCAAATACCCTTATTTTCACAGATAAAAATGAGCATCTTCAAAAATACACACAACGCGCTTAATGTGAACCAGCTTGGCAATACTGAACCGCTTAATCAATATCAAGTGGAAAAAACAGTAGTGGTTCATGCTGTTGGATCCATAAAGTGGGCCTAATTTTACAGCTCCATAAAACACCCTCCTTGCCGGGGCACGAAGTGAACAATTTATATGCAGAAGTAAATCACAAGGAATGCTCTGAAGACTGTAACCATCTTGGTTTGAGACTCATATCATAGAGGGAATGTATATTGCCTGTGCGTGTGAGCATTATGTTTTAATGCAATTGCATTTCCAGCCATGTGCTTTTATGCCCGTTTGTCCTGGTAGTGTGTAGTTATTGTCTTAAAGACTACAATGTATTTGTATTTAACAGTGATAAGTGATATACGATGTGGGAGTAGTAAGAGGAATATGCATCACTGCGTCATGTATTTTCTGACAATCTGGACAGCATGTCTGATACAACATGTGAGATGCAGCTGTACAAGTATTGTTCTCGCTGTATCATCAATTATCATCAATCTACTTGAAATTGCATCAGCTGGAATAAATGGTTTTGGTCCTGGGTGATTCTGACTCCTTTATGTTTCAAAAGAAGTTTGATTCACTTCAAGCTTTGTCACTCAGACCAGTGAACACCCTGAGTGCCTTGAGACAGACCAGGGACAGACGTTGGATCTGGAATCTTCCTCCAGCAAAAGGATTATTTTCCTTTAATTAGTGTAAAAGTAGCATTGAGGTATGTGCCTGTCCTACTTTAGCTTGATGAAAATGACTGCATATGAGGGAAAGCCAGATCATTGGCTACCCCTGCCATGTTCCCTACTGCAGCCAGTTCTGAATAATCTATTCCACGCATGTGTTTAGCGATTAATTAAAGATAAGGCCTCTCAAATTAAAATGGCAGTGGGATTACATCATTGTGAAATTGCTTGGTGGGGACCTAAATCTGTTTTCAATCTGAGGTCTGAGGAAGTCAGCGAGGCATTCCTTTCACACCTCTGCAGCAGGGACCCACTGCTAAAACTCTGCCTGACATGTCTTATAAAAGCAGCCTTATGTCTGTTTTCAGAGCAGGTAGGAAGCATAACAAATCTGTAGCCGCTAACAGAGAAAGTGATTTCACAAGCTCTGGTTCACTCAATTATATGAGGAAAATGGTAGCTTTGTCCTGTGGTGACACACAGATGACTCGTAGTAATTCTCAGCAGCAACTTACGCAAATATTGCAGACGCCGCCATCTAAGACAGACTGATGCGTGCACACAGTCACAAGAAAATAATGTCAGCCATTTTTAGCAGATCCAGTGCAGATGTACCTACTGTACGAAGGAATCCAGTAAGAAGTCATTGCCCTTAAAAAGCCAATGAATTACTGTCCCTGTATTCCAGGAATGTTCCGTGCTTAGAGCTACAGTACATGCAAGCAGAAGCAGGAGAAGAGCACAATTAAGGCTAAACAGACCTGTGTGTGTGTGTGTGTGTGTGTGTGTGTGTGTGTGTGTGTGTGTGTGTGTGTGTGTGTGTGTGTGTGTGTGTGTGTGTGTGTGTGTGTGTGTGTGTGTGTGTGTGTGTGTGTGTGTGTGTGTGTGTGAGAGAGAGAGAGAGAGAGAAGCAGAACAGGAGCCCTGGAGATGGAGACGACATCTGTGAGTTTTAATAAAAGGCCCTTGCAATGCTATTAGCAGGGACAAACTACAGAGTGCTTCAGACTGAAATATAAGTTTGAAATGGCATCAACATTCTGACTGATGTACAGCCAAGGAAATGTGATATTATACGGCTTTAAAAATGCTTTCTTGTTATAATGTGTTAATAAATGAGTATGTGTCCACTATGTGATGGTGCAAACTGTATGTTTTTATTCTACAATGAATCATGGACTATGATGAAAGATTAGCAGTTTAATTTACACAGTCACTGGCGTGTGTGAATTTCACGAAATACACCTCGGCCAAAGCCAAATGAAATATCTGTTCCGTCTTCGCTCATGGCTTCTTTGCAACATGGAGCTCTGATGCAAGAAGCAGATTTTGAATTAGTGCATGATGAGCCTATAAATTACACCGGTCCAGACTGACATATTTAACAGGCCATCATGGCGAGCACGTGTTAGCCAGTGTCTTCAGAGCAACACTTCTAATACCGACTGTGTTCATAACAATATAACTTCTCTGACATGTAAACTGCATGGGAGATAAATGACTCCTGTAATTAAGATATGTTGAAATCAAAGTGCAAACACTGACGTTTGGTATGCACCATGTCTTTGTAAACAGCGGGCCTTCTTCTGTAGCACTTTCTGAACCCCTTACTATCATGTACCGTTATCTTGAGGGTGGTATGTGCTTGAGCTAAGCCCTGCTTGTATTGTATATAGAAGTAATAGTTTCCTCCTAAGATCTTGTGTAAATATGATATAATTGGTGGAGTATGAGTGTCTTTAAAGTGCAATCAGTCTAATGAATAACAGGCTTCTGTTGGGAGCAGCAGTGGAGATGAGTAATGCTGTTGGGCTAAAAAAGAATAGATTATTCATTTCTTTGCCATGGGAATGTGTCACTACATCAAAGCCAAGACACAATACGTGAAAAAAGCATATTTTTTATTTATTGTGTATTGTGCCAATGAGGAACAAACCCACAAGTAAGAATCTTGTTATTGCCAATAGTGACAAATTTGGAGGAGTGTTGCAGCTTTGTTGTCTTGGATATTTTGTTGTTTTTGTGACCGTGTTTTACTCCTGTTAAAGAAGGCTCTAGTCATCAAAAATAATTTTAGTAGCCGGGACTGGGTCTTATATTCTGCTGAGTCGCCATGTTCCACGACATCATTTTCCCCTCTCACTCCGAGGGCTGCTCAGCGTTCTAATTCCGAGCCTTAATTACTATAATTGGTAGATGCAAATTAACAGGAATTGGTCTTGACTGGGGTCATAAATCCACAGCTCAGAATTTGCTGAACTTCTGGCAATTCAGAGCGGACCACCATAGGCAGGGGTGCTTAACTTACTAAGTAATTGCAAGTTTCATGAATCATAATGCTTATGAATTCCCCCTCGGCACACACACAGGCCCATTGGGACCTTGCTTTAAGCCACTGGGAGTCATAGCAAGCGGATTGAGAAGCCACTGTGCAGCTTTGGCCTCTCCACATCAGAAATACCATGGAGGAGCTCCTGGGTGCTAATGGTGTTGGCAATATCATTTGTAGCCACAGATAAAGAATATCAAAAACCTCAATTGAATACTCTCTTTTTTTGTACTACTTGCCTTTTGGATGTTCCTTTTGCGTACGCGCAGACCCCACCACAACATGCCCCATTACTATTTCACTTAGAGTATGTGCTCTTTTAATTCAAATATACAGTAGTTGAGGTCTGCTCAAAACAAAGAAAACGGAACACTTATGAAATATAGCACATGTGAGTGGTACGAACCTAATTTAGCTTGACTTGGCTGAATTAAGCCTGAGATACCAATACAATTTCTACTCTGTGTGCATGTTTTACTAGGAGAGCAGAAGCAGAGGGCACAATCTCTCTTAAACACACACTTACAGGCACTTGCACACACCCATTTACGTACACTCCTGCCTCTGTTGAACGTGGAAGCAGACATGTATTGCTTGTGATTGTTGGGGAAATGGAGTGAAAAACAGGTCTGGGGTTGTGGGTTCAGGTTGCGGGTTTCAGAGTGACGAGATCCAGAAGCCAGCGGCGTTTGGTATTACCCTGCTGCTTCCTGCCCCATCTGCCTGGGGCAGAGGATGGGGATGGGGGGTGGAGGGGATGGATTGAGTTTGAGAGAGGAAGGAGGGAGGCCATTTAAAGCCAAGAGCCACGGTACACCCTGGCCCAAAAGATCCCTTCGGCAAGAGTCTTTTACACACAGCCCACTGCTCCCACAGTCCTACCATCGGGCCCCGAGCCTCAACCAGATCCCACTGTGGTTTGTTTTACAACCTTGAACCGCACGTAGCCTTCAAAAACCTTAGCTTGGCAATCAGGCTCTCCCAAGATTTCACTTTCTCTCTTTTTCAACAAGTCCTCTTACTTATTTACCCAGTGGCTCTATTCAATGTGATTCTGTATCCATGTAACACGTTCACTGTATTTCACTTTATTTTTCTTGCGATTCATTCTCTCCTATCGTGCAAGTTCTGTATTTCAAGTCTGGATGTTATTTAAAAGTTGTGTGCAGCAGCAAAGTAAATCCTTCACTGGTTGCACCTAATGCCTCCATGGCATGCAGCAGCAGCGTGTGAATACATGAGCTCATTTGCTGTTTATCAGTATATTCATGTGCATTAGCTAATTTGTGTGTTTACTGGTGCGTTATTCATGTGCCCCTTGAATCCTATTACCACTTTAGCACACGTTCCCAAATCTGCTACATGTTAAGCACTCAGTCCTCCCACACGTCTACTTAATAACACAAATCATAATTGATGCTCTGCCCAGCACATGCACAGACCCAAAGAATGCTAAACAGAGGAACATAACTTGTAATTAATTGCCCATTTGTAAATGTGTCTGCATATCTTCTGTTCAAAGGAATTTGGAACATCATTATTTTTTTTTCTCAGTGATGAAGTACCAGTGGGTCGCTCTTTCCAAGTCCTGCGTTCTAGATACATAACACTGCCATGCCTTCACGATTCTGTCTGCTGTTTCCCACTGCAGGGTTTGAATTGGATGGAGGTTTTGACTTTGTGCCATAATAATGTTGGATGGGAGCCCTCATATTTCAGCTCTGATGCGAAATCGGCCCAGTGGCTTTTCAGACTCAAATTGGGTTTAAATTGTGTCAGAAGAGGGAGAAATGTTTTTAAAAATAATAGCCATGGATGCCATGAAACAGAGCGTTCTTACTGCAGAGCTTTTGATCCGTTTTTATAAATAGCAGAATTTTCTCGTAAAAAATAATGTTTCTGTGGTCTTTTCCTGCAATTAAAATAAGGTTGGCTCAGGAACAAGGGCAAAACTAAGTACTTGTGTTTGAGAAAAATGTCTCTCCCGCTCTCTCTCTCTCTCTCTTTCTCCCCCCTCTCCCTTCCCTCCCTCTATGAATCTGCATCTGCGAAAGCATGTCATTTATGACTTGTTATTTGCAATTTGCTCCATATTTTCCACATGGTAGTGGCAGGCAGATGTCTGATAATGGCATGTGAGACCCAGCAGAAGGGTGTGTTCCACCTGCCCCGCTCTTTATGTTTTTAGTTTGTCCTTGTATACGGTGGGCAAAGTGAGTGCCGTGCTTTCCCAAGGCATTCTCTGATTCCTCTTAGCCAAGCAGTGTGGTCTTCACATGACCAATCAAATATGTCAAACCACCAGTGTTTTCCCCCCACATGTACAACAAGAAAATCTGGCTTCAATTATTATTGCACCCCAAGGGGAACTTCCAAAATTCCTCCCCTCCTCATTTGTCAGAAATGAAGCTCTTTCGTTTCCTGCGATTGGCTGAAATATGTCTTTTGATATTAAATCACACCGGTTTCCACTGGCTGCATGACCAAGACAAATGTTTATCATATTTATTTATGTCATTGGAGATGACCCTTCAGCTCAGCAACGCAGAGACTTGGCTGCAGACTCCCATGTAATGTTGATTATGAGTAAGAGAGTCTCCTAAATAAGCTGAAGTTAAGAGATAATTTGGAAAGCATATGAGGTAACTGTGGTTTGTTTAATGTGAAAAATACAGTTTTGGGGTTGGGGAGGGTGATGGAGGTACTGTTACAAAAGCCCTAATGAATCTAGACTGACACATCCCACCCAAATCTTACAGGGCTCTTGGTTTGATTTATATTATACTCTGTTGATAAATGTGGTTCCAAATGTTGATTAAGGATCTGTTTCACTTGTTTGTATGTCAACAAATCTAGCTAAATCCAGTTATACACCTCTGATCTCCCATTGCCATTGTTTTTGTACTTGGTGCTTATTGTCATAACATCACGCTCTGGTAGAGGCCTTTCCAGTGTGGCTAAGGGAGGGAAACGCTATATGAAAATTGCCATTGACGTTGCCGAAACAAATAGAACTACTCACGCTGCCGCTACATCTGTAGCCATTTTAAGCCCTTATTTATACCATTTAAGCTCTCATTTGAATTTACCAGCACAAATAAACATATCATAACGAACCGAAAGCCCTGATGTCATATGCAGATGTTGAATTTTGATTATTCCTTTTGCCTCGTGAATTCGTCAGGATCTTGTCTCTCAAAGGCAAAATAGATGACATCATTTTTTCTTGGCGCTGATGGGACAGTGTTTGCTCACTTGACTGTAGCAGTTCAAGTGCAGAGACACCGCTGCCCACTCCTGCCATATCTCTACATCTCCTCTACCATATCACAGTTTGTGTATACTGTAGAAGTCCTGTGTTTCAAGAGAGAGGCGGTAAGAGTCTCCACACTACTGTGCCGTAGAGCCAGGGGTTTAAGCAATGTTTACTGCCAATGATAGGCTGGCATAAATCTGAACTTTATAAAAGGCAAATGATTTCACCTGAGGCCTGCGGGGATATTTGAGGCTGTACCAAAAGCTTTGATTTAGTCATAAATCACCCTGTAACAAACTAAACCACTGCCTAGGCAAAGGGAAGAAAGTCAGTAGTGATTAGGGCCTGCTGCCAGAACCTCTTTACTGGTTCAGTATTACAGACTACCTGGTCTACTCCTGCAGTCATGGACTTCATTGTAATTGACTATATAAAGTACAGCCTGACCCAATGTGACCCCCACAACAATAAATAAAACCTGTTCATGATTTTTTTTTACATTTAGGTCTGTTGGACCTAGACACCTGCTTGTTGAATATGATTCGTGCACGCGCGCCCCCCCCCCCCCCCCCCCCCCCCCTGACCTGATACACTTTCCTTAAAGATCGTAAGTTTTCGGTGTTGCGCTGACCGCTACAGAAAATCATTCCTACCACAGGCAATAAAACTTTTTAACACTTCATCACTGAGTGTTTGATAAGACTCATATACATCACTGTGCAACTTGCACAAACATAGGTTTGACTTACAGATTTTTTAAATGATGAAGTAGTTGTACATTTCTATTCCCAACTTCTATACACGTTTGTACAGTATTTCCTTTGTATTTTTTATCTTTATTTTTGGATTATTCGTTCTTGTATTGTATCCTATTTATTATTCCTTGTACATTCTGTATGTGTGCTGTGTGTCTGATATTTTGCTGCCGTAGCACAGAAACTTCTCAATTTGGGATCAATAAAGTCTGTCTAATCTAAAGTCTTAGCCTGGCCTGGGCTTCCTAGACTTGTTAGCACACTACATGATTTGTAAAAGTCACTCAACTAAATAGCGTTTTCCTTCTCTTCTCTCTAGACGTGCATTGCACCTTGGCATCCTGCGTGACCCGGGTTCAGAGGTGGAGGACCGGCAGTATCAGATCGACCTCCAGTCCATCAACATTGGAACGGCTCAGTGGGAGCAACTCAAGCCAGAGAAGGAGGGAACCAAAGGAGGTGTGTCCGTGGAGAGTGAGAGGAGCTCCCAGAACCCGGCCCTGGAGTGGAACATGGCCAGCAGGTCAGGAGACACTTCACTATGTGCATTTTAAGACTAAGGGGAAGATGCTGCAGTATGATTACATGTAATTCATTCAAGTAGTTTTTTTTGTTGATATAGTAAATAATTGTTGGTGCATTTTGAAAAGAAATCTTGGTTCATCCACTGTAGAATAGTAAACATTCAAACAACAGAATTGAATTGAACTCTTTACAAAATGTTCTGTTGTCTGTAATATCTGATAGAGTCATTGACTTTACACAAGCCAACTGTATGCTTACTGCCCAGCACAATACAGCGGTGAACCAACATGACCGCTGAAACACTTAGTAATCCAAACAGAGCCATATATCGCTATCAGGACTGTACGTATCAAACTAGGACTAAAATGTTTGTGTGCGTGCATGCGTGTGTGCATGCGTGTGTGCATGCGTGTGTGCATGCGTGCGTGCATGCGTGCAAACTAACTGTGAATGGTGAATGTCCCAAACTGTATCTCATCAGTCTTTATGTGGGAGCAGCATGTAGTTATTGAGTTAGCGCCCTATCATGGAGCCTCTCCATGCACAGTCATAATTACAAACCCTGTCATTTTTTTATAGACTCGGGAGCTAAAACAAGCACAAGTGTAACAGCCTGTTTGGCCCCACATCCTTTTTTCCACTCATGTTTTCAGAGGGAACAGGCCCAAAAATCACAGAATCACAGGCAATGACTCCAGATTTGTTCCCTGTCAACTAAAAATAAGCCTTGTGGAAGAATGCAGTGCAAAATCAACACAGGCCTGACTGAGACTGTGTGCCCTCGGGTCATCAGAGCTTAGAGTGATGCTGGCTGAGATACACACACCTTCTACGTGCAGACACAGACAAACTCAGGCACACTCTCTAATGCACACGCACACAATCAATCATACATAGTCATCAATAACACTGATATTTTCTTTACTGTATGACAAACACATACACACACACACAGTATGAATGTATGATAGTGGAGCCCTTCAAGCAAAACAGACTGCAGCTGATACTGATGCTGAGCCTTCAGCTCTGAGCCCTGCCGTATATCCCCCCCCTCGCTCTCGCTCTCGCTCTCTCTCTCTCTCTCTCTCTCTCTCTCTCTCTCTCTCTCTCTCTGTGTGTGTCTCTCACTCTGTCTCTCTCTCTCTCTTTCTCTGTTTCTGTCTCTCTCTCTGTCTCTCTCTCTTTTTCTCTTTCTCTCTCTCTCTGTCGCTCTCTGTCTCTCTCTCTCTCTGTCTCTCTCTCAATTTTTCAATTTCATGTTGCTTTATTGGCATGACAAAAAATACATCTGTGTTGCCAAAGCATAAGAACAAACATACATATAAACAACAACAAGGAGTAAATGCATCTGATATAATAATACTAGTAAACAGGATAATTATGATATAAATGCAGATACTATTCTCTCTCTCTCTCTCTCTCTCTCTCTCTCTCTCTCTCTCTCTCTCTCTCTCTCTCTCTCTCTCTTCCTTCCTCCTCCTCCTCCCTCATTTCCTGTCAGCTCCCTCTGTATACTTACTAATTAGGGAAAAATGTATACTTTACAAAATACTTTAAAAAGTAGTCTGATGTACCTCTACATCTTTTTTTAGGCAGAGTTAAGAAAATGTCAAGTTAAAGTTGAGGTGCTGACTACACTGACGTGGACTGAGTCTGACGAGCTCATATGAGCAAAGGGCTACTGAGGCTCAATCCACTCACAATTTGTCTCTTGGTTGATGAAAACAAGGCTGCTTGGGCCTAGTGCCAAGGCCTGATTGTCTGACAGGGCAACGAGGTGAGATTTTGGGCTCTAAAAGATGCTGAATGCCTTTTTGAGTAGACTCAACTTTCTTTAAACAAACTATAGCTGCAGGTCTAGATTTCTATTCAGAACTTGATTATAGGATGACCTAACATGTAGCTTAACAGTTACTTTTTTACTCAAAGGATTGACACACAGTGTTATACTGTAACGGTCACATTGGCTTGTTGCCAATGTAAAGTGTCGTAATGATTACTCATTTCATTATCTGAAGGTTTAGCTTTGTCTCTTCTCATTTCCATATCCTCAATAATTGAGATTCACACCAGTAAGTCAGTATGCTTTTGTGTGATCACACTGAGGTCAAAGTTGCTGCTGTTGGTTTTTGGCTGTGGTTGCCTCCTCATTCCCCTTTCCCCTTGCCGTGGCAGGAGACAGCTCTGGAAGCTCTGTTGGAAATTGGGCTTAGCTGTGCTGCGCTGTATACCCCAGCCTCAGCCACCACCACGACCGAGTCATAACTGAACATGTGATTTAGAATGTTCCAACACACTGAGGAAAGGGGAGTCAAGTTCACAGCTTTACTTGTCTGCTGCAATCACCCGCAGAAATACACCACCTCGGTTGTAACAAGTTTTGACACACACCACTTCCAAAGTTCACACCTTTCCCTCATTCCCTACATTGATACCCCCCCCCCCCCCCCCCCTCTCTCTCTCCAGTTTTGGACTGGCATGTTCACTCTGCAGTTCTTTAGGTTCAATTCCAGTAGTTGTGGATCTGCAGTGGCCTCAGTTGGCTTCCTGAGGTTTTGCGAGGAAATTCCAGCCCTATGGATCCACTGACAGCATCTGTCCTCATCACAGTGTGTAGTTGCCGGCTAGGAAAGACCCGTGTCATGGAGCTGTGAACTTCTCCCCCCCTGTCAACCACCCTGTGCAGGCCTTTGTCTTTTTGACCATGCCACAGATATCTCCACTTACTGTTAACACTGTGTAGCTTTGTATGAAAACAAAGTCATTCTTTCCATTTTTTTTCTGCTTTGTACCACACCCATTCAAAGATTTGCACACACACACAAACACACACAGAGTTCTCCGGCCCAGTCAGGGGACCCCATATTACTGGTAAACCGAGCCTCACGCCTCCTAGCCTTGCCGGTGAATGATAGCACCTGTCCCCTGCAACGTTACACTCTTTGTTTCATTCCCTGTCTGAGGGGAGATTAGCCAACACCAATTGGCCTCACAGATCATTTCACCTCCGAATTAGGCCTCCCTTAACCTCTCTACGCAGAGAAATGTGTCCGAAAATAATCCCTTAAGGGCACTGGTAATGCACATTTGTGTAGCAGAAGTGAATATGATATTGGTTTGGTTGAGTACTGTACTCCAGGCCACCTAGAAACAGGGCCTTTTTTAATCCTGGCCCACTATAAATATTGGAAGCTGTACCACTTGATTGTTTTAATAGCAGCAGATGTGGCAATTAACACCACTTTATAAAGCCTCCTTGTATATTTGTTTTACTACTAACAAATGTTCCCACAAATATGACTTGATTGTGGGAATGAACATTAGTGAAATGGAGAGAGTTGATGTGAGAGGTTCTTTATTTGATCTTGTGTATACAATTAAGGGGTGTTCTCAATTGAGACTTGTCAAATAACGTCTCACTCTGTCTCTGTAACCATATTCAAGCTTCCAGCTAAAATGTGTTAGACCAGAAATTTAAAAAAGCTCACTTATGGGAATATTTCACAGGTCTGGCCTGCGAGTGAAAAAACATTTTGAAGTATTTTTATTTTGAGTTCATCCTACTGGTTTGAATTTAAAAAGCCAGAGCAAGTTTGAAATATGTGTCTGCCTGTCAGCTAAGGGCAAAACAAAAGCTCAGTTTTGAACATTTTGTGGTTTTGACTGTGTTGTGTTGACTTCCTGGGCAGATGGGACAATGTTACAAATATTTTACAATGGTAACCATGACAAGACATTATTAATTAAAGGTTGGGGAATGTTATTGAATAGGTAGTCCCTTATGGTAGCTGTTTGCATCGCAGTATAATGCTAAAATCACTTCAACACCAGGACTATACACTATTACCTAAAATATAATTGTATATATATATATATATATATATATATATATATATATATATATATATATATATATATATATATATATATATATATATAATATTAAATTAATACTTTTGAAATTAAAATGTCCATCCATGTAATCCCTTGATTACAACAATGACCTCCAAATGTCTTTATTTATACCATCATTTTTTTCAGGTATTAACAGAATATTAAAGGTCCGATATTGTAGAAAGGGAGATTTGCTATATTAATACTATGAATCAAAATCAAATCAAAATGCTCAGTCCACATAGAAATGCACACGTCCGTATTCAGAAGCTGTGCCTTTAAACAAGTCGTCAGGACTTCCTTGTGATGGTTGTGATGTCACAACTATACCATATATAGACAGAAAGTGCTGCTACAGTGTCATTAACAGTCGTTCCCTGGCTGCAATGATGGCGCAGAGACGCCCAGAACGCATATATGGAAAACCTGGAAACAGTGACCAGTCAGAGCAGACTGGGCTTAATCCAGAGGGGGCCTTAAAGAGACAGGCGCTAAAATGGAGCGTTTCAGACAGAGGGTGAATACAGGTATATTCAGACAGACAGTATGAGAAAAATAAGTGTTTTTTTAAACATTAAAACTTGTACACATGTTCTAGTAGAAACCCAAAATACAAGTATGCACCTGAAAATGACCACGTTAAAGGACCTTTAACAAGTTATGGAACTTATCTGAAGAGGTTTCTGCTAATAGTTTGATCCTGTATGTATCTCTGTTCAGTATCAGGAGGCACCAGGAGCGGCGGGCCATCCTGACACCAATCCTGACTGACTTTTCTGTTCGGGTTACTGCTGCCCCAGCCATCATCTTCAGCAAGAATATATCCCCTGACTGCGGACAGCCAGAGGTCAGCATCCACTCAATACAGCTTTATATGAATCTCTTAAAAGTCTTCATTTTTTCCTGCAAGAGTGTATTTTTATGTACTGTGGCGAGTTAAGTCAAACAGTCAAAGTGAAAAATCATAAAATGACAGTATCAATATTTCTATCCTCAAACTTTAATATCTAATAATTAATAATAACAGGTCCTGAGGATGTAGAGATTTGCTTAAACGAGGATTTTCTAAGAAACCCACAGTGAGTCAGAGGTTGCATATTTTTCTTTGTCCACTACGCAGAGGTGTGTTCACTTGCACTGACATGTAATGCCCTTTGACTATGACCTGTTATAACCATGATTGTAACCATTACTCTCACAATCCATTGTCCATATGAAAATGGACATTGATTATGTGAGATGTCAGAAGTATTTACGTTTTGCTTCTTAACATACAGTAACTTACTCATTAGGATTCCCTCCACCAGTCTGCCGTGTAATGGAGGCTTTTGACCCACACAGTTCAAACCTTTTGCTTACACAGCTGATGTTTTCTGGCACGGCTCTCTGCGACTTCCTGCCTCTTTGATGCCTCGTCCGTCCACGTTAACGTGCCCCTAGACAATGCGTAACAGCTAATCCATAGTTTGCACTGAGACGCACGCACGCACGCACACACACACACACACACACACACACACACACACACACACACACACACACACACACAATGTGATTTGTATAACTCCCTGAGATATGGAGACTTAGAGCCAGTAACAACACAAACAGGACTTTGAACTACGTAGTGTAGATAAATTACAACAGTTTGTATAATAACTCCCAGTTAGATGTATGCATGCTTACCACACAAATATAACAGCTATCTTTATTGAATTATTCATTTATTCATTTTAATCTCTATATGTTCTGCTGCTATAGAACTATATGATACTATGACACTGTGTGTTAAAATTACTGCTGCAACTACTACTAATAACAATCATAATGATTATACATGTAATATATTGTATACATCTAAATCAGAAAATGTGTTTAAAAAGTGGGTCTTAATAGATCATGTTTACACAGTAGTTGCCAAATACCATTGTGTGTAGTTACTGTAGGACTGGCCCATATGTGTGTGGTTGAACCCAGAGTGTTGGTGAGTGATATCTTGTTAGATGTAGCCTCCAGGCTGAGGTTTGAACTGCTGGCTGTGGGTGGGACCCTGGAGAGGACAGAGGGAAGAGGGGAAGGAGGGAACAACTGAGCTAAAGGGAGCAAGATAGAGGGGAGATAGAAAGTAAATAGACCAAGAGTACAACAACAAAAATAAAGAGAGAGGCAGTGCATGAGGTCACAAACCCTCCTGATGTGTTATTGAATGTCTTTCCTGCTCTCTCCACCCACCTCCCTCTTTTCATTTCCCCCTGTGCTATCTCTTTCATCTCTGTAGGAGGTGGTGGTGTGTGGCCACTCTCTAGATGTAAATGTGACCAGCAGTCTGGATTTCTACCTCAGCGTTGCCCAGGTGCAGCTTCTTCAGCAGCTTCTCAGAGAGAACTTGGTGGGGATGGACGCTCCTGAGAAACGTGCTGAGGTGCGTACTGTAATCAATAACATCTCTCGATTCAGCATGTCCTTCCACTTCTTCAGTCTTTAGTTTCTCAAAAGTATATAATATATCAATTCTGCTGTACTCAGAAACACACACACACACAAGGTCATATGAAGCCTTGCTCTACAGTAGTTATATTCCCATACTCTATCTATCACATCTTGCCCCTCAGATCACCTCTCTCTTGCTGATGATTAACATCTTTGTACCAAAGTTTGACATCCATCCATTAACAAATCACTGCACGAGGCTATGCCAGTGTCGCTCAAAAATACATCATGACCGTTTTCCTGATACAGTGCCCCTAACTATCACCCCTTGCTATTTTGGGTGAATTTAACACATTTAAATATTTACTCACTAAAAGCAAGGCAGTTCTCTAATGTGACCTTAGTTTACTGTGTTGTACTCAGCTGCAGCTTTCAGGGCACTTTCTATTGTTTACAGGACAGGGAGCTCCCAGGCGCCATTTGCCCGTCTGACCGCTTAATAAACCTTTTTAATGGAACACAATATAAAAATATTTACCAGCTGTTGTGAGGATGGGAGTCATAGACGAGGGAAGTGAGTTGACAGAGTGATTTTACTGTTATCTCCTCTTAGGATTCTTTACGGGAGACGTGCAGTGACTGCGTCAGATGACTCAGACTCCGTAAAGGCTTCTGTGAAGTGATGTGGTTGGATTACTAGGAGAAGAAAAAAAAACGCATTAAAGAGATTTATGTACAGTGATCACTCGTTTCTGTTACCACTACAGAATGCGCTTGACAATCCTAGTAACTAATACAGACAATAGGTGTGGAACCATCTTTTTATATATTCACAGAGTCAACTGTCTCCTGAATGCAAACCAACATCATGAAATCGAATGTTAAAATGGATTTGGATTGATCTTACAATCAAGTCCGATTTGTTGTTGTGCAACACTATAGAAACTCATGAGGGAAGTCATAGTGTGAAGTTTGCAAACTTCTTTATTTATTCATTTATTTATTTAGTTAGTTAGTTATACAGTTAGTCAGGAGTTAGGAGGTGCCTGCTGTGCATCTGGTTTTGATTTGGGTGATCTCGGAGCCCTCACCCCTGACTTGTAATGATTCATGGCTTGATTCTGTTGAGGGGCAGCTAACGGCTGCAGAGGTTTCATCCAGGTTCAAGGCAGGATGAGAAAGTTCAGCAAGCAGCTATTCTGGGAGGTCCATTGGCAACAGTTTTAAAAGAAATACTCCTTTTAAGAAAGGTTTATGGATTTTTTGTTATACCTTTATTTTTCAAGGCAATGCTAACTTTTTTTTTTTACCCCATTTGCCAACTGTTCCAGCAACAACTAGCTTCACATACACAAAAAAACCTTCTTCTATGATTTCAGTTTTCTGTGCATTTGTGCTGAGCAACTCCAGCCAGAGGAGCTGGGGATTAAGGGCATTGCTCAAAGGCACTGTGACAGTAGCTGCTAAATGTTATGTTCTTTTCCCCAGCTATGTTTCGCAGTTTATGCAAAGATGGGAACAATCAACGTTTTGTTCAGAAATTCACATCCAACCGCTGTGGTATTGCTCCCTTCAGCTGGATTAAGTGAAATTGAAATGACCCATAGGTCCAGAGTGATGTAATATAATGATCATCAATCCACAATTGAGAAATGAAGTATATATGCTTGGGAACATTCCTCTGCTTTCATTTATTGAACTGTTTGGTCACAGTTGTTGGGAACTCTGTGTTTCACTTTTTAACTTTTATTATACCATATTAATTTCAGGTGCATTATACCATGTTCTTTACTCATTCGGTTTTATAGTAGTGCCATTATGGAGCATAACAGTATCATTAACACTGAGGTCAGTGTGTCTTCACCTCTGTGCAGCTGCAGAGCATGGAGGTTACTCTGAATAAATGTGGTCTGGCTTTGACTTTTTGGACACTCTCTGTGAAACTATTTGTACCTCCATCTATCTCAGTGTCGTAAGTCTTTTGGCGGCCGCATCTGTCCGGCTGCTTGGCCTAGAACCTGCAGAAGGGAGGTCAGTTTGACTAAGACATGGTCGGGTCTGCAGGAGCTTTATTCTACAAGCTGCAGAGCCCTCTAGTGGTGCGTTTAACTGCAACATCATGCTCAGACCCCAGCTCGTGAGGACTGCTTCTCTTCGCCCGCAGTCTGCTCTGCCAGCAGCTTGTCTACCCCCTGCTAACACATTAGACACACCACCATCAAATAATATCACTAGTATGTGCACTGACATTGTTTGGAGTATGAGTTTGGAACAGGTAAAGGCTTTTTGATGTTGTTAGAATAGACTAACTGGATAGAATAAAACAGCCTGTCCACCCCTGCTAACAGCTTACAAATAATAATCATAAAGTTCAGATGTATTTCCATTGCCAGGTTGCGCGTATCAGAAATCTGGAATTTGTGCATGTATCTGTATTTTTTATTCAAACCTAACTTCTGTAATGATATTTATAGTATTTGACAGTTTAGTTTGTACTTCCTTTATACAACCTGTTCAAAGGATTCAATTAAAAACAGGTCTTGGATCTCTTGCATCTGGTGCAAAGGAGTTGTTGTTGTTCTTCCATATCTCCTCTCTCTCTCAGTCAGCGCTGTCCCCATCAAGAGTTTAAATTAAACACTGCTCCTTGCTCACTCTCTTATTTCCAAATCCTTTCCTTGCTCTCTTCTTTCCTAGACATTTTGAGAACACGCTGTTTGCCTTGAACAGATTCTCCACAATCCCGGGCACTGATTTCAAACAGTTCCCATCGCCCCTCACAGCTGTGTTTTATTGTCTGGGTTAATGGATTTGTTTTGTAGAGGCTTTTGGGTTCCCTGGCAGTGGTGAGGCAAGCCAGGCGCGTGGGCAGTATGTGCAAGCCTTGTGTGTGATTTCAGTCATTTCTAGTCACTGAGCTGCGCTTCGAGAGAATCTGTCCACACACATATGCACTTTTATTATGACCCATACTTACATACAGACGCTGTCCAAGATTGTTATTGTCTCATAATCTGTACGTTCTGTGTAATTGTTCATTGTAGCCAGTTGTCCATAGTTTCCATGCCGGTTTCCACTTAAATCATGATTGAGATGCAAAGCAAATGCAACATGATTTCTAAGCGGTCCATACTCAGATTTGTTGCTCTGTAAGTCAATGCATTATTAGGATGTTTATCGCAGCATTAGCTACGGTCCGTCACAGTTTGACTTCATCTCTGTATTTTTTGGTTGATGGTAATGATGATAAAGCGACGCTGGGTTGAGATCAGGCAGCTTTCAGCAGCAGGAGGTCCCACAGCGAGGGAGCTATGAATAGATGATAGAGCGGCTTCTGGGACTTATCTCTGTGCTCTGTCATCGGCACTGTCACCCAGCAACACAGAAGTGTATACCCTCTCACACACATGTGCACACACACTTGCATACAGATGGTCCCCACATTCCATGCATGGTAACTGCCTGCAGCCTTTTATTTGGGAACCAGTACTGTAATACTGCTTTATGACTGAAAAGTGATTTTGTGTGTGTCTCTCTGTTTGTTTGTGTGTTTGCATTCTGTGCGTCAGCTCTGCTATGATGTTATTTGAGAAGTCTTCCTGGCGGCTTCTTGTTTCAGTCTCTCTTCATTCTTAACCATCACATCTTCCTCCACACACGTATACACACATCATTCTCTTATTTGCCACCTCAATGCCACCCATTCCTTTAAGCAGATTGTATAGTGTAACCTCTCATTGTTGGCATCACTGTCTGGCTGTCATGCACTTGCCACAATGACAAGCTCCCAAAGTATTTTAGTGATGTCCCACCAAACTGGTTAAAAGCCAGAATAGAGAATATTATTTTTAAATGCTTCCCTTGTCCCATGTTGGTAATGTCCCTCTCTCACACACCCGAGCAGAGGCAGCCCGGGTCAGCCATGTGCTTATACCACAGTGTGAGAGGAAAATACCCTCTGGTGCAGGGGAAGTCCCGCTCGGCTTCATCCTCCACCTCATCCTGGGATGATTACACGCATGGGAAACAGGGCTTTAGACTTCCTCCAACACTCATGCGCACACACACACACACACACACACTGATGCCAGTGCACACACAAACAGAACCCATGTTCAGGACAAGGTATCAGGCCTCACAGGAACCTCTGAATTAGTTTTTAGTAAACACACATGGGGCAAACCTCTCAATCAACCATTACCTGCCTTATCTCTATTCTTCCTCTCCCCCTCTTTTTTTCTCTCTTTTCTTTTTCCTTCCGCTTCGTATCACTTAGAACATAAGTTGGCATTGTGAGGCTATATGCTTCTCTATCGACCACTTACTTTGTCTTTCTTTCTCAATCTCCGGCATCATTTAACAATCATCCAACTCTTCTTTCATTCCCCTTTTTTTATCATTTTCGTCTCTTTTCCATGCTCTACGTCTTCTCCCATTCATCTCTTTTTCCCTGGCGGGACTGGCACAGCTGGTTGGAAAAGTGTTGGTCCTTCCAGAGCTGGCTAGTTAAGCAGCTATCTGGCTGACGGTGGAGAGGGTTCCTCCTCTGGAGACAGATAGAATTTGACAGTCTGTAGATTATGAACTTACTGTACTATTACATCTTAAACGCCTGTGTTAAGGGCGCACTCACACGCAAAGCTGGACTAATGCAGCAGCGGGGTAGATCGCCAGCCAAGACGAACCGCTGTAAGAAGTGAATTTACAGTAGGCACGAGCACACTGGTTGGGAGCTGGTTTGGTTTGTCAGTGGGTTTGGACAGCAGTTTTAGGTTATTAGTGGGGAGGAGGCAGCGTTTTATTGATGCATGTGATTTTTGTGCACATCATCCACACAACCACACTCAGCTACAGTTAGATGTGTTGGGAAGGTGAAGTTTTCAAGTATTATTGTTTCATATATTTTAAAGTTGTCTAATTTTAGAAGCCGATTAAGAATCAACGCTTTCCAATGTTTTGTTTGTTTTTATTTGAAAAAAGCCCATACTGTGACACCTCAAATGCCCCTGAACTTGTATTGCATTGACAGACCTTCCTCCACAGCGCTGCAAAGGAGGGTCTGGCTAGTCCACACTGCATTCTGGGATGGGAGAAAAACATGCTCTGGTTTATTGGCATTTCTTTAAACCAATCACAATCATCATGGGTGGCGCTAAGCTCCACACAGAGCCTCTGCAAAATATACTCGAAAGGAACTTGTTTTGGTGGAACATGTACGTTTAAAAGTAGTTTTAGTCGTGCAACAGAAAACTCAGCTTGGACAGATAGTCTAGCTAGCTGTCTGGATTTACCCTGCAGAGATCTGAGGAGCAGTTAACCATAGTCCTCAATAATCCACCGGAGGTTAGAACGCCAACACAAAGAAAGAGGAAGGTAATGGACACGTCGAGGTTATAGACTACCCCTGAACTAACTCTTTTGCTTGCAGATAAATAGAATGATAAAACCCATGAAACAAATGAAGACTTTTCTGCACCTCGGTCTTCCAAATACTACCAAGTGTTACATTGTGGGAGAATGGAAGCTTGTTGACCTATTCTGCCCTGTTGTATAACAATTTAGCTCTTGTTCATGTAGGAGTATTTGCTGAATGTCAAATGCACATACGATGGCTTATGTAAGCCGTGGTGTTGTTGACAAGCTTGGCTCAGTGAGCGACCTGGGGCTGGATCCTTGTCTGTGTATGTTTTAAAGTAAACCATTTCCAAGGCCGCTCCTCTTTGTGATGAGTGTTTCATATTGTCTTGTAGCTGTTGAGCTTTGAGAACTGAAGTTTCTCTCTCGACCTTCTGATCTTTTCCAGGACAGTCAGGTGTCAGAGGAGCTTTTATGTGCTCTGCTGGCCAACAGAAATAGGGAGACATCAGACGCGAGTGAAAATCCAAAGCATGGAAAAGGAACAGAGCAGACAGTAAGAGAGTGGAGACAGCTTGAGAGAGGATGGCCAAATGACAGAGAATGCAAGCGGGAACAAGTAGTAAGGGAGAAATCCATGGAGATGAGACATGACACAGTGAGAAAGGAGAGTCTGAATCCGGTGTTTGCTTTGATTCCTGGTTCTGTCCAAAGTATTTGTCTGTAAATGTGGGAGCCGACGTTCCTTACAGGTCAGCTCTTAACCAGTCTGTCTGGCTATTAACCCTCTCTGAGGGCCAGATCTCTTTCACCCTGACCTCTTCCCATCCTGCTTAGCACTATTTTCCTTCGCCCTGTTGCTGCTGAGAGTAATAATAAATAAGGCTCCCTGCACAGCCATCTCCTTTTCCTTTTTGGCTGCCTTGCATCTGTTAAGTAAGAGTCGTTGTCTCAGCTTATCTTAAACATACATATTTTCATAGCCAGTGTTCATCTCGCTGCCCTTCTTTTGTTATGAAAACGTATCTTTTTTTTCCCCCCTTTTTTGTTCATGTCTCACTGACCCTCCTGTGTGAATCAACTGCTAATTGACAGCCAGTCATAACAATTCACCTTGCCTGTTCAGCCCACGCACCCCAACCAACCTTCTTCTCAAAGCATAACCGTGGCACATTCTTAAATTGGCCCCTTGGAAACTCAATCTATTTGAGATCAGTAGCAGCTGAATTTGCTCTCTCCTCAATCGGTTTTGGCAAAATTGGCGTGAAAACTCCAGATAAAATCACGAAGGTTGGAATTCTATTAGAGCAGGGAAACAAACGGGACCTTTGAGAAGAGGCGGCGGGCCCCCACCGTGAACCCCGGGATCGGGTGTCGACTCAGGTGAGGAGGAGTAAGGAGTGCCCTCTCTCTCTCTCTGCCTGCAAGGGAAACCGGGTCACACACCCAGGGGACTAGTAAAAACAGGGCACACCAGGCCAACTAGTACAGACACATATGTACACACACCATAGTAGACTTTGTTCAGTGAAAAAGCCCACATTTTTTGTCTGAAGAGGTGAAAAGAGGAAACAGATTATTTTTTTTTTTCTTACACCTGTATAAGCAAGATTCCACCTAGAATAACAGGTGATGGAGCGTATTGGTTTCTCTCTCTGTAACTAAGATGGTGTAGTAAAAGTGTGTGTGCACGTGTGTGCTAGAGCATGCATGTGAGTTTGCATGTGCGTACATACATGTATGTGGATGACATTTTTTTCATTTGTCTGCGGTTGACTGAAGTACTACAGAGTTCCTCTTGGACTGCTGTCATTTAACTAAATATTTACCCCAAAATTAAACCCTAAAAATTCACACATCATTCCAGGCTTTTGGAAGGTTTTCCATGGGTGCACATTTTCTTTTTTTCACATGTCATTATGATACTTTGTTATCCAGGTCACATAGGGGTAAAATAATATAATAATCAACATTTTCACACCTGATTAATTGTCATTTGTCAAGCATAAATTCCAAACATTTGCTGGTTTCAGCTTCTTAACTGTGCTTATTGGCTGCATTATCTGTTTTATTATTGTAAACTGACTTTTTCGACTTGCGAAACAAGCAACTTGAGGGCTCTGGAATATTGTGCTGGGTATTTTTTCACAATATATAGACCAAACAATGAATGTATTATTATTAATAATAACATTTAGAAAATAGACAAGACATAAGTTAATAATGGAACTTGTCATTAGTTGCAGCCCCACAGTTGCAACTGTGAAATCTGTTTAAGTACACGTTTGAAGAACCAAACATAATTCTATGTATACCTCAAGTGCTATCTATGAATGTATGCGTGAAATGAATGATGTCTTTGTACTCGAGGCTTGTGACTGGCCCTGAAACCCGATAGAGGCATGTAAACCCAAATGAAATCTAGGCAATGATAGATATGCACGGATAGGTGCCATGTAGCCACTTGAGACCCAACTCCAGAACATAGCTCAGATGTTTTGGATAATCAAGAGGTGGGCTTGATTTTATACCTCACCTGTTTCAGTTTGTCTGTTTGGAGCTGCTCCGGTGGTTCAGATGTGCATGACAAAGATGAATCATCACATGCACCTCACATATTCCAACACTTGGAACAGTCCACTGGCTAAAATCCATTCTTGATAATGTGTTCATTTGAGTTGCAGTATTTTGAATTGCCAGTACTCCAGCCAGAACGGAAAAAAAACTCATGTGTGCGGTGATGACTTAGTTTCGCAGTGTAATGTATTACAGGTGTTCCTTCCATGTTAAACTCTGCTTCTGAATCCCACCAGTGCAGCCTGGTGATCAGCACCTGAAATTGTTTCTCCATCCACAATTTCCTCTTGACCTGTGCTTGTCCAAATGCAGCCAATGTATTCTGAATATCATTCATTTCATTTTTTTAGCCAGCTTAACTTTTTCTTCTGGATTTTAACTTGGGTCTTTTTGTGTACTGATGTGTCCTCTAGCCTTGTCCTCTGTATGTCCCCCTTATCAAGCCTCCTCCCCAACCCCCCGCTAACCCATATGAGGGGACAGGGGGTCTTGCATCATTTTCCTTTGAGAACCTAACATACAGCACATCAGAGTCTATGCCTCACTCAGCCCTGGGAACACATCCAGAGAGAAATTAAAGGAAGATTACTTCAATCCTCCTCTTCTAATTTCAGCTCTGTTAATAGACAGCGAGCCAGGATTGTTCCTAGCTTCACGCTGCGCTTTGAATTCGTACGCAATCTTATGCACATATTTTTGTGCGTTTGTCCACATGTGCGCAGCTGTGTGTGCTCATTTCTGAATGCATATACAGGCTGATGTGTGCTTGCAAGTGTGTCATTTCGCAACCGTGTGTGTGTGTGTGTGTGTGTGTGTGTGTGTGTGTGTGTGTGTGTGTGTGTGTGTGTGTGTGTGTGTGTGTGTGTGTGTGTGTGAGTGCGTGCTGGGCCACCTGGAGCTCATCTGCTCCACCCTTCTCAGTCCTACACCTCTCACCCTGTTCTGCTCCATACAGCCTCATCTCACCTCGGGTCGTCGTTGTTTTCCTGCTGTTGCTGTTTCCCTACGATGTTGTAACTAAAGCAGAGAATACAGACATGACCGCCAGGCAGCGCAGGGAAGCGCTTCAGAAGAACACTTTATGACCTAATGAAAGGCATCTCCGCTGCTTTTTGAAGTCTCTCAGACGTCTGCTTTCGTGAACCACCGAGCCCGTACTGAAGACAATGCAGTTTGAAGTCTCTTTTGTTGTTTGTTTGTTGAAAACATAATGCCAAAGCTAATGATGTTAAGTTGAAAGCTTGGATGAGTGATCTTGAGGGCCAGGTTGAAACCTGATGATTACTCTGCTGAATAGCTCTCTGCTGTACTGAGGATGTGTTTGCCCTGTGTGCGTGCCTGTGAATAGTGGTGCATTGCCACACTTTACCTACGAAACATAAACATGAAATGAAAGAATTACTTTGAATCAGTGCTCTTACAACCAATTCTTTGTTATGGACCAAACAAACAAGTAATAGACATTTAAAGTCAAATTGCAAACACATTGTCTAACAAACGTAGAGATTTTACTTTTCATTTACACAGGATTTCTCACAGTAGCTCAGCCCCAGACCCTTCACACACACAACTTTTAGACGCCACCACCACCATCAAGCCCACCTCACTCAGAGACTAATGGCATGTGTAAATACCGGAGACTGAATATTAGATTAGAAAATTACCCCCACACATATCTCAAAACTAAATGGGGACGGTGACAGCTAATAAGAGCCAGTTGTTCTCCACTCCATTCCCATGGAAAGAAAGAAGGGAGGACAAAGGGAAGAAAGTCTGATGATGACTTTGCTGCTATGGAGGCCAGGACCACAGCAATTAGGGGAGACCCCAGGGTGCCTCTGTCTCTCACTTTCCCTTTTGTTGTAGCGTGTCTTCTAATCTTACCTTACTCCACATCTGGCCTTCATCTTAATTTAATCAGTTACCAAATAAAATGTTAGGGGTCTGGTTGCTGTTGTCCAGGGATGTAAGACAGGAGTTAATAGAGATGTTTTGTGCAAATGCCATTCATTATCCCTCAGCCACATTCTTTCTGCAAAGTTCTCCATCTAGCTTTAGATAACTTTATCATAAAATGTCTCTACTGTCCCTGTTTTGTTTACCATATGGCTGATATCTTGTTTATCATTAATGATGCATTTGGTGATAAGGTCCAGGCAGCAGCATCCGATTCCAGCCAAGAGATTATGTCGGATGAGCAGAGAAAGTCTGTGTATCATTTCTGAATACTTACATCATGCCGGTCAAGCCACTTTTCCCCTTTGTTTGTTTTCACTAACACACTTGTGGTGTTAATCTAGAAATGGTCGTCTGGCATTTTTGAACACTTTCTTCACCGAGTAATACAACTGCATTGCATCCTGCTTATACAAACTGCTAGTGTTATTGTAGTGATATTTGGTAATTCCTGCGTGTCCTCACAATCACCCCTATCCCAAGCATTGGCTTTGATTGGTGGATCTGAATCAGGGTTTCGGTTTAGATTGGTGGATCTTTTGAGGATGACTAAAGCAATAAGTCTCCTGTTGAGCTTTAAGGGTGGTGTCTGTCAGACCTTTTAAATCATTCTTGATTGCTAAAGCTTATGAGCGGGTCATGGTGGGTTTGGCGAGCTTCTTCCAGGGCCTGGAGTCATACCGGGAAGGCATTGGTCTTAAACGCAACGTGTTGCGCACAACCCTGCAGCCTGCTGAAAGTCAGAGCTCCAGATCCAGCTTTGCTTTTTTTTAACAAAACAATGGCAATCCGTATTCTATTTGTGGCAAAATATTTGTAAGCAAACTAATGTCATATGCAGCGATAGGAGAGAATCGGTTTTGAAGTTTAATCAATTATTAAACAGAGGCTTTGGCCGCTACATATCCCAGAGCCAGGTTTTAGTTGAGCAACATACTGTCGTTCCCCAGATGGACCACATTAACTCACCCTTTTCACAATTCTTCTTTTTTCATTCTCCAGCCTTTATCATTTCGCATCTTTGTGTTAGAGCCAAGGCTTTTCAAAGCCATAAAGCAGCTATAAACATCTCTGTAATCATGTATTCTTGTCTGCTCATCTTTTCTTTGTTTTTTCAGTTAGGTGTTTCACAGGCGTTCCTCTTTTTCAGACCATCCGGGTCATACTCAGTCCTCGGCTCTCCTCACTTCTTCTCCAGTAGGTCTTGTTCGGCTGGAAAGTGTTCCAACTGACCCAGCACTTAAGGAATGTCAACATGCATACATTATTACTGTCATACAGATGTTTGCTCTCCCCCCTGAAATGTCACATGGCATCAGGGGAACAGGAGAGTGTCTAACATAGTAAGCAAAATATTCTTACATTGTTATTTCTCTAATGCTTTTCAAAGCACAGATTGAGGGAGATGCTTGGGGGGGCCTAGATTGTGGAAAAGGGCGAACGAAAAGGATATTGTCTCTCATGCTGTTAAATCCTGGAGGAGTAAACCCAGCCACCAGCATTACTGGGTGGAAGGAGCTTGTTAAAATGGCCCCACTCGGCGCCCTCAGCTTTGGAGTATACACTGTGTTTAAAATACAGTTGACAGTCACTCTGAAGCACTCAGCATCCATTTGCAAGCTCCGGGGTCGAGACCTTCCATTGCTTCTTTGTTGTGGTTCAGCTGAAGTGCATAGCAGGTTGCCTTTGTTATTGAAACAAAGTTGAATGTATTAAATGACTGCCTTTGATGCGCAAAACAACTTTGTGACCGCTATTAGGGCGCACAAAGGCCGGTGACTTCATATTATAAATGTCTTCCCCCCTCTGTTTACCTCAAGAAAATGAGAGAATGAATTGCCGTCTTTATGGCATTTGGTTAAGTATCATTATTATTTGTGATTAAGATGAGGTATTGCTGCATTGAGGTTTTCTTCCATCAGCACAAAAGCACAGAGGCCTGCTATCAGCTTTATGGTTCTGGTAAACAATAGCGGGTAGCACTGCAGGGGCCTAACCTGTAAAGTCTGATGTAGTCAAGATACAGAAGTTAATTTCCATGCAGGCGTCCTGCAAGCAAGTAGCTCAACTGAATAGTTCTGTCAGAAAGATTTAGTTATATGACTTCCATGTTTTTCAATGGGAATTCTACTGTAGTTACAAGAGATCATGGGAAAACTGTGATAAACACTACATTTTTTTAACATGAAATGCATAAAAAGCAGCTCAGTTCCTAAGATGACCTAACCTGACTACTCTGACTACTGAAAGCCCCTGCCACTGGTTTCATTTAGTTTGAAACATGCTACTAACTGCAGCTTGTTTTCTCTCCACATTAACTGTCATATCTGTTAAAATGGATAAACAAGCATATATATTGCAATGTTGGGAAAACCTGAGGAGGTGACAGCCAGAAAGGGAAGCACAATACATATTTTTTTTTTTTTTTTTTTTTTTTTTTTATCAAACATGTGCCTGTAATCTCTTTCTGGCTCTCTGTGACAACGTTGTCCCCACATACTTGAAGGTTTTCTTTGAAAAACTCTGTACTTCTCTAATGATGTCAAGTTGCTGACCTATTTCACTCAACACTAATGTTCAAGTTCTTTTTCTACCGCTGCCTTGACTTTCTTCCACAATTAGCACTGTTGTCACTTACCAGTGATGTCACTCAACCAACCTTTCCATTCACCAGTACTTAGATTATGTCACCGACAGACATTTAACTATTTAGTATCGATGCCCTGTTGCATTTTGTTACTTCTTGTGCCCGTCTTTTGTGCCATGCTTAAAATGTAGTGATATATTTATGTCTTTTTCAGTGTTTATTATTATTTTTTGCTCCCTTTTTGGGTGCTTTTCATGTCCCTTGAAGCTTTGATATATAATCCAGACTTCAGTAAGGATGTGTGGCGTTTAAATGGACCCTTTTGAAAGGAATATTAGTCACCTTTGTTACTTTAACTTTATTTCTTATATGCTTTCCTGTAGGCTACAATGGACTTCTCTACCATCTTAAAACATCCACATTTTTCATGTTCCCTGATCTCTGAACCTGAATTGCAACCTACTTTTCATTCATCTGGAAACAATCAACTGCATATGTGGTATTCAGATGTAAAAGTGATGTTGTCATATTCGACTAGCCAGCCAACACTGTAAACGGGTGGCATTTGGATGATGTGACATTTGCTTCCGCATATTAGCCTTCCTCTAGCCAAGCTGTTCTGAGTTACACTGACAGAAATAGGGGTCAGAAGTCGTACAGATGCACTCTGATATGATTGGCACTTGGGAGACTCATGGTTTCACACTTTGGGGATTATCCTCCATTTTCCAGAATGTTCTGCCTAGAGACTCTGAGGGGATGACCTCATGATTGGCTGATGGGGGTTTTTGGGGGGGGGGGGGGGGGGGGTGTATATGTGCGTAGTCGCATGATCATGATCAACTAAGTTCAGAGAAAGATTACGATGGGATCTGGAAACAGTGCTTCAGTGCAGCCATTATATAATATAATATAATATAATAGAAAGTAATGGTTGGGATAGGGGATTTCAGCTGGGACCATGCCTGCAGCTACAGTGCATGTTTGTATTCTGAATTTATTGCCCTCTGTCAATGAATAAATTGGCCAAAGGTTAAAGCATATAGACTACGGAGCCATAGGTTTATGTTTTCTGTGTATACCTTTAAATTAGTGAATAAAATAAGTGAGCCTAGAAACAGGAATGAATCCAGTCATGTGCTTAAAAACTGAGCTCAAACCCTGGGAAAGCAACTGACTTCATGTGTGTTTATGTGTATTTGTTTGTGAATGCACTGATTGCATGCATTGATTCAGACTACATGAACAACTGTGTGCTGTGGTATGTTTTCTCATTGTCTCTTTTCCTCTACGCCCCCAATTGTGTTCCCCATTATCCGTTATTCCACTTGTAAGCACATCTAAATATAGACCAAGAATTTGCTTAGGGGGCACTCTCTTAGTAGTGGTGGTTAAAGAGAAGACGGGGTATTTGCTGTAATTGTAAATGCATGTGTACAGCCTAAGCTTGGGAAGAGAGACAGAGAAGCGTAAAGAGAATCTGGCAGTTTCTCCTGGCGCTTGCTCTTTCCCAGCTGCTGTGCAGCTTATTTGTCCCTTCCAACGTGTGGCGCTCTTTGGAGTGGACATTTTGCCTTTGCTGAATACCTTTTTAAATACCTCCTTACCTCAATACAAGTTTCACCCGCTTAACACAACACACATGGAGACAAGTCCAGGCCCTTTTCTGCTTTCTCTCCCCTCCCCATTGCTTGGAAAATCTTACATTTCTACAGAAAAGAAGTGCACACATCCTGTCCTCATTAGGCCAGGGAAAGGAGAGGGATCTGGCAGGGCCGATCCTATAGAAGCCCCACACATGAGCCTGGACGAACAGAACAGAACAGGCAGGCGGGCAGGCATGCCGCGGCGTTTTATATGGCTCTTGTTCTTAGCCTTTGATGACACTGTTTAGAATAGGAAATATCTAATAAGTCAAGTATTCTGTCTAATGTGCTGCCAGTGGGTTTAGTATTTGCCTGGAGGTCTTGAAACACTATCTCCGCCACAGCAATAATATACATTTAAAATTCTCATGGAGTGGGAGGGAGCGATGTAGAGAGAAAAGGGGCAGCTGAGAGTACATGCAGTAATAGTAACCATGTGCAGTTTGGAGCAGACGAGGGTGGTATAAGATGGGACATACCTTGGGACTTTTGAAAACTCTCTTTCTGTATGCCTTCTCTATTTTCAATTTATCACAATCATGTTTCAAAAGACAGCAGTAGCTAATTGAAGCTGACATTGTATCCATTATCATGAATGGGAAACATGGGGGAAAGGCCTCAATAATGGGGTAACTGTTGGACTTGGACATGTTATTGGAAATGATGAGCCCAATTCTATCCATGATGCACCTGACAAACCTGCAGCTATAAGAGGAGTGTTTAATTGATATGACGCAGTGGTCCAATAAACTGAAACGGCCTTTGACATCTTTGTCTTCTCTTTTTATGTATCTTTTACTTCCAACGGTCTTAGCTTCACTGTACGAGAGAAAAGCAAGTGCCCGGGGTGCCTGGATAGCTCACCTGGTTGAGCGTGTGCGCCATGTATAAAGGCTTAGTCCTTGCCGCAGCAGCCGCGGGTACGGTTCCGGCCAGCGGCCCTTTGTTGCATGTCATTCCCCCTCTCTCTCCCCTTTCACATTTTCAGCTGTCCTGTGTAATAAAGGCCTAAAATGTCCAAAAATAAAAAAATATTAAAAAAAAGTGTGTTTTTGTGGGGATGGCTTGAAAATATATTCCATGTACATTTTTGACGCTTCTGTTTATTGCAGCTTTTTTTACCCACACATGTCATATCTATATAAACATGTCCAGTAATTTATTATTTGATAGGTAGCGTTTAGTTTTATATGTTTGTCTCGTTCCTGTCCCCTGGGAGCCAGTGGCAGCTTCTTTATAGTCTTGAAGATGGCATTCTTTGGTAGCAGAATAAAGATGCCTGTTTTCATTGTCCCTTGAAACCCAGCAACCTACTCACATTGATTTATATAATCTGTCACTGAACGCTTTTTATTGCCACAACGGCTGGAACTCTCCCGACATCCGTTAGTTGGAGCCAAGCATAAAATCTCGGCTGCTTTAGACACAATACCATTGTCGCTGCACAAAACAATTTGATTCTTTTTAAAAGACATTTCCAATATTGCAAGAAAGTGCAACATGATTTTAAGACCGCAGGAAAAGTCCCAGAGCATGCCTTTAATGTCTGTGGCTATATACGATGCTCTCCTTCTTTGGTCAATTTGTCTATGGTTTCAATCAAGTGAGTTATTTGGTTTGTGTCCTCTTGTAAAGTCAGGATCCAAACAACTTTGCAAAATAGAAAACGAATGCTCTGATCTAATTTTTATTTGATGCTCTGATCCATTTCTGTGATTCTAACACAGCATCTTGGTTTGGTTTAAGATAATGCAGTTTGTTTTAATGCAAATTAAATTCTCAAGTTACACAGCAGGTACCAGCTGTGTGTGTGTGTGTGTGTGTGTGTGTGTGTGTGTGTGTGTGTGTGTGTGTGTGTGTGTGTGTGTGTGTGTGTGTGTGTGTGTGTGTGTGTGTGTGTGTGTGTGTGTGTGTGTGTGTGTGTGTGTGTGTGTGTGAGAAAAATACCATGTTTTTTTATGTATTTTTTTTTTTTAGTTTTCTTTAACTTGCATGATTTAATAACTGCTGTTTGAGGGTGCACCTTACATCATGCACTCTATTCAACTATCATGTTGTGGCAGTTGTTTGTATGAAAACAAAACAGAAATCAAAACAAAACACTTGTGTGCAAACTTATATTTTTTTACAGTGAAGCCCCAGCCATCTCCAGTAGACTTCAAGGCAAAAATAAAGTCAGCATCAGTGTGAACATAGCCTTTACCTTTCTCTGTTTCTGTGTGCAGGTGCGTCGATGTGAGCAGAAGCGTGGCATTCGAGACCCTGCGGCAGGTGTCGACTCTTTGTCACGTCACAGCGGAACTGGGCAGGACAGCGGCTTCGGCAGCGACAGCGCTCGCATTCGCATCGTCCAAATCGAGCAACAGAGTGGGGCCAGCCACCACTGCATCGCTAGGCCCTCACACAAGTCCACCATCACCAAGAACCTCAGCTTCATCCCTTTCGACATCTTTCTCACAGCTAGCAGGCTGTCTGTCATGACCTATGCTTGCTCCAGTGCCCCAAAGGCCCTTCCCTCATCGTCGGATACCCCCAGCACACCCGACAAGAAGGAGCCTGGGGAGAAGGTAAACAAAAAGCCTGTGTCATGGAAGCTTTTTCTGTTCCAGAGTCAGTTCCTGGATTTGGCAGTTGTCCATTTGTGTATCATTTTTCATACCTTACACAATAGCAATATGTGCTATTTATGCGAGGATTGTAGTGGTGTCTAAGTACAGATGATTAATGTTACACAGTTTTCAATTCAACTTTAAAGTTTGGTGGTTTGGTGGTAGGTGGTTTATGAGAGTCATTTCATTAAGTCCAAAGTCCGTCATAATGGCCTGTTTTATACTGTAACACGGATTTGTATGGTACAGTTAGTCATTGCGCTATTCCTTTCAATCTGTCACTGCCCATCTAGCTGACTTAAGATTTTAAATGTACATGTACTATATGTATGATGTATATTAAAAGGGTGCTCTTTACACTTAGTCAGGGGTAATGTGATCTGGGCTGATTTGTAAGTGAAATACTTCTGGGCACCAACTCAACAATGTCCCACACAAAATAGAAAAAACAAACACATAGTTGTAACTGACATTTAGAACTTTCGACGTTTTCATTTTTGGTAATAATGTCTATTTGCTCACATCTACAGTACACTGAGTGGCCATTTTATTTAATACAATGTGTTCTTGTGAACAGCCAGTTCCCCCAAACAGTGGGTGTACAGTATATGGATAGGATCAACAGGATCTGTCTAAATTGCATGATGCTGGCGAGTTATAACATTAGTAATGTTTCCAGCATCTCATTGAATCAACGCCTCAGATAATTGCAGTGAAGTTTGTGGAAGGTGTGGTTTGACACAGTACTGAATGATCTTTCTGCATCTGCTTTAGGGGGGAAAGAGTGCCCTTAACTTGCCTGAGATCCTGCCTGAGTCTCCTCCAGCCTCAGCGTCCCCCACTCCAGACCCTGCTCCAGCTGCCCAGGGTTCCCTCGCTGGCCTAACCGCCGAGGACATCCTCAACAGCAACAACTCCCAGCCAGCCTCTCCGCTGCTGAAAGGCAGCCTGCTATCCCTGAGTGGCCTGCCAACTCCCAGCCGCTCCTCAGCCCGCCAAGCCCTGGGTGTGACCATTGTGAGGCAGCCAGGTAGAAGAGGGGCTGGAGACCAGGTGCTGGAACCCCTCCTGTACATCCAGGTGATGCAACCCTCTGCTCTGCTCAGCTGCCACCACCGCAAGCAGAGGATGGAGCTGTCTGTGTTTGATGTGGCCTTAAGAGGAGTAGCTTCTGACTACAAGTGCCTAGGTAAGCGAGATCAAGACGGGGGGGATGACAAAGTTTGTGTGGGGAAGAGATACCAAAGGGATTAAGGTTAAAGTAAAGGTTGGGATTGGATCTTCTGATTAAGATATAGGCCCTATTTAAAGTACACGTACCTTTGCTACAAACCTATTATACCGACAGAGGAAAACTACCAGAGTAGTAAATGTTAAATATTATATATTGTATAATATTTCTTTGTCTATCCTGTTCCCTTCCTTTCTCCTTGCCACTTTTCACCTCTTTTTTTCTTTCTCTTAATCTCTTCATCTTTCATCCAGACCCAGGAAAGACTCTGCCAGAGTCTCTGGACTACAATGTGTTTTGGCTGCAGACAGTAGCAGGAGAGGTAGACCATAAAACGGGCATTCCTCCCCCCCTGCTCTGCCTCCAGATCAAAGATTTCCTCAACGGACCGGGTGAGGGTCATGCACGCACAACACACATTGTTCAGCGCATGCAACTTCTGTATACTCACGCTAACATGCTTTTTACTATTTAAAGGCATCCGTTTCACATTTAATCCCATTTCAGGGGACATGTTCACCGCTGTGAAGCAGCAGACACACACACACACACATACACACTGATCAAACACATCCCAGAACCGGACACATAGACCTTTTCTGCTGTGTGTGCAGATGATGAGCAGTCTAAATTATATTGCGGATGTTTTCCACAGTAGGCCACTGATATCGCTAATACTCACTTTGAACAGCAGACTACAGCTCCTGTGGATTTAAGTGTGTGTGTGTGTGTGTGTGTGTGTGTGTGTGTGTGTGTGTGTGTGTGTGTAATGTCAGGCTTCTGTGGATTTGGCTTTCACAGGAATTGGTTGTCTATTTTTAGATTGATATGATATCCATATGAGCAGCTTTAAGCTAAGGTTGTTGACCCAAGGGTGCGCCAGACATCCTACCCAAATAGTACAGCAATGAATAAAATCATGAGTGGGCTTTTGAGTGTATGAGAGTGTGCAACCTTGTTATCCCATTGAGGGTTTCATACAGAGTGTGTGTAGGCGCAGGACATCCTTCAGAGTTCAGCTCCCTGAACCCAGTTGACCAGATGCTGCAGATGCATACACATACTGTACACACACACACACACACACACACAACTACGGACATACTTTTTTGACATATAGTCTGTCTTTCTTCCACATGTAAACAATCATGAGCACATACTGTGCATATAGACAAAAAGGGAGCTCCAGGCTGGACTGTAGGTGTTATTGATGATGGTTCGGGGAAGCGTATAGCCCCCTCGCCCACACCCATCCCTTCCTGCTGTCAGCGGGAAAGCCTTCAGCTTCTCTGTCCACCTGGAATCACACAACACAATGCAGCTCTCTGTACACCACTGCAATCACACAATACAGCCGCACACCACCAATGTCCATCTACCCCTCTGCTCATTCCAGATGGCGCCAGTTGTCAAATTACAGCGTGCATAACCTTTCCATGAGGCACGAATTACATCAGAAGTTCAGTCAGCTTTTGAGCTTATATGGTTAATAGATTCCTATCTGAGGGGTTTTCGCTGTATACAGGAGAGGCAGGTTGATGTGAGTAAAGAGAAATCGCCCTTCGACAGAGAGTATATACTGCACTGACCTCTGATCTGCCTTTGGAGAAGAGCGAGATAGAAGAACAGCAGTAGATGCAATATTGATTCCAGGTTAAATAAATATTTAAATAGATTTAGGCACACTTGGTATATTTATGTATTCAAAACTGCATAATGCACAGCGCTGATTTTACAGCTTTAAGTGATTTATTGACAGGATGTTTTACTGAACAGGATTACTGCCTGTCATATCTCTATTACATTATGCTGTGGTTACATCTGATTCCAGTGTTTAGTTGAAGCGCAGATGTCGATATTGCGCAATTACAGTCAGGTGTTTCCCTTGAACCACTAAAGAGCAGAGCCATCCTTGTCTCAGAAGGGTAACTTCAATCATAATCACTCACATTCATTCTCCCTACGCACGCACGCACGGACGCACACACACACACACACACACACACACACACACACACACACACACACACACACACTTAAACACCACCCTCCATAATGACTCAAACAGGATCCAGGCTCAGTGTGAGGTTGCCCCAGGTCAGGCTGTGCTGGAAATATCTAGAATTGACCACACATGCTACTGGTTCCCCTTCTCACACACACACACACACACACACACACACACACACACACACACACACACACACACACACATTTTCAACTCTGAGTTGTTTGGTTAGATGACTCGCCAGTGGAGATAATTATCCTCTTCAGGGATAAGGAAGCAAAGGAAAAATGAAGAGCAGAAGATTCAACCTTTTGCGGAATACAGTCCTTCCTGTTGTGTAGACAGTACATAGAGACAGTCAGAAAAGTGTATCAGTCTGAACTGAAGCCTCAGCATCATTCATGATAAAGTTCAGTAAATGTCTTGACCTGGTGAGACATGTTTTGATGCCTCTACTCAGTCGAGTTTAATTGTTTAGATTCACCTAAGTTGATCATGAAACAAAAAGGAGTGCGAGGAAGAATAAAGGGAGGATCGATGAAGACAGGATTAGGAAGAAAAAGAGCATTCAGCATTTTATTCATCAATGCCCTGGTGTTTTTAGAACTATCTGTCACTGTGTGTGCGTGTGTTGGGATTGTGTACGTATCATGTCCGGCGGCTCTTCTTTGATTTGAACAAGGCTTCACATTTGATTTATTTAAACGAGGCGCAAACGGAGAGCAGACCGCTTTGAGGCCACGTCTTGCTGTGTGTTTACAGCAAAATGCTCGCAATTTCAGCTGCATTTATTCGGCAAGACCAATCAAAGCTGCCCTCCCAAGGATGCCGAGTGGGAAACACTTATAACATGTGTGCTGTAAAGTGGATGGTGTGTCAGCACTGACCCTCACTCAGCAGCCGCTCACCATGTACACACACACACACACACACACACACACACATACATACATACATATAAACACACTACTAATGCAAGTACATACAGGAAGCCACATTTGTAAACCAGGAGGGTTCAAGGCTTGACCAGCAAACACATACATGAAAAAGGCCCCGGTTGAGTTTTTTTTTCTTTTCTTTTCAACATGAGTCAGTGATTGACCATCGAACCATCGAACTCACAACACACACATACACTTTCCTTCCCTCCCTCTCTCATCTTTCCTACTCAGTTCCAGTCTTTGAGAGGGTCAGTGAGCGAGTCCAGAGATGTAACTGCTACCACTTGGAGACGAGAGAAGCAACAGGTGATAGATTAGCTAGAACAAATTGGAACCATTACTCTGCCATGTCCCTGGTTCCCGTCAAGCTATGGGTTCATAGAAATGTTGTCAGTTACTGTATACAAGCCTGTGCCCCTCCGAACCGTCCAGAACCACTCTAATTTGAGTCAGATGGTATCTGAGGCGCGTGTCACTGGCCTCACTTGGTTGGAGGCTTTTTTTTGTGACAGTGGGATTCTACAGATACCCCCCCCCCCCCCCCCCCCCCCCCCCAAAAAAAAAAAAAAAAAGATTGGCCATTACAAACACAGACATACACAAATACCCTTCACATACGGACCCTGTGTAATTGGACACATTGCCACCTGTGTCAGACACAGGCTTTCTGCTGTCAAGAGTCAAGTGTAAAGAGAAATCAAAGGTGGGGTGGGAATGAAAACAATGTTCGTTGTGGTTGCGCACACACACACACACACATAACCAACACCAGGTTCAAAGTGGGGACGGCGTCATGCATGACCTTGCCAAAAAGGCACAGTAACCTGGGTAATAAGCATATTTGATCTGCCCCACCACTTTACAGAGATATATACGTGTGTGTGTATGTGCCTCTGTCAGACCTTGATCTCCCACTTTCTCCAGCGCTAATAGAGGCTGACACCTGAGAAGGGCCAGTCTATGATTCCCCCCAGCCTGTTCACATTAAGTCCTGTTCTTTAAAGGTATGTGAACACCAACACCACCTCTCAACCTCTAGGCTTGATGCCTGCTCCATGCACGGGCCCACCACTGACAGTCTCCAGCTTGAAATAGCCAGTAGTCTTATGGCTGAAGCCAAGGTGTTTCTAATAAAAACACTCATGTGTGAGAAGGCCACTGCTCGAAAAGCCCTCTTTGGACTCCCCCTTCTTGGCAATGAAAGTGCCACCATTTTTTCAATAATTGATATTTCCTCCCTTTAATTAAAAAAACCTCTGCAGTCTTTCCTTGCCTTCCTAAAGCACAACAGGCACATTTGAAAGCAGCATTACATAAGATTGCCATTTGTGTTCTCAGTTCTTCACTGACAGTGTTAAAGAGGTGCAGCAGTGTATATTGTTGAGAGAAGTCTTTATCATAGTATGGCGTTACATCTAAACCATAAATATAGGATTTTGTATAAGTCTGTCATGGCTTGTAAATAGCTTCTTTTTTCTGTTGTGAGGTTTAAGTTTCCTCGTTTTACGCCGTCTTTGTCCTGATAGTGAAACCACATGGAACAGCGCTGTAAAGGCTGTCTCGCACACACAGCTCCAGAGAAACAACCAAACGTAGGGAAATGACACGGATGTATTCAACTTGAAGCCATATAATGCTGTTATGTTATTTTATTAGATTTTTGCAAAAGATTCATCTTTTGATATTGCTCCGCTGCAGTAAAAATGTGCGCCATCGGTTGCTGAATGAAGCCAGTGGGAAGCTGTACAGATGTTGTACAGGGTCCTCTATGGACAGTTGTTTCTGAGTTCACACATGTAACTCTTAAACTAGTTCAGATACTCCTGGGCTGGCCCTGAATGCTATAAGCTGCATGTGGTAGCTCAATTCATAGGAGACAACTCCTTCCCCCCGGTCCAGATAAGGTCCTGACTTAGTGTTTCTTGGTTCCTCCAAATATGTGAAACAGCAATATATGATGTATGTATTTGAGTCTCCATCCGTTCAGATTTATGTTTTTTGAGACAGTGGAAAAGATGTGCTAATGATGATTCCAGGCCACTGAAGACATACTGTTCATCAGAACTTTAACTCAGGATTAATGTCCCATATCATGTAAAAGATACATAGAGGTTAAGTATTACAACCTTGGGGTTATAGCGAGCAGTATCCTGCTCTATCAGGCCAGGTGAGTTTCTGAATAAACACATAATAAATCCCCTATCGTCACACCAGAACTGGCTGGGTGTCGGGGGTAGAATTGGATTTTCAGGGCGGTGGGAAAGAGGGACCTCGGGATGGAGGACAATCAATAATGAGGACCAGGTCTCCCTGTGCAGAGAGCCAGGCAAGGCCCGGCGCTGGCCCTGACTGGGTGATCAGAGACAGCTTTATGTGATTACAGAGGGGGGAGGGGTTGATTAGATTGAGGGGTGGAGGAAGAGTAAAAGATAGAAAGGACTGAGAAAGAAGCAGAAGAATGGGCTACATGAAACAGAGCGAGAAAATGAAAGGGTGAAAGAAGAAGGGAGAGGAGCAGAGGAACAGCTGCATATGGGCTATTTATTCCACCACTGGAAAGTTTTATGGTGAAAAGTCAAGTGGAAATGATAAGCTACATTGCAAAGCAAATTCCACCTATATTTCCTTCCAATTCCTCTCTCCAGCCATCCTTTCATTTGACCATGTACCTCACTTCCACTGGATTAAATGAGAAAGAATCCTGAGGGCAGCTTGGCAGCGCTCCCGCTCATGTCATCCAGTGCTCCTACCTGGGAAGGAGACAGACGGGAGGCCTAAAACCCTTAAAAACCCTTCTAAACTATGGTGCCTTGATGAGACCATGAAAAACAGCTGTGCTTGTTTTCGGCTGCTTCCCTCTCCCATCATCATGACCAAGTGGAAAAATGGGATAATGGAAGTGGTGTAAAACGGCATTGAGTTAATTCATGTGTCTCTGTAAATTCCAGTCAAGTGTTTGAAGGCTGCAGTGCACCAGAGAGAGAGGTAGAACGGGAGAGAGCCGAGGAGTCTTGGATTTATGTGGCTGGCATTAGGAAAAGATTCTCTTCTGCTATTCCACAGTGTCACGTTAGGATGTTACAGTGAGACAGCCAGTACTTGTGTGTGTGTGTGTGCATATAAGACGAGGAGAAAGAGATTGAGACTCTGCCCAGCTGTTTTTTAACTTGGTCCTTGCATGCAAAGCTGAATGATTAGAAGAGGAGGAGCGCTTGATTTACGAGACATGGTACCATGCAGTATTCCATGGGTTAGATAGCAACAGATCTGGCTCAGTGGGACATTTATGAAAACTGCCTTTTCTTAAAACCCTCAAATGAATTGTGTCCAGTTTATAGTGGGTTTCCAAATGACAAGAGTAAGTTTTAAAGAGCAAGAGCCCCAGCCAGAAGTGGATTTATTCAATTCGGGTCCTTGGTTTAACATAGTTTAGGAGGGCCTGCTTTAGCACTGAGGAAGACTAAACACTTTTTCACTAGATTGAATCATAAAAGATATATATAATAATAATTTCCCATTCCCAAAAAACAAACAGAACACACACAGAACCCCCCCGGGGAGAGTTTGTGTTCTACTCAATGTACTTCTGTCATGAGGTAGCTTTTGTTTTGTCTCAACAATAAAGTCATGTTTTTATTATCTGCCCAAAAGCATTGCTCTTTGTACTTCCTGTCTTGTTTTATTTATCACTCAGCACTTCATAAATATAAACCAGGATGAGCACAAGAGATACTCCCTAATTTTGAGAGAGACTGCTTAGAAACTTTCCATAGAGCGAGTTGTTTGTAACGTTTTGTTTGTTCGCTCAATGGTGTTTTAAGCCGGCTTTAAACGGCTCCTTCAAGGCAGCGCTGCCTGGAAGGCACTAGGATTAGGCAATGGTTAAGGTTAGGTACCTTGAAGTCAACGGTCGCAGCGCTGCCTGGAAGGAGACGTTGGGGGCTTAAAACACCATTGAGCATTTTGTTGACCAGCACAGTTTTAAAAACCTTGTTATTTTGTCTTTACCGTTTCTTTCGTCTCCTCATTTTCTTTTCTTCTATCTCCCTCCACAGCTGAGGTGAATGTGGAGCTATGGCGCCCTCTGAAAATCAACCCCACACTGGTGAAGCTGGAGCAGGCCAAAGCTTACCTGGAGAAAGTCCTACCAAACACCACATGGGATACCTCCAGTAAACCACCATCTGCTTCCTCCACCCCTCATTCCTCCCCTACGAAGACACTGCCGAGGCCCTTTCCTTCTCGCTCCGAGCCGCACCATCAGGCCTCTGCCCTGGGTAAAGCCAGCAGCGTTGGGGCCCTGGCGCTGTCCTTCCACAAGGTCTCTCTCCACACTGTCCAGATTGTAGTAATCATGGAGACCGAGGCCCATCCAATGAGGCCCAGCGTGACTGTAGCAGTGTCGGCCATGACAGGAAGTCTGAACGTGAAGTCAGGGCCTAGAATAGAAGGTGAGTAAAAGAAAAACTCCTTTATTTCTTCCAGGAACAAGAAAAAATAACATTGAGCTTATGTGGGCACACAAGAAGCACAAGGTACACAGTTGCGCTGCTTCTATAAGTAGACCGTTGAAACATTTTATATTCTTTTTTCCAACCCCCTACTAAGACTTCTCTGAGCTCAGCAAATGACCCGTGGTGTTTAAATCTTAAGTAACAAGGGCCTGGACCTTAAATGACTCACTCATTATGACATTTTTTTTTATTTATTTTTTTTATGTGAAAATGAAAAAAACATTGCCACTTGTTTCAAAGAAATTCTTGAAACAGGTGGAGCTACATTGGAAACAACTGTAATGACTTCACCCCATTTGGCAAATTGTATCATCTTTTAAAGAAACCACAATTTTAAGACTCAGTATGACACTCCACTAAACGCACATGTTTTATTTATTTTTTTGTGGTGTCATTTGCCTAGTACCCAAGCTCACCGTGTGCGCCAACAGGAACCAACCCAGGCCCTTTGAAAATATAGCACATGTACACAGATTACACAAATATCCAATACAGAAATGTACTGTAACATGTCAGTGTGTAACCAAACAGATATTGATGGAGAGCTATATACCCAGTGCACCACACTTATCTTTGTTATTCATTCATATTCAAATTGATTAGGTATTAGCTGAGGTGGTGCAGCATGTTCCCAACATGCATAGTAATGTGTTTAATTAAACAGCAGGTTGTACAGTATAAAAAAAGAAGAGGAAAAAGTATAAATCCATTCGGAATATTTCTTCAGTATCTCACTGCATTGCACTGAGTCAAACTTTCCACTTTCCACCCTTGTTTGTTGAGGAATGTGATGTCTCTGCCTTTTTAGACAATTTGACACACTGTCATTCACTCACACTGGAAACCAAATACCAGAATTGATTGTAGTTTTATTTGGAATATTGCTGTTTTTTTTTTTTTTACACATGCTAGCAAAGCCCTCATCTGCCAAAAACAAGGTTTGTCAGTAAACTGTAAAGTGAGATGTTTGTGTTAGTCTTGGATCTAAAGTTGTTGTGAGACTGTGTGTGTGTGTGTGTGTGTGTGTGTGTGTGTGTGTGTGTGTGTGTGTGTGTGTGTGTGTGTGTGTGTGAGAGAGAGAGCGAGATGTTTATTTTCGTGTTCGGACCAAACCCTAACCCTTCATCATCAACACTGACTATTATCCAGAAGGCATGACAGTGTTTCCATTCGAACAATCAGAACTGCTAATGCTAATGTAAATGAAAAAGCTTCCAATTTCTCTGTGCCGTTGGGTGTGAGCCGATGCGCTGTAACAGATGATCAGGGAATTTTGGTTTGTGTTTCAGTCTTGTGCTTTTTCTTTTTTGGGGTAAGAGAAAAGATGAAAGAGGGTGAGAGGCTGACATGACACATGCAGGAGATAACAAGGAGCTCATTATTTTGTGAGTAGATGTTTTGTACCTCGGTACCACTGAGTAACACATCCCATGTTGACTGGGGTTGCAGGGGGATGAGCACAGAGATGGAACTGGGCTCCCTAAGTGCCTGCATCTGTTTGACAGATGTTGTTATATTGGGTTACTCCGGATAAAATGATTGTCGAAAATGTTAATTAAAACCTCAAACAATTTGCACTTTGTTTACTCAAATCTGCATAACTGCACAGTGACACAATACTCAGCGCTGCTGCCCTGCTCTAATTTTCACCAGCTTTTCAGCTTTCATCCATCTTTGATGTGTTGACTTCGATAAACACAGTCGAAACTGCGTGTGCACTGCAATGGAAAAAGAAATAGAGTTCAGAGACAATTGTACTAATATATAAGCTAATCCCCTCCCACTCACTTTGCTTTCACATGACTCACTATTTATCGTGTTTTCTCTTCCTTTGCACATAGAAATACTTTTCAAAAGACATTTGTTAATAGTAGTTCTTTGATTTGTTTACAGTAAACACAGGAAGTGGAGATTAGTCTTTTCATGGATATTGTTTACCCCACAGTTACCAGCACCTTGTCACAGAGCCACAGCTCCGCCCGTAAGACATAATAATTTGACTGGACGCAAATAGAAATGTTGGGATCAGGAGCCCAGGTGTTTATTGACATCCATTGGATCATTCATCCCCAGTTTGGCTCCAAACTCTTTGAAATAGTGTTTGTTGTTATGGTCCAAAAAACACACCATAATTTACGTCTGTTCCAAACAAGACATTATAATAACTGCCATAAAACTAATGCTGTCATCATGTGTGTATCAGAGGTTTCATTCAGCTCCTCATATATCATATTTTAGTGCTCTCTGAAATACCTGAGAGGTTTAAGATCCTGTATGTAGATCTCATTATCAGCCCTGGTATTTCATCTCTGAGAGCATGTTAAAACTTCATGTGGAGGATTTCAGTGTACATGGCACCAAATGCCCACAAAGAGGATTTTTGTTGCATGGGAAACTGTATTTTTAATCAGGTGTCAGAAGTTCTCCCGCTGAATAACATGTTTGTCTCACCCAGTTGTGTCTTCTTCTTTTTCTTGCTTGATAACTTTAGCACTCTTAGAGATCTTTGTCACAACACACACAGGGATTTTCCCTGAGGGCTTCTTCACATAGTGTTTCCAGATTTGTTTCCATCGAAAGGAGACAAACTGTCTCCAATTACACAGACTGATCGCTGGTGACAATAGATGTATCTGCTGACTTTTAGCCTTAGCTGCACTGCCTCCATCACTCAGCACTCTGGCCTCTCCAGTCCGCTCTGTACCTCCGAAAATGGATACCTTGGAATTTTACTAAGATAAAGGTTAGGATTCCCGTTCTGTTAGGTTGAGCGTTTGAGCTGCCATAATAAGTCAGTGGGAATGACCCCCCTGGGAGAGGCCGTACATGAGAGATGTAAGACAGGAGAATGTAGTATTACTACCGCTACAGTATGTACTACTACTGTTGTTGCTTGATTGATGAAGCACATCCTGAGCAGACCTCAAATGATGCCAGTGTGCAAAGAGAAATAGGAGAGGGAGGAAGAGGGAAGGGAAGAGTTGTAAATATAGGGAAGCAGGAGGGTGAGGGAGATATAGAAGTAGAGGGAGAGAGGAAGAGGAGTCGGATAAAAGAAATTCTAGAAAATAAAACATGATTAGACAAAGAGAAAAATGCAGATTAAGCAGACCGGGTTATATAGTACAAGAAAGTAGAACAGGTGAATGAGTTGTAGGACAGAGGAGCAGATGAGGAAAACACGTTTGTCAAAAAACAAAGTTAGATAGAAAGAGAAAGAAAGGAGATATAATACAGGACAGAAAGGGAAAGCATAAGACGGGCAGACTACTATGTGTGAGCAGTAACAGGGGTCTCTTCAGTATATGCCATTACACTCACCCCCACCCCACCCTGTCTTCATCAGCGTACATCCATAGCTGCAAACGGGGTGAAGACCCTGTCTCCCCCCCCCTCCCCTCTTCCATGGAACATCTGGGGCTCTGTACCTGGTCATGGCAGCCCCCCCCCCCCCCCCCCCCCTCTGCCAGGGGACAAGATGGAGAGAGAGGGGATTAGGTTGACAGTGAGGTGTGTTACCAGATCCTGTGTTAATGAAAAGCAAGTGGAAGCCCCACATTCCTCCCTCCGTCCTCGGCTCACCACTCCCCAAGGTAGGGGGGCATTTATAGTTCAATGAAAGAAAGGAGGGGGTGCGGCCTGAGAGAGAGAACATATGTCTTAAGGTCCATGAAACAAGACCCTCCCCTAATCTCTCAGCTCTCCATCAGACTGCCCATAGAGTGCCCCCGATTTCCTAAGAACACACACATACGTATCGACATCCCCTGTTACTAGTGCACACTTTTTCATATGCATGCAACAACATACACACACACACACACACACAAAGCTTTCTCCTCGGTCCTTTGCCTCTGCGGACCCCCTGCTTCTTCACGGTGATTTACTCCAGCACACTTGTAAAGGAAAACTTCTGTTCATAGAACGACGTGAAAGCTACCCATTATTTATTTGTCTCCTGATATTTTTTTTTTTCAAGTTTTATTTTGTTTCCCTGGCCAATCTCTTGAGTTACGATCATGTCAGTTTGTTTACTCTGCTGAAAGAAAGCCTCTTTTCCATTTATCATATTATTTCTGTTTCAATAGTCCGGGAAAAGCAGACATGGGAAAAAGCCAAACATGAAGAGATTTATATTTGGAAATACACCCTGCTGTGATTTGGCAAGTTAACCCAACTAATAAATAGTTTTCAATGCATTAATAATAGAAATGTATCACAGAGAAGACATAGGGGGAAAAAACTGTCCGACAAGGTGTTTGACACACAAACACATGGCTGCAGAGTTTAGATCAAGATGTATTACAGTTAGTTGGTTAGAGACATGAAGTGTAAGAAAGCTGTGAGATTGTGGTAGTTGAATATCAGAGACAAACACGAGTTTGCAGTCTCTGTTGAACAGTAGTCTTTGCTAAATGTTGAGAACTCATATTCTGTGGAACATTGGTGGCTCTGAGCATGGAGCCTTGTTGAACCAACTGACCATACTCTGGCTAATCAGAACAGTGGTACAATGTTAGGGCTGCAAGTAACAATTACTTTAATTAGCGATCGATATGATAAATACTTTTTATATAGTGAAAACTTTTCGTCACAATTTCCTACAGGCCAAGGTGACCTCATCAGATTGCATGCTGTATCCAACCATTTCTCCAAAACCAAAACATATTCAATATACTCTCACATAAAACCAACAAATCAAAATAGTTAATAGTTTTTCAATAAATCAACTGATCGATTAATGTACTTTTAGCTCTAGTACATATCCCGTATAATACTAACTTTACTTGCAACAAGCACAAAGACCCGGTTATTAAAATGTGCTTGCCAACTCTCAGTAGTGGCCTAAATTCAATATGTGATCTTAAAAACTTGAATGTATCTCCTTGTGAAATCTCTATAGATTAGTTTCAAAAGGAGCATTTCTGCTAAAATCTACTTGTTTCTCTAATTGTTTAGCATGTATATGATGCATGTCTTGATACAGGAGCTAGAGGTCAACGCAGGCATGAAGCTGAGACCTGAACCCACCGCATACACACATAAGACCTAATCCAACTGAGCCCAGCTGTTAGTGCCAAATTTTAGACCTGAACCTAAACAGACCCAACATTATATTGTTATTTCTTCTTTCTCACAAAGTGGTCTTACAGGTAGGTGTGCTGAGGTGCATTCTGGGAGTATTTCTATCTTGAGGCAGCGGGAAGTGATCGTGCCATTGACCAACAAAAACCTGGTCTAAAGTCAATAACGCAGCATTTCATTGTTATTTTAACAGAAAATTAGTAAAATGCGCCTAGCTTCGTGCACAGCGCGTGCACACTATGCTTGTTACACACAGGGACGCACAGCAGCACACACATGCAGAAGATTAAAAATAAAAATATTACGGTGCAAATCCTCCATAATAGCAATGCTCTAAGGTCCAAACGCGCTTGGCTTTTAAAGGGAATGGGAGATGACACGCTGATTGGTTTAATGCATGTTACGCCCAAAACACACCTATGATTAATGAAGGCACTAAGTACAACCCTTTTGAACCATGCGCCCGGCGCACGGACCCTTTTTTCCGCCGTCAAACTAGCAAAAGTGGATTTGGACACCCCCCAAATGCACCTGCGCCAGGCACTTCACGTTGTGTGCTTAGATCGTTAAAATAGGCCTCAGAGGCTCTGCGGCCAACCAGCACAAAGGGCAAGTGGCTTACAAAACGAAACAAAGGTACATGTTCAGTAGAACATTACATAAATTGCAACCGAAACGATCTGCTTTAACGTGGCTGGTATCTTCAACAGTCATAATCCAGAACAAAACTATGTGCAAGCACAATCATAGGTTATTTAAGGCCATACGGTTCAATAATAAAGAAGTTTGTCCTGAATCAGTGGAGATTTTAAGAAGCCCCCCTTTAGCAACATTGTGCTTGATTTTATTAGGTACGGAGCGTTAGTTTGCCAGATTAATGTAACAAATAACATTATTAACATAGTTTTGCTGTTCTGTTCACTTTTCCCGCTGGGCCCTGCATGTCCTACAGACACATGTTCACACAGACACAGACCGTTGGAGCAGCCAGAGAGAAAGAGAGTGATTCCTTATTAAATTACATTTGAAAATTACCAAAACCACACCGAGCCTGAAGCTGTATTAAATGAGATGGCCCGAATTCGACCTAAAACCCGATAATTTGTCAGCACCCATCAGGCTTAAGTTGGGTAGCAGAATGGCATATAATGAAAATTCCAATTGTGGGAATAAGATCTCTTTACTTGCAGCATTATCTTCATACATGTCTTCCTATGATAGGATCACATGTAGAGTTAATTATTAAGAAATGAAAACCCATCTACCATACGTAATTTGCTGTGTTTGCTAATGTGTTGCAACTGTCATTGAACCCATATGTAACTTATCAACACTCATCAGTTACTGTCTAACGGCTTGGAATGACGCACAACTCCGTAGCATTGTGCCATTTTGGCCGACGGTGTCCCCTGCTACGAAACCAGTTTCCTCTAGTGTCCTATAGTGGTCTTGTGGTGAGATATAGTGTATTTCTGTGGTGAGTGACAGTATATTACTTCTATTACTCTTACCATCCCAGACAGTCTTCGGGGGCCTCTGCTAGTTAGGTAATGACTCCTTTAGGTTTCTTCTAATTGATACCAGTGCATCCCGGGGTATAAATCAGCCAGGCAGTGGTCAGATAACGGCTGCCAGGGAGAAACCGACACGGTAAATCAATGTCTCCGATTCTATCTAATCTTACCCAAGCGTTTGCCAGAAAAGTATTTCACTTTAGGAAGATTTCCATCCAGCCTATATTCCCCACCACCCACTTTGGCTTTTATTATTAAATATTGTACATGGATTGGTACACTGAAGTGCTTTCCATGTACTGCTCTTTGTCTGCAGTTATGGGCAGATATTATTTGTACTACTACTACTTTGTACTTGCTTACTTATGGCTAAAAAGTAGTGTAAAACGATTATTTAATTTACTATTTAGAAAAACAGAAAAAAACAGTTCACAAAAAGTGTGTGTGTGCGCGCGTGCATGTGCCATTGCCATTTTCATATGCAAAGATCTATTTCATTCAGCGCCATCTGAGCCAGTCAACTAAACCCCAAACACATAGCATAGCCACCACAAATATCCCCAAAACAACAGCTGCCCATTTGCTCCTGTGTCTTTCTGCGTGTAAGTGAGTGTGTATGTCTTAGTGGCATAAAACAATGTTCTTGTTCATCCCTATGTCATGCTATAGTGATTGGTGTCTGTGAAAGGTCTTTGTATTTCTGGGACATGTGTGCACATGTGTATCTGTCTTTGTCTCGTACGGTGCAGAGCCGTATTAAGTGCTGACTGTCTCTACACTGGCCTCCAGTATTTATCATCTCTCTTACTGCAACTGTGTCTAAGGATGCTACTGCTGCTGCTTTATTTTCTTCCCATCAATCTCATGCTCTTTTAGTTTTCTCTCATTTATCTGTGTCCATGTTATTTGTTATTTCTTCCATCTCTCTTCTCTCTCTCTCTCTTTCTCATTGTCTCTTGCTTCATATGGCTTTACCCACGTTACCATGTTACATACTCTATTCAAGTGAACGCAGGTACCGCTTGCCTCATCCTCCAATACTTTCCCAGCTCTTTTTTCCCCTTTACCATTCCCTCCACCCCTCCCTTCTTATGGCAGTACTTCACAGCTGAGCAGTGTAATGTCTTTGGGCCGTCTGCTGACACATCTCTGGAAACCAACCTAAATAGCAATACTATGGCCATACAGGGCAAAAGCAGGAATGGAGAGAGCATGGAGAAATGTGCCTCTGACTATTATTCAGCCTGGATGGAAGAATGGAGTTAGAGATGATGAAAGAAAGGGATTCCCCTCATTAAAACCCCTCCCAATTAGGTTGATTATTAAGAGTGCTGGCTGCTGGCTTTAGTACCAGGATGCTGCGGTCAACTGGGCTGTAAATGACGCATGGTGAGACTTGAGAGCATACTTTGCTACACATTGTACATGTGTGCGCAAATGTGTATGCGGGTGTAGTTGTTTCCACTTGTTCACCTGGGTGTGCATGGTTGTGCATATGCATTAAAATCTGCATATGTGCAGGCATTCTTTTTCCAGTGTGTGTCTATGTACATGTGCTTGTGTCTCCTTTTATACGTGTGTGAATGAAAGATCCTCCATTTACTAAGCCAGTTTGGGAGTTGCCTTGTGCTGTCTAATAAATCCTAGCCATGAAAATAAACCTGATGTCCACAGTTGAGTAAGTAATCTCTAACAGCTCGCTCTGTGCTGCAACACCAGAAGATATTAGCAGGTAAACTGCCAACTTGCATCAACAATGTCTTTCCTGAGAGAAATGAGTCATCCTGGTATAATATTTCCCCCCAGAATGATTTATACAAGAGAAGCCCTCTTTCATTCGAACCCCCCTGTTGTGTTATTGCGCTCTAATGTTGAATAAAATGTTCCTTAGTCAGTTTACCAAGCCTGGAAAGATGTGAGGACGCCTGCGTGAAACATCTTCATCAAATCCTAGCTCGCTCGCTCTCTCACTCTCACACCCTCTGGTTCTGTGTCTCACTCCCTCCCTCCTTGTCTATATCCATTTGTCTCCTCATTTATCAACTCCTCCCCCACTCCCTTCTTATGCCTTTCCATCTCTTCCATCCTGATCTACCCCAAGTGAACCCCAAGTGCACTGTGGTCAAAGTCTTTCCTCAAAGAACTGACATATAAACAAAATATATATACATACGTATATAAAAGCACTAACATGGATACCATGGATTTGTATAAATCCATGGTATATTTATATAACTGGGGTGTCAGGTGTTTTATCCACAAATAATAATACAGAATAAATAATTTGATAAATACAAATTCTATTGTATGAAGAGTTGTTTAAGGACAGGCTAGTTTCATACAATAACTTCTGGGTGTTCATTTTCAGTTTTGCAAAAGGTTACCCCTTGTATTGTAGAGATGCCTCTGCAAAAAACAGCTGTTTAATAGGAACTATAATACAATACTTATAGTTAGGGACTGAAACAGGTGTGTCGTTACTTTGTTTTACGTTCCCAGACCAACAGCCAGACTGGAGTTAAAAAGCAATTTTAAAGAGCCACTTCTCAGGGTGTTATTAGTCATGTAGGTTTGAGGTTTCCAAGTGGGCTGCTGCTGATGTAGCTTTAACTGACCAGATCAGCTCTCCCATGTCAACGACTAGTTCAGTCCGCTGATTTATGGGACCAAAAAACCATGTTCAATACAGCCTGTGACCACAGTGACACATCTCTGTTTTAATGGAAAGGACAGAGAATGCTGTCCTTATTAAGTTGGGGGTTTTGCTACTTTTGGTTCTTTCAGGATGAGTGGTTGTTTGGCTTCTCTGTCTGGGTCCCATCAGGGTTTTCGCCATGTCATCCTGTCTGCTAAACCTTTTAGTTTACCAGATCACAGGAATTGAATCCATACAGGTTCAAATGTGTGTTACCAAGACCCCAGAACACCTCGGTTCAGAGACAGACAGGAGTCACATCTGCTCTTTCTGTTAATTGATGGTTGCATGTTGTACGTTTTTAGCCTCAGAACCAAATATTGGTACATTTTCCTCACTCTGGCAACTTGTACCCAGTCTAATAAATAACTTCCATTAGTGCATAACAGTCCACCTAAATTGAGCAAACTTGTACTTTTTTTTTTTAATCATTCCATAGATTCAGAAACAAAGTCAAAGGCAGAGACATACAGTATACTATAGTTTGCACATAATTGTTAAAGAGGAACAGTCATGCTCTCCTCTTTCAGAGGCAAGTGTTTATGTTAATAACATCAAATGAGTAGGATAGTTTAGAGGCCAGTGATGTGGTTGTACTGTATGTTTTGCTATTAAATAGACAGACTGTTGTAATTGAACTTAGTATAAAAAAAAACAGAGGCAAGCATTCGTGCAACTGAATTTTAAGGATGAATTGTGTATGCGTTTCAGTTTCATCTGGCTTGGTTGCACTTGTATCAATGAGCTGTGTTAGTTTTTATACATAATTAGAGATATCAATATTTCACTTTGAAACTAGTATTTATTTTAGACATTCCCCGTCTAGTTGAACCCCCTTTCCTCCTTTTTTTCCCCCAATGTGTAATCAATAAATTAGTGACTGCTCCTACTTTAGCCACAAACCACTTAAATGGCATTGACGAGACATTTTTCCTCATCATAGTCCAAATATTTTTTTGACATATCATTTACCTTCTGTTTTCCCTCTGTAGTTTCCCCCCCTGTGCTCTACATGTCATTCATTGCTACCCCTCCTCTCTTCCTAGATGCAGTTCAGGCTGCGTCGTTGCAGCTGGAGCTGCGAGATTTGTTGGTGAGAACAGGGCTGAAGGACCGAAGCCGTCTCCTGCTGGGGCCGTTCTCCTGCAGCACCTCCCTGGAGGCTCGGTGGTGTCGGCACAGCGGCAGCCCCGGACCTGAGCCCGGCCCCCCTAAACTGCTGCTGGACCTGAAGGGAGGCCTGCTGCAGGTTTGTACTGTATACCCGTGACATCAATTCAGCACCCTCGGTCACAAGTTTTATCCCCTGCACAGTTTCTAGAGGCCAGGGTCAGATCAGCACCTCTACACCTGGTTAGAGTGACGTGTCTTGACACTTAAACCCAAAGGCTTGAACAAGGCTCTTCCAGTTAGAGAACAGCCTGGAATCAAGAGGCCATGCTGCTGCCCACTTAAACGTCATGTCGGCTTCAGTGGTGGAAGAAGTATTTAAATCCTTTACTTAACTAAAAGTACTAATACCACACTGTAAAAATACTCTGTTACAAGTAAAAGTCCTGTATTGAAAATGTTTCTTAAGTTAAAGTATGTAAGTATCGTCAGGAAAATGTACTTAAAGTATTAAAAGTAAAAGTACTCAATGCAAAACAATCCTCACATTTTCGAAACTGGAAACAATCCAAACAATTCTGTCGAACAACTAAGCGTTTAATCGTCTAATCATAATAATGTTTTCATCATTTTTATAAACTTAATATGGTTTTTGTGCTTTTTGTGCAAAAAATCTTAATGTGTAAAGTAACTAGTAACTAAAGCTGTTAGAATAATGTAGTGGAGGGCGCCAAGGAAGCTCACCTGGTAGAGCGCGCCCATATATAGAGGTTCACTCCTCGACCCAGCGGCCGTGGGTTCGACTCCGACCTGCGGCCCTTTGCTGCATGTCAGCAAAGGGCCCCCCCACCACCCACACAAAAAAAAGTACAATATTTCTCTCTGAAATGTAGCGGAGTAGAAGTAGAAAGTGGCATGAAAAGAAAAGACTCAAGTAAATGTACTTAGTTACATTCCACCACTGGTCGCCTTGAGTGCCTTTGGTTTCCAAATGAATCCTTACAGTGAGCTGACACCCACAGGCACAGCTCATCACACTCCTCCTAAATCTGCTCTTCCTCTTTAACTCGGCTTCTGTCCTCTTTGCAGCTGAAGTGATATGACAGTAGGAATTGCATGCTGTAACTCCACTGTAGATTTGAGTCACATCTGCCGGTTAAGTGGTGGGATATTAAAAGGCTATTTTTAGGGGGGAGGGTGTTATATCTTATGTGTGTCTTTTTTTCCTGTGCGAAGTTACATAATGTCCACACCGGAAAGTCCCTTTTCAATGTAACTAACTGAACACATTATTACTAATGTATTATTCCACATTACTTTTTCAGGGGGAACCCCCAACCCCTCCCCCATTTTCAGTGGTTCTCTTAATGCTTTTATTGCGTGCCCATTAACAGAAACATGACTCGTAACTCAACACTTAATACGTAATCATACATTTCCCACTGTAAATATTGGCATTTGTGGTGTTTTAATCAAGTGCTGTGCAAAAACCGCTGGAATTCCTTCCGATTCCTTCTTGTCGTGCTCTCTTTCCAAAAACCTGGGGGGAAAAAAAATCCCCAAATTTTCCTGTTTTTTAGAGTTTAGTCATAACCCACCCTTGGGAGCTAGTGAGTAGCAGGCAGGCAGCTCCATGTGTGAAGAGTTTTTGACTCAGAGATTCCTGGTCCTTAGTCCAAACCCCAGGCAGACCTGCTTTGATGGAGAACAGGAAGGGGAATGCCGCGGCTAAGTAAGGAGGATGTGAGGTTGTGTTGGGCAATGTTGAAAAGGATGTGAAGGGGTGATGATGAGGGTAACCCCGACTGCTTCTCTTCCTGTTGAAATAATTGTAAACGTAGGTATTTATGCATCAGCTGTAAGTCTGTGTCACTCTCTTTTTCCTTATCACAGTCTGTTTTTAGCTTCTTTCGTTACTTCCCCTATGTCTCTCTTTTTCTTTCATCCAAAGAAAACCCTACATCTTAACTTCCCTGTTGGCCTCTGTCTCCTCTCGTTCACCATCCCACACTCTTTACTTGCTGCTCCCTCCCAACCACCTCACCCTCTGTGCTTCTGTCTTGACAGGTCTTCTGGGGACAGGAACATCTGAGCTGCCTGAAGCTGGTGGAGGAGCACCTACTGGAGTACCTCAACCTCCAGAAAGGTTCAGAGTCAGCTGAGAGCTGTTCCAAGGGCAAGGCCTGCCACACCCAGCCACCTCCTTCTCCAGGCTCTCCCTCCCCCCGGACAGAGCACAGCTCAGATGACCTGCGTACAGGGCATTTTCAATACATCCAGGACTCAGGTGAATGTTTATACAGTGCAAGCTGATCATGTGCAGAGGGGCTGATAGCATAGCCAGGCTTATCCCTAGGTAAAGCATTGGCTGCTATACCTAATAAATCCTACGTCAAGTGATGTGATTCATTCTCAGAACAGCACCTTAATAGATGTTTAGCAGTAGCCCAGACTCCCTAAAGAATGCTTGCTGTTTGCCAGTGTTGTAGTTAAGGGTGCTCCGATCAGGATTTTTGAGACCGATCACCGATTGCTGGGAGTAGTATCGACCGATGCAGATCACCGGGTTTATTTGAAACCTTCTATTTATTCATGTCATATATTTATCATATATTAATTTTAATATTCTTAACAACAATGTATAAGTATTAAAATTAACAGAAGATAATGTTTTGTGAATTGTCAACGGTTTACTTTTATTGACAGGAAAGTTCAACATTCCACTTCCTCTGTTAGAAACAAACAGCTTAGAGCTTAACATATAGCTAAAGCCTTATTCGGAATAAATTACAAAAAAACTGTCAGTGTGTTCTTCAGTGTGTTCCAGCAGGGTGGGGACACTTACATTTTTTACCAGCCACGTTTTCCAGAATTCTAATTTATAAAAGACAGTGCTCTATCATATTTTGAATTGCTTTATTAATTATTTTTTTTATTATTAATACAATTTATTTATTATGTGTCAGTAGCTTGTTGATCTTTACATTGTTAGTTAATTTCCTATCCTGGCCTGGGACACACATTAATACGGTTTGATAAAGGACTTATTGGACTTTAACTTATCATTGATTTACAATAACGAGTGTAGCTCATGAATGTATTAAGTGTTGATGTCCTCAATTTAGGTCATCCTGTACGTCTCATCTCCAGTTTTTCCTGCATCCACCGTCTGTCTGTCTGTCTGTCTGTCTGTCTGTCTGTCTGTCTGTCTGTGTGTGTGTGTGTGTGTGTGTGTGTGTGTGTGTGTGTGTGTGTGTGTGTGTGAGAGCCAACAGGATTAAAACAGCATCAGCTTTCAAGCGACTTAAACATCGTTACAGTCTACATTGACGTTAAAATGTCTACGGTCTGAAATGTTTTGCACGGTCTTTCGCTGTACGTTTCGAAAAGTACCTTATCTTTTTCTTTACTTCGCCCTCAACAGCTTGTACATCCATAGCTACTGCTGACTCCGCGGAGGGCCTCTTAACACCGGGGATATGTCGCCACATTTTTTAACAGATAATTTTCCTTTCGTCTGTACCTCAGCTAGCTAGCTACATGGCGTCCCGGACTAGCGCTGAAAACTAGCTAGCTACTCGACTATGTGTGGTCAAAGCCCCGGCTGTGAACGGTTTCATTTCCTGTAAGTTCTTCACAATAAAAGTCCTCCGTTATTTTTGTATTTGAATGTTTTTATTATGAAGCAGCAAAATCCGGAAATGTTGGGGATTCATTAGCAGTAACGTAACGCGACTCCTATAGGCATTGTGCATTGTTACTTAGCAACAGCATTCTTTGACAAAAACTGTCCAATCCATTACAAGGATACAAAGCTAATTTCCCACCCTGGTTCCGAGGCACTTTTTTTGACCAACTCGGGGAGACTGATCAGTCCAACTGCTTTCGGTCAGCCGTCTGGTTGGTGTGTAACATAGCTGCATATAGAACATTTTCTCACAAGTAGTGCGTCATCTGATCGGCCTTTATGGAGACCACCGATCAGAATCAGAATCAGAAATACTTTAATAATCCCAGGGGGAAATTATTTTTGTTACGACTCCAGGTATACAAACAACATATACAAACAACATATATTATCCCGACTATTTACATATATAATAGTATAATAAAATCAAACTATTTAAAGCCTTTATCGCCCGATAACGATCGGTGCCAGATCAATCGGAGCACCCTTAGTTGTAGTGAAAGACCACCTAAACCAATACATCACCAAGACTAGAGTGTATCGAGACCAAGACCAAAGTGTATCGAGACCAAGACCGAGATTTTAAAGCCGCCTACACATGATAAGTGATTTGCTCTCTGTAGGGCGCGGAGAGCAAAGCGCAGCGCAGGTATTCGTCATCAAGGGTGGCAAGAAGCTATTTTCCGCATAAGATGCGCACTTTCGAAAGGTCAGCGGCAACTAGGTCAAAGTTGAAATAATTTGAGAGCAGAGCAAAGCGGCAAATCTGAGCAGTGCAAGACGCCAGGGGTAGCGCAGCGCAGAGTTGGGCGCCACCACCCTCCCCATAGGAAATCAATGTAGCGGCTGGCACAACGCGGTTTTAACGCCTATCATGTGTAGGCAGTTTAAAGGGGTTGAGACCTTGGCAAGACCAATACCAGACCAGTACGAGTCCTACACTGCATGCCGCAATAAAATGTAGAAAATGCTTAAAAAAACACAGTAAACAAATTAAGACTCTTCTTCATTCACCTCTTTTATTACCGTAAGTGTATCATGAGAAATGTCTTGATAAAATAATCAAAAGTCAGTTATGGTCTTGACCGGTCTTGAAAAAAAAATCCTGTGTCCTCTTTAGCTGAGATGGAGAAAAGACTGAGTAAGACCTTCAAAATGTGGTCTTGAGACCGGTCTCAAGACTAAGACTGATCTGGAGTACTTCAACACTGCTGTTTTTAGTCGCAAACAGACAAAAAGCCTCATCCAAGAAATAATATTACCTGGACATACATTTACCCTGCTATTTCTTGACAAGGTTTTCAAAATGCACAGTGCAGTGGTAAGCACTGGTCCCTGAATTCCATAGGATGATCAGTAACCATAGTCAATCATTCATAAACTCGTATAACTGAGTTGGCCAAAGTGAGATGTCACTTAAGATACACATCGCCTTAAATCAAAGTCAGATCAAAGCCCTGTGTGGAAAGAAGTTTCATCGGACATGTCTGCCTGGTTCCACTCTGAGTAGCATGCTGTTTATTCCCCCTCTTTGTGCTTTGTGTGTGCTGTCCTCTTACGTGCACGCACGCAGACACACACAGGAACATTATACACAGAGGATCAAACTTCTCTCTGGCTGTAGACCAGCCGTCCACTCTGTCAGCTGTGGTTGAGGCTTTGTTTGTTGCACTGTTCCACTGGTCTTTGATGCATTTAATATGCTGGCTGAAACAGCAGAACGTACAGTAGTGAACTTGAACACAGAGCACAATCTGTCTGCAACATGTTGTCAACAGAAAGAGAAACCCGGGTCCCGGAGTACAGAGAACAGCGAGTGGCCCCCAGGGGCCCGACACAGGGATGGATGGGATAGATGGACAGAGGAGGAGATGAAAGATGGATGCCGAGAAGGGTAGAGGGAGTCTCTGTCCCTGCCTCTTACTTTTCAAGCTAACTCGAATCAAAGCAAAACCTCATGAAAGTGTCTGTTTTTCTTTCATCCACCGTTTCGCAAAAGAACAATACGCTGTCTACCTTCAAGTGGGCAGCTCACCGCTTCACATAAAGGGAAAAATTAGCCCCAGACAGATTTCGCTGCCCCTTGAAATGTGTTTTCTGGAAAGAGACTCTCAGTGTTTGTACCTCCAGGGGCCAAGCAAAGCAGCAGTTCTCTGCTTGACTGTTTTTTTCAAATAAACATTTTTCCAAAGGACTTGAATCCCAAACAGCAGCCACGACTTAAGTCAAACACCACTCAAAAGTTTAGATCCAGTGTTATCCAGCTTTTGCAGGTGCTTGGCATGGTTCAATCAATGGCTGTTTACTCAATAGCAAAAATGTTTACTCAGCCACTTTGTTTATAGACGGCATCTTAATAAACATAAACATTCTGAAAGCGTGGAAACATGCACCGTGCTCTTTTAAGAGATATTGTTTAGGAAGGTTTGGATGCCATAGTAGAAATAACAACGCAGCAGCAAAGATATATGCAAGTCAAAGTTACATTGTTTTTTGTTTTCTTTGCCACATTTGGCGAATTTCATAATGGGAAAATAATTATACACTGCATCCCTCATTGGAACATAATGGGAATTTTCACATTATTCCTATGAATTTTCATCCATCCATTTTTTCAACCTCTGCATGTTTCTTTCTTCAGCAAGCATCTGTGAATGTTCAAGGATGCCAGTTAAGCCTTTAAACAGGCTTTTTGTTCTGAAATCTTGTGAAGAAGTGGCTTTGTATGATACCAGAAGAGTAACTAGTAATTTACTGTATCTTAAAATATAAAATACATGGATTCTTTCCAGTTCATCCTCTGCTTTCCAGTCAGTGTTTTTTATCTGTCGGGTCAGCTATCATGTTTCATCTTTTTTATTCTCCTGAATATCTCTCCTTCCTGCTTAGAAAATCCTCCATCATAATAGCAATGCTCCAAGGTCCAAACGTGCTTGGCTTTTAAAGGGAATGGGAGATGACACTCGTAATGAAGACACTAAGTACAACCCTTTTTTCCGCCTTCAAACTATCAAGAGTGGATTTGGACATGCCCTAAACGCACTTGCGCCAGGCGCTTCACGCCGTGCGCTTAGATCATTAAAATAGGGCCCTGTGTGTTTTCCCTCTTTTGTTATGTCTCCCTGTAAAGCACAGCATGAGCATTGCTTTCAGAATTATGGACAGAGTAAAGTGAAGTCATTCTAATATTTTGGTTTATTCTTCTTTTCTGGCAGCTTCCCAGAGACTGCCAGGGCCCCATGAGGTGGTGTTCTACAGCGAGACAGAGGACAACCCAGGGGTGATGCTGTGGAGGTACCCTGAACCCCGTGTCCTTACCTTTGTCAGGATAACTCCTGTCCCCTTCAACACCACAGAGGACCCTGAGATCAGCACTGCCGACCTGGGGGACGCCCTGCAGGTAGAGACTGACACATACATGTATCTCTTTGTCTCGCATTGCCAGACCTTCCTCCACAGCGCTGCGGAGGAAGGTCTGGCCTAGTCCACACAGCATTCCAGGATGGGAGAAAAATGTGTTCTGGTTTATTGGCATTACTTTAAACCAATCACAATCATCTTGCGGACGGAGCCACGGTGCCTCTGCAAAATAGCCTCAGGAAGGAACTTCTTTTGGTGGAACATTGTACGTTCAAAAGTAGTTTTAGTCGTGCAACAGAAAACTCAGATTGGACAGATAGTCTAGCTAGCTGTCTGGATTTACCCTGCAGAGATCTGAGGAGCAGTTAACCATAGTCCTCAGAAATCCACCAGAGGTTAGAACGCCGACACAAAGAAAGAGCAAGGGAACGGGCATCCGGCCGAAATGAAAGACCGGAACCTCCGGCGGAACGGAACTATCCCGTAAATGAAACGTTTCCGATATAGTGGTACATGTACATGTGGTACTCCCAACACATACAGGTACCAAACACGCTTCCAGGTGCTCTCTCTTCTCTTTAAACTCCTCCATCTCTACCATTATTCTGAAAATCCTTCCCAAATATAAACATACACAGCACAGTGTGAATAAATATGGAAACTTTAAGAAAGCATGGAATGGTAATGTGTTAAGCAAACTAAATGTTGTATTAATTACTTGTATCAGGATGTGTTGTGGTCTACGAGTCCTGCTACTACTGTATAAAGAAGGCGAAAGACTCCACTCATCTCTCTCACTGCTCTGCTTTACATCACCTGCAATGAAATAGAAATAAACTGTCTAAGAGTTGGGCTGGGGGCCATTATAATTCTCATGACATGAGTCATGAGAACTTCCATACTCTATGTGTTATTGAATGACAGAGACCCTGCTGTCCCTCCAAACATGTAATACATGGTCGGACAGCTGTGGAAGTCATCTCGCATGCTCTGGTGTGAATAGCCAGGTGTCTCCAACCCCAGATGAGGTTATAATTTGGCAGGCTGTAGCAGCTACCGAGTCTACAAGGCCTCAGTGGGGGACAAGACATCCCACTTTTCCTCCTATCACTCATCCTCTGCCTTTCTCTCCCCCCCCCCACCCCTCACTTTCCAGCTTATCATACTCGAAGGCAAGCCGGGTCCCAAATCACGTTCTTTCACATCCTCCTCTTTGATCTTTATTTTTGCCTGGAGCAGAAATATGCTATTTTTAGATCAATTTCCCTGACACTATTACAGCTACAGTCACTCTGTGTCTTAATTATTGACCGTGCAATCAGGAACGGCATTTCTGGTAATACAATACGCAAAACATGTTTTTGGCATTCGGTTAGCTAAGCTTAATCCAGTCATGCTCCTGAATTAATACATTGTTCCTGCTCCTATATATTACACAACTATGTTTAGTCAGATATTATATTTAATTTCTGTTGTTATTGTGGCTTTAAATTCAATTCTGTATAGCAGCAAGTCTTCAGTAACCACCGAGGAGAAGAAGCTGAGAAGCAGCCCTTTAGCAACTGATTGTGAAATGTAATGCAAGGATGGCTAAAACATATGAATTATATAAATTCACACATATTGCTCCCACATTACATTATTGCAATAATTGCAACTGGTAAGAATGACTTCATAAATGGTATTTTATATATATATATATATATATATATATATATATATATATATATATATATATATATATATATATATATATATATATATATATGTGTGTGTGTGTGTGTGTGTGTGTGTGTGTGTGTGTGTGTGTGTGTGTGTGTGTGTATATAATATAGAGTTATAATCTCATGTTATTATATTATCCTGAATGACAAATTTGATTACAATCCATTTATAAGGACTTTTTAATTACATGTTTTAAGCCTTGGGGTTAGGTTACCTTCCCTTTTCTTTCTGCTTCTTTCCTCCATCTGTAGCCGACATTTCTCATCTTCCCATATCCTCCCTTTATCTCTCAGATTCCTTCCTGGGCTCCCACAATCCTTTCACCTACACTGCAGATGTTTTCTTCTGTCTGTTTATGTCGGCCCAGGAGAGACAAGATATTGGAAGGTGCTGCAGATTTCTGGCTTCCCAGCAAGGCCCCGCAGCTGTAAAGTCTGTAATGAGCAAAACTCCAAAGCCTCTAGCTGATTGGCCCCATATTGAGTTACAGTAGAGAACAGAGGGAGCTGATGTGTGTGGATGAGGGAGGGTTAGAGGAAGAGCCAGTGACAGACAGAGTTTGTATAGGGAGAGGCTGCTTCATGGGAGTGGAAAGAGCGAGAGAGGATCACAGATGGAGTAAGAGGAGGGTCAAGAAGGATGAAGATAGATGATCACAGATGGAAGTGGTGTCTTCTGTGGCACTTACAAGAGCCTCTGTGTGAAAATACACACTCTCTCTAGTCCAGGGGAGAGAGATGATTCTTCATCAGCTGATGAAACGAGGGGCGGATGAATGTCTCATAGGAGATTCAGCAAGCTAGACGCCATATTCCAACATGTCATGTTTACACGATTCACATGTATTCACAATCTGTCATGTACTTGGACAGTGGCGGAGATGGTTGGGTGCCTGCATTTATTACTGCATCTGTACTTCTATAGATGTTTGCATATACAAATGGATGCCTGTCTCTGCGGACATATTTGTGTGAGTGTGTATTACAGCTGTGTATTACAGCTGGTTGATGAACATGTGGTTTTCCACGTCTTCTGCTCCACTCCTCATGTCCTCCTGGCATGGTCCCGTCTCTTCTGACAAGTCTGTTAAAAGGAATCAGGTGATGAGACGTCCACGGGGGAAGTGGTGAAAAGAGGAGGGCTCCGAGCACCCGACTGTTACTGAAACCGCTTCATGTGTGCAGAGATACTCTGTCTTTAGAGACAAGCAAGCAACGAATGCTAAGTATTTAAAAAGGAGCCATTGTAATTGATGGCTAAGACAATTGTTTACACAGTTGTGCAGACTTAGTTAGCATCTACGGTATTTGAAAGAGATATGGGACTTGCATAGAAACCACTGAACAGGAGTGAGGCAGTTCGAAGCGTTGCTGACCCAGTGTAGGTTTGAAAACTCCCAGGTTGCGTTGTAGTCTGGACGGGCAGAAACGTCGGTCTTACAGGGCGTTCCATTTGTACTCGGAAGCCGGATTTTCCGAGGTCAAAGTCGCAAACACGCTGCCTGACCTCGGATTTCCGAGCTCAGAACTCGGGCAACCACCAAATACCCCGAGCTAAAAATCCAACATGGCTGCTCCGTGCATCAACAATAGTGAAAGCTGTAGAACATGCAGTTATTAGCACTTCCATCATTCATCTTCTATCTGTGGACATGTAGTTACGCTGTTTGTATGCCCAAAAACACTGTGCGTTGTTATAAACTGGCATTGCTAACAATAGCTAACCTGGCTAGAGCTAATGCAAATCTGACTTGTAAAAGGAACGCATTCAACTCGGGTGTGACGTCATTCCCTGCTTCAGCTTCCGAGTTCCGAGGTAAATGGAACGGACTATTATTGGTTAGGTAGGCTTACGTACATTTCAGTAACAGTTTCACCTCGTAGTCTGTCCAAGCAAATAAATCCCTGGTCTTACTTTTCGCCATTGTTGTTCTTTGTCCAAAGTATTTTCTGTATTTTCAATTAAATGCATGATTCAAGCCCAGAGTAACGTTGGATAATCTGTTTACATTGGCACCTGCATGCCAATGTATGTGAATGGTTGTGTGGTATGCGTTTCCAGACATATTAATATGGACGAAATAATTTCTGATACGGAGCCTAAACGCTTGTGTGGACGGAGATCGTTTTTGTTTCAAAACCCTGTTTAAAAATGAATAGTAGTAGTGTGGATGTAGCCTGAGTCTCCTAATTCCCTAATTCTGTGACACCCATGTAAATGCTGCAGCAGACATGTTTGTAATAGGACACTTATACAGGACACTGTAGGACACTGCAGCTATAGCAGTGAGCATGTTAACAAAGATAGTGTTATTTATATTAATAAAAAACATTGTTTGCAAAGTGTATTTGCTAAGCTGGTTTAAATCCATTGTTGAAAGCTACTGTGATGCATTTTGTCTACACCGCTAAAAACAGTATCATGTATCATGGACCTTATTAAAAGGAGTGATTGTAAAGTAATTATAAGACATTGGATCGGTTTATGATATGTTATGCAGTCTTTCTTACCTCATATTTTGTCCAAACACTAACATAGCATTAGGGCAGTTGTGTGTGAGGCGAGGGGTTGGGTTCATGGGGGTTATTTTAACAGGACCTCTTCATCATCAGCCAAAGTCGTCGTGATCCCAGATTTAATTGATTTCAGCCTCTGGCAACAATGATTATTATTTCCTTTCTACTAAACTTCAAAAGTCTCTATTCATTTTTTTTTTTTTTTTTTTTTTTTATTTCTCCCAAGACCAGAAAGAAAGTCCAGCGACAGCGAAAGGAAATGCAGCCAGAAAAAAACAAAAATGTGAAAAGTAATGGCACAGTTTCAGTTCCAAAGGAATTTCATTTACTTTACATGAAACGTGCAGAGAGAGAGAGAGAGAGTGTGTAGGAAAGAGAAAGAAGGCAGTCATAATTTCTCAGGCCTCTAAAATTACCATGTAGCCACACGGAGATGGAGGCTGATAGATTTTGAGAAATGGAAAGTGAGAGGCACAGGGAAAGAAAAAGAAATAAGGAGAAAAGAGAGAGTGGTATTTAGCATTGAGCTGTCTTGTCATTCCTTTCTATCATGTAGGCAGTAATGTTTTTCCAATTTAGGACTGCAGGTGGATGGTGAAAGGAACGTAATGAGGTAAAACTTCTCCACATTTACTCCATCTCCTCATTCTATTCCGCCTCCTCTCTCTTCTCCCTACTTTTGTCACACTCCCCCCTCCTCCTTTCCTTTGCTCCCTGTCTCCACCCTGCTGAATAGATGAAGGGGGGGGGGGTTGTTGCTCTGAGCCATGCTGCTCGCTTGTCCCCAGAGTAGATCATATTAACATTTTATAAAATCAAGATTTCCTGCATTTAAATAGTTGTGGTTTTCCAACTGGTTCCAGTATCTCGGAGGGGGAATTCAAACCTTCTTCCATTACTCAAAATCAAATTGCTGCCTGCGCTGTTCTTACATACAGTAGAAGGGGAACGATGTCAGAGTGATGGGGGGCGGGGGGAGCATCCACAGGTTCCCGCCTGTAGAGGGCCCAAGTGATGAAGCGTTAGAAGGAGAGAGGAAGGTGACTCATTCTCACCTTCTCACCGCCGTGTGGTCCAGTTCTCTGAATCATAAACAGGTGTCCTTACGGCTCTTTTTCCATCTCTGCCACTCGTCTTCCCCTCCTCCTGCCTCTCTGCGGGGTTCTGAAGCCTGAGAAAAAGGGAGTAAACACAGGAGCTATGATTCAGCCTGACCCCAGCTCAGGGGAGCAGCAGCAGGAGATACAGTTTGTTAAAGTAGAGAGCAACAACTTGAGTGTAGCCTCAGCATATACTGTACAGGACATGTAGTCAAACTACCGCATTCTGTTCTCACACACATTTTTTACTTTTACCAGAACTAGATTTTCTCAATATGCGGATGTATAAATTTGATCATCCACTCACTGTTTCGGCAGCTGCCTAAATCGCTTTGACAAACATCGCACCATCTGCTCCCCTGCTGTTGCTTTCGTGCATGGCACTGTGGGATAGCCTTTCATGTTTCGGCAAGGCTCTGCACTGCCATGATGGCTCCAGTGGCCTGCAACCCATATCATAAAAGCTCTGTGGCCTGAGATGAACCAGCAACCTTCAGCCATAACCACTGCTGCAGCTGTTGTTTCTGTCATTGTTGTTGTTATGAGAAACACAGGTTCGCCATCAGCTGCACATCCCCAGTACACTTCCTTTTTATTGAAGCACACTTTTCCCAATTAGTAAAAAAAAATGCAACCTTTTGTAGGAAGTCAGAATCTGGGGGGAGCCAGTGGGATTTAACTCTGGAGCGACCCGTTGAACCAGAAAGAGCAAGAATGTGTTTTAGCCAAGATAACTATTATTTTAGTGGGACAGTGCTCAAGCAGACCTGCATTAGTCACAGCTAATGCACTATAAAAATAAAAAAGACTGTCCGTGTGGTTAATTTGATCTGGAGTTTTTACACCTCATCCACCAAAACTTCAGTTCCCCTTTTTAAAAGTTTGGCATTACGAAGGAAAAAAAAAAAGAAAGAAAAAAAGCTGAGCGTGAAGATCTCAGCATGGGCTTATTCCTGATTTTCCACACTGATTAACGTTAACCTATATTAGCCCACCTGAGACAGCATAGCAGGAGTCATTTTCAGAACAATTTTCATTGCATCTCCTGAGTAAACATTTGCTCAAGCTGATGTCAATTCAATTTGTCTGCTGGCTGATAAGAGGTAGCTAGCAGTGGATTTTTTAGACATATAGGCATCAGTGAAATAACAGAAGACCTAATAGCAGTGTTGATATTGTTAATAAAAGTAATGGCAGACAAGGCAGTGGATGTCAGCAGCCACAGCCTCAGAGGGAGCTTGGGGAGTCTTCAGTTGCAGAGACATATTTCAACTTTAGCAGTGATCACACCTGGGTTGATCATGGAAATTTGAATCATTTCTGTATGTTGTGTATTTGCTTTAGTCTGCCTGTCTTTAGTTAACCTTTTGAGAGACTGTGATTGGTTAATCAGTCCCAGAAAAGTAACTCCACGCAGAGTAGTATTTTCTGGTTTGGCCGAAACAGAGGTGGGTGACAGGGATGGAAATCAGATCTGTATATACACGATGCTGCCAATCGTCCTGGATTTAAATAAATGTGTAAATAGTTTTGGAATATTGAAACTACTTTAAAAGTCCTTAACAGAGCTTTCCAGGCATTTCCTCCGAAATGGAACCTGGACTCAAAAATGAAGATAACACTTCAGCTGATGTTTTGCCCTGAGGTCTAGCTGCCAGGCTTAATTTGTCTTGCGTTTGAGGAGAACACATTTTGGACTCTTCCAGCTAAGGGAATGTCAGCTATTCAGGGTAACACGTTGTTTATCAAATAGGGTACGCACACAATCAGGCAGTGGAAACTGACACTGCCCAGACTGTATCATGCACTCACATACATACGCACACCTGTGTATACACATATGAAAACACGCATATTGTCTTTCATACATACAATTACACATAGTCTTCCTCTCGGACACATATACACAATCCATTTGACACATACACAGGTGCCTTCTCCTCCCAAAAGCCATTACCATACGTCTGACTCAACATAGCTAAAATGTATTTAAGTTTTTCTTTTTTTCTTTTTACATCATTTCTTGAGCTGGTTATCGATTACATCTCCACTCCCTTCAAGGCCAGGGCTACAAGTCAAAGGGAACGTGACGCAAATTCAACCATGCAAATGTATTCCACTGTACCATATATGTACCTCACATATTCATTTCTGTATGCCGTCATGTGTATAGAGTATCACAGGTGAAAGAAAAAACACCCTCTGTGTTTTAGCAACGCAGTTCTGGGAATTCTCTGTGGAGATTCAGAGAGTTTCCGCTCCGGTGGCTCAGTGTTGGGGTTGCGGGTGCACCACTCTGTCAGGTGCAATTATGAGAAGTTGATTCCAGGAAAACCTGTGTGGCATTTCATACATGATGTAAGCTACGGTTACCTCATGCATTCCTCCCTAACAGTACAGCCCCACACATATAAATGCACAGACACATGCACGCACATTTTGTGAACACAAAGCTTTTCACATACTGTACCCACACACCAACTTGTTGACAGTTCCATGAGTTTTGTAAGTGTCCAGGGAGCTCCGTACCTCTGCTAAACAATTTGATCGTCACAGACACGTGCACAGACAAATGCACTCGCTCACCCATATGCACCACACACACACACACTCATGCCTTACTGCCTGCCATCCTTCAGGTGGGTTGCTAAAAGCTCCCTGCCACAACCGATCCATCAGTGGCTAAGAGTTGTGCAGGTGGTCGAGGGAACCTGAGACCCTGGTTTAGTTCACACAGGAGCACCAGACACATTTATGCTAATTCTGGCACAATATGAGAGGAATGAATGGAGCCCTACCAGTCATCACATAATGTGTGAACACTCACATAAGCTGATTGTTATTCAGTGTGAGAAACAGCTCCAGGACTTCAATGCTAATGGCTGTCTTGTAGCATACGGTTTCCTGGTGTTTAGTTATGCTGTGGTCATGCAGTGTTGTTAAGGAGATGAGTTGTCGTCTCGCTACGTCGGTGGTCTGTGGTCAAAAAGTTGTCGTATTTTTTTCCACCTACATAAAAAATTAAAGATTGGTTTGTCTCAAGTGAATAAAATTCAAGGTCGTAATACAGACAAAATCCCTCGCTTATTCCTTCTCCAAAGCGGGGATTCCCCACGTCTTGAAAGGGTCAGTAAACTATCAATGTTTGATGAGTAGCAGACCGCTGCAGTTGCTTAATACTTTATGTGTAGCTGGGGGAAACACAGGACTGAAGTAGTACCTGTTGTGCAATAACAAAGCCTTACAATAATCCTCCTGCTGATGAGTAATCAGGGTTACACTGAGGAGGTTACAATAGGCTGTTTATTTGGACTGGAGCCTCAGGTTAAAGTGATGAACAACAGAGGGATACAATAGTAATAAACCACTGGTGTCCATCTGTAGAGGAGACTAAGTGGGGGATATAAAAACACTCTCACAGTAAAATGTTGTCATCCAATGGAGCAAAGCCACCACCTTAAGAAAGAAATAGCTGACCCATTGGTGGAAAACATAATTTCTACAGCAAAACCATACATACAGACATCTTCAGGCAGGTTGTTGATTTGGATATATTCAACAGAAATAATCTGACACAGTGTTTCAGTGGGAAAAGTGTTTCAGTAGTTTCAGAGCTCAGTGTTACCCTATAATGCAACCCATGGAAGCACACTGGTTATGCTGTGTCTTTGGGTCCTCATAAAGTCTCCAACAAAGCCATATTTTCACATTTCCTCCAAGCTCTCTTAGAGAGAAACAAATATAGGATGGAAGAAAAACAGGAATTTAGCCATGATTGACTGTTGAGCAGAGGTGTGTACCTTGTTCAGAAGCATGCAGACTCTGTATGATGGTGGAGTGGCTTTGTTTGACCCATAGATATTTAACCAGGGAATACAGGGATGATGGTGGTGTTATCCTCTTTGACATTTTCAATCATTCCTACTGTACAGAAGCATATCGCTGCCACAGCCAAAACAAAAATTAAAAAACAGACCAGTGCTACGTTAAAACGTGAAAAGTTTATTGGGTAACACTTTACTCAACGGTATCAACATAATCGTGACATGACACTGTCATAACTATGACGTGACACTGTCATGAACGTGTCATAAACCTTATGAACAAGTCATAAACGTTTATGACTTCTGCCAGTAAGTGTCATTCGGTTTTTGTCATGACAAGTTGACATTGATTGGGTTGTCTTGATTATGACAACTTTACATTTACCAGGATGACATTACCAGAGGATGTATTTGTCATGACAACTTGACATAAAATTTCTTTGGAGTGTCCTTATTAAGAAAACGTGACATTAAACAGGATGACATGACAAAGACATCCCCTGTTAATGTCATCCTGGTTAATGTAAAGTTGTCATTACGTTTCATGTTAAACATGAAAATGTATTGTTATATAACGTAAACCCTTTTGACGTTATAACATAACTTAGCATAGTTTAAACGTGAAAGTCATATATGAATGAGGAAACAGATAATGAGTAAAAACAGATACACTATTTGATGAAGTTTTTTATGCTTGGTTAGAGACATGGCGAGATTCTGCTGTTATTGAGCAAGGTGTGTGGAATAAATCAAATCTGAGGCATATTTGTTTTCACGTTATAACAATTTAAGTTATTACGTTTTTAAGATATAGAACGTGATAAGTTTGTATGTCTGAACAAGGTGAAAATAACTTGTTATAATGTTAAAAACAACTTGTTGAACAATAAACCTTTCACGTTAGAATGGTGATAGTGTTTTTTTTTTCTGGCGTGACAGCAATCTGCTGCTGAAGGACTACAATGAACAGCAGTAATCTCCCTCGTAGACTTGGATTTTCCTTTCATGTAGTCCCTAACCTTACAAAAACTTTACATTTTTCATACTTTTCATACAACGTAAGTGACAACATGATGTGTCAGTTCTTATAATGTCTTCAAAGAAGAAATCAGCCACAGAGAGTCGGGTGTCTGGGCTGTGTAGATCCTTACCCTCAAGAGAGCTTGAATCAGAGTTGAAGGACACTACCGTAATTACTAGGCAATGTTGCTGCCCCTAAGAAGGATAGGCATAAAATGTGCATAAAAGCCTAAATAAAATACATATTTGGGGGTTACATATGTAAGTTGTTCACTGTGTCTTTCCTTCCAGGTACCATGCAGCCTAGAGTACTGGGACGAGCTTCAGCAGGCCTTTGTTCCATACCGGGAGTTCAGCCTTTCAGAGAGCAGTGCCTGCCAGCTGCAGCTGCCCAGCCTCAGCCTCACCGACCAGCAGAAGGAGCTGGTGGCCTCAGACCTGTGGAGAATAGTACTCAATAAAAACGGAGAGGGAGAAGATGAGCAAAGGTGGGGTAGAAATCTGTATTTTGTCTTGTACTGTTTCTCTGTGCTTGTAGGTATCTGTATGCATGCCTGTACACCCGAGCATGTATATGAGCGAGAGCGTAGCGTGGATCTGCAGTACGTGCGCTGTCCAGTGTGAGGGAAAGCAGAGAGAGAGAGAGTGCACCCAGGCCGTCGAGCACAAAGAACTAGCAATGTGTCCCTCGCCCCACATCTGGTGTGCAGGAGCAGGGAGCGGGCTTGGAAGGCGTTCAGATCGGCCTAATGAGATTTCCCAGCACACCAAGTGCCTGTCAGGGCCCATCCGGATTCCTTCCTGCTTACCTTGAGTGTATCTAATCGAGGGGAAGCAAGAGGAGTAAAGCCCCTTTTGGGTTGGCTCATGAGTTCCTAGGCCTGGTCTGGTCTGGATTGGGCTGGGTTGAGTTGGGATGGGATAGGTTGGTCTAGGCCTGCCAAGCACTATAACACCTCAAAAAGCATGCTTCTACTCCCTTCTTCTCACTACACCTCTCTTATGTCTCACCTGGCATCCCGTTCTTCCGTGATTCACTCATCCATTTTTCTAACTTTCTGTCTTTTTCTCATTTCATCCTCATCTTAATTTACTCTCTCTCTTTTCTCTCTCTCTCTCTCTCTCTCTCTCTCTCTCTCTCTCTCTCTCTCTCTCTCTCTCTCCTTTTTACTTACTCCCGGGATTTAGGAAACTTTTAGTGGAATAGAATTGCCAAGCCCACATTCTGTGTGGCTTAGAGAGCTCCAGAGGAGCAGAAAGGGAGGAATAAGAAAACATGTAGGAGAAGAAACGGAGAAAAAAAGTCTACAGTACCAGATACAGTGTAAAGCAAAATATACATCTGTGTTTCATTACAATCATAGTCCAAACACTACATTTCCTTTATGTTTAAATTATTTGTCTTTTTTGATCAAAATTGATTCCCCTTTCCATACTCGCTCGTTTCATCTGCCGTACTTTAGTTTCCACCAGAAAAATAACTTGGCTGGCTTGCCAACTGGAAGTAATGAAAATTGTCAACATATGATGCTTATCTTTTTAAGGAGCACTCTGCTGCACCAGCATTTTTTAAGGTCTTGAGCGTTTCCTGCTGGAGGTTTTATGGTGGATCATGGTAGCAGCAAATTACAGAGCAAATGGTCATTCACTTCAATTACCTTCCATTCAACATCATCAACCGTGACATGCAATTAATGTCCATGGAGAGGTTCTGCTGGAAAACTGTGGCAGTAGTAATGTACCTAAACTCACAGCCTCGGACAGCGAGGAGGCCCTCTCCATATTGTTGTCTCTTTTCATTCCCTTTTGTCTAAATAATTGTAGCATTAATCTCACTGTAGATTTCTGACGATGTCACACAATGTAACTCACTGGGCAAAAGCATTATTTTCATTTGAAATAATTTCATATTCACAGAGTGCCTTCAGTCAATTTTTATTTATTTCCTTGCACTTTTAGTGTTTTTAGTGCTCAGTTGTTGGTTTTCACTGTCAGAAATACCACTTAATCTGTTAAAATGTGACTGTCTGCTGTATCTCCCTTCCCCTTCAGTTCGGATAGTGAGTCTGGTTCCCAGCTGCCCTGCGATCAGTTGGTGTCTCCGATTGTGTTGGCAGCCTGCATTCGTGTGGACTCCTGCTTTGCACCGTGGTTTGTCCCCTCCCTGGGTGTGTCCCTTAAACTAGCACAGCTGGACATTCATCTCTGCCACCATCTAGAACAGCTGGGCACAGGTAGGATACAGAATACCCAGTCACAAAGTCTCTTCTGAGTTTGAAGATAAGATAAAACTTGATCTATCCTGAGGTTTCCCTGTTTCGCTGTACAGCAAATGCAATACAAAGTGGGAAGAGTGCAAACATGCAAGTCTAAGATAACAAAAAGGTGCATATCTAAAATATATACAATGGTCAAAAGTCAGGTATAGAGCATAAAAATATAAACTGGTTGTCGTCAGGGATCAGTCTAGATGGGGTTGCATATAGATATGTATTTACAGTTTTTTTTTTTTTTTTTTTAAGATTATTTTTTGGGCATTTTTAGGCCTTTATTGACAGAATAGCTGAAGAAATGAAAGAGGAAAGAGGGGGGAATGACATGCAGCAAAGGGCCGCAGGTCAGAGTCAAACCCAGGCCTGCTGCGTCGAGGAGTAAACCTCTATATATGGGCACCTGCATTCAGCCTTCTTCTTCTCGTGTTTTTTGGTTCATCATGGTAGCAGCAATTACAGAGCCAATGGTCATTCACTTTTAACTCCCTTACATTCAGCATTATAGTGTGGCAATAATTGTCAGCACCCTCCAAAAAATCATTACTCATAATATTCTATAATAATCTATTATTGTCTTCTGTTTGAGTCCACTGAAGACACAGCTGTCTGACCTCTTGTGTGACACCCACAATGATGCACACATGCATTACTTTTGTTTTTGGAACTATGTATTTCCTTTTTTTTTGTCCCAAGTGGCAATATGGTTGTTATTTTTTATTGTAAGTTGAGTATTATTGGATATTTTGATAGTTGTACCATGTTTTAATAAATAATGTCCCTAAGCTCAGTCTCTTAATACGGAATCTGTGTCTCACTCTGCCAGTTCCATCTCGACAACTTCGTCCCTTCCTGCCAGACAGGAAGTTACCTCAGGAACAGGAGTTCATGGTGACAGGTGCTAGGGAGCCACGGGTCTTCCTACGCCAGTGGAGCAATGGACCGCGACATTGTCAGGAGTTCAGCTTTTCCACCCAGCTAGACTGCAAGCTGCTGGAGTACAGAAACCTAACACGCCTTCAGCTCCTCCAGCCTTGTGTACTTCAGGTAGAGCTCAGCTATTTATGCTGGTTTGTCTGTCTAGATATTTTTGATTCAAAGCATTGGTCAGGAAGTGTGGAAACCAGTTAATTTAATTTATTGTGTGTTTCAGGGCCAGGCTACAGCCACATGCTGCCCCCAGGACACCACATTGGATTTGAAAGTGTTTGTGGACCCGGTGTTCCTCAATATCAGCCAGTATGCCATCCACACTGTAGACACTGCCCTGCGCAGCTGGCAACAGGTAACAGAGAGTTACCTTTTATATACACGTTATATTTAACAACACTCCAAAGAATACAAAAAAGTATAAGCTCCATGAGCTGATGTGCAAAAAAAACAAGGCACATACAGTCATGTGAAAAAATTAGGACACCCATGCTAAAGTTGACTAAAAAGAGGAATAAAACAATCATCTTTTGGAAATTGATCTTAATGCCTTAATTAAAAAAATGAGGAAAAATACAATATTTAAGGACACCAATTTTCTTTGTGAATGAATAATGTATCATAAATAAATAAATGTTCTTCCTTAAAATACAGGGGGAATAAGTAAGTACACCCCTGTTAAATTCCCATAGAGGCAGGCAGATTTTTATTTTTAAAGGCCAGTTATTTCATGGATCCAGGATACTATGCATCCTGATAAAGTTCCCTTGGCCTTTGGAATTAAAATAGCCCCACATCATCACGTACCCTTCACCATACCTAGAGATTGGCATGGGGTACTTTCCATAAAATCATCTCTCAATGCAAATCAAACCCACTATTAGGCTAACTGAAATAAAACCATGCCAATCTCTAGGTATGGTGAAGGGTATGTGATGATGTGGGGCTATTTTAATTCCAAAGGCCAAGGGAACTTTATCAGGATGCATAGTATCCTGGATCCATGAAATAACTGGCCTTTAAAAATAAAAATCTGCCTGCCTCTATGGGAATTTAACATAGGGGTGTACTCACTTATGCCCCCTGTATTTTAAGGAAGAACATTTATTTATTTACGATGCATTAGTCTTTCACAAAGAAAATTGGTGTCCTTAAAGATTGGATTTTTCCTCATTTTTTTAATCAAGGCATTAAGATCAATTTCCTAAAGATGATTTTTTTATTCCTCTTTTTAGTCAACTTTAGCATGGGTGTCCTAATTTGTTCACATGACTGTAGCTGTGCTGTGTAAAAGATTATTGATACTGCTTTCAGAGCTTTTGGATAATTTAGCATGTTAGGGGTCCTGATGGCTGAAGTTGTTTTTTTAAATCCCCCCTTACAGCTAATACTGAAGCAAAATTGTTGATTTGACATTATATTGTATAAAGGCACTCTTTGATCAACGTTTTACTTCTACATGGTGCATTTGAAGTGACTAATATATCAGTGATATGGTCACTTAGGTTGCAAAGTATTGGAGGATAACTTTTTCACTTGCACGTTTCAATAGTCCGATGCATTGAGACATTTAAGGTAACAAGGGATTTGCCCTGTTGTTTGATCGCTAGCACTTGCATATAGCTATTATATTTGGAGCAAGGGGCTAGTAAATCCGTAGAGGAAATACGTGAAAACTGTATGTACATTTAGAGAATATGCTGAAAGATGGTCTTTTGTCCCAGATGGAGTATCAGCTAAACAAACTCACAACAAAGTGGATTTCATGAGAGAGAGGTTTTGGTTGTATGCCAGTGGTAATAAAATTTGCAGGATGGAACTGCCTTTCCCTTTGCTGTAAACTCTGACTAAGAGGCTACAGTTTGTCTGTTCCTGGGCTTCTAGTCCTATGGTCCTCGTCATCTCTCAGTTCACAGCTCTCAGCACTGCCTGTGGTAGCCAGGATATTTGTGTGTGAAGTGATGCCCATGAAAACACGGTAAAACTTGAGTGGTGACACCTGCCTGCCAAGACTTAATTTGGCCATAGTCCTCCACCCACTTGTCTATTGCGCGCGCACGCACACACACACACACACACACACACACACACACACACACACACACACACACACACACACACACCCTGGCTTCTCTGGTTTTGTATGCCCTATCATAGCTCGGCTCGGCTCAGCTGTGGCTCTGCTGAGTCATATGCTGGCCTCTGGAGACGTGAGGTACTCTCGTGGTTTTACATGCATACAGATTCTCAATGCCAGGTGAGAGAAATAATAACTTTTGTTTTTCTAGGAGCAGCTGTGGTCTTTTACCTGTGGAAAATAAAATTAAACAAGCTGTATAGGAAATCTACTATAAAATGATTGTTCTGGCTAGAAGTTTAATACCTTTGTTTTCACTCAGTGGCATCATTGACTCATCAAAAGCTCTTACCGACCGTGTTGGATAATCGGTCATAATTGACCCTTGGCTTCATCATTGCATCATGTAAGGCAAGCTAGGGAATGTTCCCTATTTCTGCTGGTTAATTTAGCCATAAATAAGACTTTCGAGCATTGGTGGTGTTGTAACGAGTGGTCATATTGCAGCTTTACTGGAGTGTTTTGGACATGTTGGTATCCATGGTGGGCGATGCACAACATGCCAAGCATGATTAGTTAGGATATTAGTTGGTCGTATGCTTTTTTCCAAGGCTTTTCTGATACTGATTGGGTGATATATTTGGCTTTTGGAATGCCATCTTTGCCCAGAATCTTGAGACCCAAAATAAAGGCATACAATGCTCACACAAACGCACACAGATTACCCATATTCACTTGCACACTACACAGTCAAAAACAACCCCCTGAAGGCTGCATTTACATGTATGGGATTGATTCATAAAATGATTAAGCCTGCTGTATTTTCTTGATTGGTCTAAACAGCAGCAGCCTTGTAACTTGTACAGAACCTTTTAACTACCTCCAGCCTTTACTACTTTGGAACACAAGGCAAAAAACACACCATAATTATAAGGCAAATGTGCTGCATGTGGGTTTGGTAGTTCTGGAATAAGGGGTAGAGAGAGGTCAGGTACAAAAGGCAGATTTCTTTTTTTTTTTTTTTTTTAGAAAACAGTCTTTTTAAATATTTGGTCCACCTCAGAGAAAGTTGTGAACACTTAGATCATGGAATATTGTTTCCCTTTTTGGGGTTTTCACTGAAACAAAATATTTTACGCGGTGAGAAAACCTTGTATGGGTGCGATTAAGCACAATCTGTCTGGTGGTGAGGTGCACTATAGGGGTGGATGTAAAGGGCCGCCCAGTTAAACTAAAATGTATCTTTGATCTGATAGAAGCTTACATTCCAGGCACACTCATGTACATTGCTCAATGCATAGAACAACTTGATCCTAATTGAAAACGTAATCAGAAGCAGTTGGAAATGTTAACAGGCTCTGTCCTTCCGCAACAGAAGGATGTATCCTTACGTGTGTAATTGTTTCAGTGATTTTCATGTTTCCTGGTGTCAAGGCTGGCAGGCAGGCCTGTTGTGATGTGGCCTGTAGGGTCAGCATTGAACCGTGGAGAAGATTCCTCAACTACCACACAATTGAAACCTCACGACCCAGACATGGTCACACCAGACCACCGCAACCAGAATAGCTGGAGCACTTCCAGATGCATCGCAATAAATAGAAATAAAAGACACTGATTGGTATATGGTTGTAATTTATTCTCATATAGCTATAAAACGTTATGATATACAGCTGTAGTCATGGTAACATGGACTGCTCTTGTACACATGGTAACATCACCAAGGTCTTTCTGGCAGTCATAAGTACACATGCCTGATGGCTTGTCTTTAATATTGACATGAATGTATATTCCATCTATTATGATTCTCAGCATGTTCCCAAGGCAACAGGCTCACCTCCTCTTCCGTGCCTCGACTGCAGCGTTTTCCTTTTGCTCCAACCTTCAAACAAGTCCGCTAACAGTTCTGACGACAGGTAGATTGCTCAAAATTGAGGTTGGCTGCGCCTCAGAAGGTCGAGTGGATCGTGCACTTGTAACCAGGGTTAGAGGTTTGATCCCTGGGTTCTCCGGGCCACGTGTCCTTAAGCAATAGTGCCAATGGGCTGGCCAGCACCTTAAGCTGTTATATATAAAACTGCAAGAGGAAGATAAAAGTACAGTTAGATATACATTTTTAGAGGGTTTGTTGGTTAAAAAAAGATGAAGGAAAAAGAATATAGAATAAAGTTATTTTTTTCCTCCTCTTCATTTGCCTCTTCTTGCTTGATAGCTCCATATGGCCCCAACCTCAGCCCCCCACCACTCTAACCTCAGGCCCCTTGCCTCCATTTTCAATTCTCGGTCCCTAGCCCCACTTTCAATCTTTGCTCCCCCCAGCCCCTAACCCCAGGGAAGTGGCTTTGGTGGAAAGCCACACAAAAGCCCAGTAGTATTTACACAATCTGCTTTCTCACAGAACGTTCACAGGCTGTTACATGTGCAATTGAGACAACAGGAATTTTCTCTTGTGTTCTCTGCCCCCCCCCACCCCCCCCCCCCCCCCCCCCCCACCCCCGTTCCTCCCATGTTCCTTTGCAACCGGAAAGAAAGTGATAGAGAGATCAGGTTCCTGTTTGTAGCAGATGTGTGGGCGAGGGTCATCTATAGCAGAGTCTATAGGTGATTGTAGATCTGATTATTGTTTTTATTATGTCCCTTTTACAGGTTTCACTATCTCCTCCACGGAGTCTTGTTTCATGAGTATTTCTTTTGAGTGGGTGTCATTATTTACAATCTGTTTTCCAGACATTTTACTGTACCTTGCCATTTATATATGTGCCACTCTGCCATGCAGATCTGGGCTAGACTCTGTGAAAACTTAAGTAATAGTATCTGGGTGGATTAGTGAAATGGATCCTTTGATTCCTGGTAGAACTGCGTCTGAAGAAAGAGCTGTCATCTTGTGCTCTTTAACAAGAAAAACGTGTTGACTGTTTAAATATCTTTGTCTTAATATTTGTCCACTTAAAGACCATGGATAGACAGATAGTGATTATGATTACTGCAGGAAGCTTTTCTGACGTGTGTATCGTGTTGCCTCATGAATCGGAGCGGAAAGACGATACCATCAAAGAGTGGGCTTAGCAATGGCATCTTAAGATGGCAGCAGGAAGTTTGTAAATCGCAGTGTCAGATTCGAAAGGGAGCACAGATAGTGTTCCACTATAAAACTGGAAATGGATTTGAACCCACTGTCGCAGCTGTCCCGTCTATATTTTGCTCTCTCTTTCTCTGCCTCTCTCTCTCACATCTATCATCAAGTGTTCTTTTTAATGGTGTAAACTTTCCCATCCGTTTTCAATAGCATCAACAACCCCAGGACCCTGAACGTGCTTGGCAGTCAAACTGAGCTTTTACTGCCAGCCTCTTTTAACCATCAACCATCAACCCCCTGCCATTTAAAAGTATACAGCAGGCTGGGGTCCCTCTTTGTTAGGATAGTTGAGTAGTTATTGAGAAGCTGTCTGAACCACAGTCATGTGCGTCAAGAGTCAGGGAGGGGTGTGCAGGAGACATCCCATCAGGGCCTGAGAGCCTTTGGAAGGAGCTCAAGTAAAACGTACACATGCACATGCACCCACGCACTCGCTATCCAACTCACATGCAAACTATGTGCTGTTTTGAAATTGTGTACTTGAATTCCTGTATGCAGGAGACTTGACACACTCCCCTCTCCCTTTTAAACCAGTGTTTTCAATCGCAGGCCAGTGAGCTCTTCGCTCTTGCATGCAAGGTGACGTATGAGTGGACAGCATCCCTGCACGACTCGCATGACTTGAGTTTTCTGTGAGGCTTTTTCATTGACCCATTGCTGTAGGTGGGCCAGACTCCACCATATTGTTTTCTCCTAACAAACCACAATATATTGATGACTGTTACTAACAGGAATGCCTACGTAGTTGCCAACTTTGTTCCAAGCATTGAGAAAATGTTAGGAAAACCCATGCACACACAAACGAAGTTGCCATTTGAAATAAGTTGACATCTGCAACTCTGTTTATCTGACGACCACAATTTAGCTGCTCAAAGAAGGATGTGAAAAAGTTGAGTTTTGGTAAGCAGAAAGGCCTCCTGGAGGATTTATGTGGGACCAAGGGGTAGATTTGGCCCCAAAGCCCAGTCTAAGCTGCTTCAGCCTGGATAGCTGTCAGACTGTGATATGATTCACTCCCCTGTTGAGGTTGTGTTGCACCCACGGGTCTTATCACTCATCTCTTTCTCGTACTGACTGACAGCTGCACTACCAAGATGTGCGTTTTTGAGATTGAGAAACATGCATTTTTGACACCTGTAAATGTACTTATACACACACATTACACACATACTGTACATTATATACACCCACCATAAACATACACACCTGGAAGTATTTGCTAACTCTTTTATTCACAAGCTCTTTTTCTCATGTCTCCCTTCTTCTTTCTTTTTCTCTTTATCCATCCATTCACTAATACCTCCAACCTCAACCCCTCACCCCCCTGTTTTCTCTCTCAGAATGGGAACCTGGAGGCTGAGGAACTGGTCTACAGCCACTACGTGATCTGTAACGACACCCACGAGACGCTGCGCTTTGGCCAGGTGGACACTGATGAGAATGTGCTGCTGGCCAGCCTCCACAGCCACCAGTACAGCTGGAGATCCCACAAGTCCCCTCAGGTAGCACGCACACACACACACACACACACACACACCTACAGTAAATAGAGTATTACTGTAGCACAAGTAATACACGTAAGTACACATAATACAGAGATGGTACCTACATAAACTTACACACACACTGGATACACATATACACACACACACATCACGTAAATATATTTTAAAAAGGCTTACACGTACAAATCCATACTCATTGACTTAAGCATACACATTCTGTACACAGACTGACAGAGGTATACAGTACACACACACACACACACCGTCACCAGCGTGCAGCCACTATCTGTGTGTTTCTGTTAGCGCTTTCAGACAGTGCCCTGACAGCATTGTTAAAGAAGATTGATTATATTTAACCCTTTGTGGTTTTGAGGTTGAGCGGAGGGTGGGCTGGCGATCTTTGGCATATGTGTGTGTGTTTGGTACGCACATGTTTCAGGACCCCCATGTGTTCCACGGCGAGTGTGAGAAAGTCAAGCTTGAGAAAAGACATGGCCATAATTGCTCGCAGTAAGTCAGAAAGTCAAGTTGTATTAATCATCAACCATGGTTAATCTGTGCTCTTACCTCACTCTTGCTTACACACACACACACACACACACACACACACACACACTTGAAGAGTGGCAATCTGGCATTTCAGCACAGCGAATACCGCATCTCATTTTAGCTGTGATTTAAAATGACCTCTGTATTTTCAGGGATGTTTTGGAAGAAAGATTGTCCGAACGGGCCAAATGTCATCATAGATGAAGAATGTGATTCCAAGATGGTTCTGTCATGTATTATTACATCATGTGTTTGTGGTATATGAAATATGTGTTCTCTAGATGAACATGATTTGTGAAACTAGATAAATAAGAAATAGTGCAACTTTGCCAAAAACACTCAGCTAACTTATTAAACTTGATGATAAAATGCCTGCCAATGTGTCCGCCTCAGCAAATTGTAGCACACACTAATTACATTTCGGGGTTATAATAATAGTGGCACTGATAAGAGAAAGGGTTGTATTTCTTTAATGGTCCTGCAAGTGTGTTTTTGTAGCTCTTACAAATCAGTTTCTAGACGGAGTCTTAAGTGGTTGTGCTGTTTTGCTTAAGACCCATGATGCTTTGGAGTGTCTAAAACAACTCTGATCATCACAAGCCATTGTTCCCCAGACCTCCATACTCTCCCATCTTTCCACTTTCTATCTGTGAGCCTGTTCTCCACTTCAACTCCAAGACTTTGCCATAAATCCATGGCCTCTTGCCTATTTTTCAATTATATTACTAACCTCCTATCCTATGTCCTACCCTGCACTTACACTCAGGCTGCCCATTTGTGCTGTTATTGTATATTTATACACATTTTCTACCAAATCTGTGGATTTAAACTTCATCTCTAAACCCCTCAGAGAGATGGTTTAGCTCCTCCTTTTTCCTTTGTTAATCTAACTCCACTCATCATTGAGATAGTGAGTCTCAACTTTCATAAATTCCAGGTTCTCTTTAATGGAACCATGTTAAACAGCTTGCAGTGCATCCAAACAGTGTAATGCTGTAACCCCTCCATGTAACACTTTTCAGCTTGAGACCCACAGTGCAATTAGCTCACTCATACAGGGGATATGCTAATGCGGGGCCTAGTATTCTGTGTCTTTTCTTGCCATGCGCTGTAGGGACCCACCAGACACTGGCCAAAACCAATTTCAGGCCACACACCCTAAACCACAGTTTAGAGAACATAGCTGTACAATATTCCCTTGACGTCCGCTCAGGCCAATTCTCTTTAGTCCTGATGCTTCACCTCCATCAGCTCGATGAGATCAGTAGACCTGGGAAGTCTCTGGCCTCCGCTTTGTTTTGAGGTTTCACTTTGACATTTGTGTTTTTATTTTACCGCTCTCCAATAACAGCGCACAGCCTCCCAGCGCTGTCCTTGTCCCTTTCTCAATCCCCCCAGCACACTCTTGTGTTCTGGTGTTTACGTCCACGCTGGCTGAGCTCATTAGTTCTTGTCTGGCTTGTCCTGCCACTGGCCTCCGTCTGGCTATCATGTTCTGTCTTGGACTCTGGCTAGAAAGCGACTTAGTCCTTTATATCTCTGTCACACCACAGCAAGTGCTGTACTCTCATTTGGGATCATGGCCTTTGGATTATCCCTGAAGCCTTTCTCCACATCTGGCCTTGTCCGGTCTGTTTTTTGGCCATTCCAGTCCCTTCTCATTACGATTCATACAGTTCTCTTGTATATTGTATACCTTTTACCTTTCCTACATTATCCAGGGTCACATTGCTCTGTTGGTAGCCATGGTTTGACTCTGTCCACTCAACATGAGGTCATGGCTCCCCTGCCTTCATTTTATCCTCCTAGCTCTCTTAACCACCTAACTACCATTAGTACCATCACTCTGTTCATTCTGTTCATCTCTACCTCCCAACCTTGTCCCTGACACACACACACACACACACACACACACACACACACTCACACACTGAAGTACATATCCCCCGCCCCTGTTGTTCATGGCAAATCTTGTCTCCACTGGGAGACCTGGGGCCTGTCAAGAAGGCAGACCATCAGCCTGTCCTCATAGTTCTGGTATGATGCGTGTGTCCCAGCTGACCTGTCCCCCAGGCACAAACACTTTCTCTCTCTCTCTCTCTCTCTCTCTCTCTCTCTCTCTCTCTCTCTCTCTCTCTCTCTCTCTCTCTCTTTCTCCCTCTCACAAACACACACATGTGCGCACACACACACACACACACACACACACGTACACACCAAAGCTACTAATTTGCTGTTGTAAAATAATCTGTCCCCTTTCTCTCTCTGGCTCCCCCGAGAACCCACTGGACACGAAATCATCTTGAAAAGAGGAAGATGGGGGGAGAGACAGAGATGTGGGGGGAGTGAAGAAGAAGGAATGAAGGCAGAGTGGACAGTGAAATATGAGAAATTCAAAAGGAGGGTAGCAAGGAGTTGTCAAGAGGGATACAGTACAGGCCTACTTGAGAAAACGGGAGGACATGGAAAAAAGGAAGCAAGGGCAAAGGATGAGCCATGCTCTTAACACTCACAGATTGGCCGAGAGAACTCTACAGTGGCAACACAGCCAAAAATGTGTCTGCTCGCTATCTTGCTGTCCCTCCCACCTTCCCTATTTCTCTCTGTTTATGATGGACAAGCAACGTATAAAGGAAGTATAGATGAGTAGATGTGCCAACTATGCTTTATTAAATCCTTTAATCCTATCTTTTGTTATTGCCAGTCCGTTGATTTAGCCCTGAAAGAGTCGTGAGAGAGAGGAAAGAACTTCTTAAATGAACAGGCCTACTGCTATTTCAGCTTGAACTAAAACAGGGAGGCATATTTAAAATCCTGCAATCTCCTGTGTGTGCCTTTGTGTCTCTGTTTGTGAAAGAAGAGTGCCTAATGTGTGTGATCCTGAGCGGTCTAACCAGTGTACACTTCCCACAATGTTGACATACCTCTGAATATCTGTCACTTCTCTCAGAAGAACACTCATGCAGAGTGTTTTTGCAGTGAAATGTGAACCTCCGCTCAGGTCACACATCCTCTCAGTGCTCCTTTGTTTCTCTGTGTCTCCCTTCCACTCTCTCTTCCCCCCTGTTTCTGCTGTCAGTCATAACCATAAGATGCATTAAAAGGGTCGATTGAGGCAGTCACGTCCTTAGAGCCCACTGTGGTCTAACAATTTATACCCATACGTGCACACCCAGACCCACACTGACACACACACACACACACACACACACACACACACACACACAAACACACTGTGATAAAATGTTTCCTAAGGCCTGGACTCTGTCAGGCCTCTCAGTCTAATTTCTCTCTTTCAGGCTGAGCATGCCTTCACACCCCAGCCTTTGCCAGCCAAGGTGAAGAGGTTTATAAACACTGACAATTACCCCCAATTGTTAGATATGTTTATTATTTATTTTAACATATTTTCTTTTTTATATATACAGTACTGTGCAAAAGTCTTAGGCAGGTGTGGAAAAAATGCTGTAAACTAAGAATGCTTGCAAAAATATAAATGATTGTTTATTTTTATCAATTTACAAAATGCAAAGTGAGCATCCAAAAAAACATCTAAATCACATCAATATTTGGTGTTATTACCCTTTGCCTTCAAACCAGCACCAATTCTTATAGGTACTTGCAAAAAGTCAGGGAACGTTGAGGATCGTAGACGCGGTGGTCGGCCAAGGAAACTTAGTGCAGCAGATGAAAAACACATCAAGCTTATTTCCCTTCGAAATCGGAAGAAGTCCAGCAGTGCCATCAGCTCAGAACTGGCAGAATCCAGTGGGACCCAGGTACACCCATCTACTGTCCGGAGAAGTCTGGCCAGAAGTGGTCTTCATGGCAGAGTTTCAGCCAAAAAGCCATACCTCCGACATTGAAACAAGGCCAAGCGACTCAACAATGCACGAAAACATAGGAACTGGGGTGCAGAAAAATGGCAGCAGGTGCTCTGGACTGGTGAGTCCAAATTTGAAATATTTGGCTGTAGCATAAGGCAGGTTATTCGCCGAAGGGCTGGAGAGCGGTACAATAATGAGTGTCTGCAGGCAACAGTAAAGCATGGTGGAGGTTCCTTGCAAGTTTGGGGCTGCATTTCTGCAAATGGAGTTGGAGAGTTGGTCAGCATTAATGGTGTCCTCGATGCTGAGGAATACAGGCAGATACTTATCCATCATGCAATACCATCAGGGAGGCGTATGATTGGCCCCAAAATTATTCTGCAGCAGGACAACAACCCCAAACATACAGCCAAGGTCATTAAGAACTATCTTCAGTGTAAAGAAGAACAAGAAGTGATGGCATGGCCCCCACAGAGCCCTGATCTCAGCATCATCAAGTCTGTCTGGCATAACATGAAGAGACAGAAGGATTTGAGGAAGCCTACATCCACAGAAGATCTGTGGTTAGTTCTCCAAGATGTTTGGAACAACCTACCAGCTGAGTTCCTTCAAAAACTATGTGCAAGTGTACCTAGAAGAACTGATGCTGTCTTGAAGGCAAAGGGTGGTTACACCAAATATTGATTTGATTTACATTTCTCTTTCTCTTAGTTTACAGCATGTTTTCATACCTGCCTAAAACTTTTGCACAGTACTGTATATATATGGGAGAACAGAAACATACAGTAGATATATAGATACAAATAGATTGATTCATCGATTATAAAACTCAGTGATGATCATGCGTATAACTACACACTTTCTATAATTAAGTACAGTTTATATCTATCTGACACACACACAAACTCACTCACTGTCCCCACCCTGCTGTTTTTCAGGGCTCTGGCGTGTGGTGTGGTGTGGATGGTTGAAATATCTGGCTGCTTGGTACAGGATGCAGCCTAGCTGATGGAAATCCCTGTGGTTAGTGTGGTTAGCAGGGAGAGGGGGGTAAAAAGCCCCCTAGATTTGGGAAGGACTGTTTAAGTGCCTACAAGGAATATTCACAATTTGAAGAAATTGTAATTTATTCCAGGAGCAGGCTTCTACTGGAGAGCTCTCCCCCTCTCTTTCTGGATATGCGTCTTTGTGTGTTGGTGTTGTTTGTGCATGTTATTGGTCTGTGTGTGTGTGTGTGTGTGTGTGTGTGGTTCCCAGGGGTAATGTGCTGGAGATAGCAGCCCAGGACTATTAGTTTGTGGTTAGATTGGCCATGTTGTTGGAAGCAGGCATGACAGGGAGGTATTTGGTGTGTGTGTGTTCAAAATAGGTATAGCTATACCCAAAAATGTATCTGTTCTTTTGTCAAATAGGATTTCATATTTCACCATCCTGACCCATTGTTTAAGAAACACTGCCCTCAAGTGAAGTGGTGTAGTTGTGCTGTTCATCCAATATCTTGGCTTTGGCTGCAGTAGATTGGGCTGACCCTTTGAGAGATATTAGCTCCAATCACGTTAACCCTCACGTTGACCGATCAGAGACAGGGAGGGAGAGAGAGAGAGATAGAGAAGCCGATGAAAGAGACTGTCCATTTTGATCCCTGGAGAAAATCTACACTTTCCTTTTGTTTATCACGTAGAGCTGGGTAAGGTCCAGAAAGAAAGCTGACCTTTTTACACTGACGTGCACTTGTCGGCATTATTATGGTAATGAAAAGAAAATGAACACTGTATCATCAGGCAAAGGTTAAACATTGGCTGCTCACTGAGTTACATTTTGATGATGGTTTGTGTCTTGGCTGATATTCACATGCAGTACAGTCATTTATCCTGTACTGTCACACTCTTGATCTTGTCCAGGCATGTCTTCTGAAACAACCCCCAAATTCACCATAGTGATTCCTAAGGAAAAGCCTTTGTCAGAAAATGGCAAATATATTGGATTAAATTTGAAGATGCATTATGTACTTATTATTTTATTTATTTTTATTTTGTGTCTTTGGCAACAAGATAGACATTGCATGTGAGTCAGTTGGTCAGAAGCTAAGTCAGTCCTTAGAGGATGATTATCATCATCATCATGTGTTCCTGGGTAGGATAACCTCAGACAAACAGAACAGTCATCGTTGGGCGAGGTTACAGCCTTATTCAGCTATGCACGATTCACATTCTTGGTCCAGGTTGCATAGTAATGTGTCAATGGTGAGTGCATTCACATAAACTCAGACAGTCTTCAGGCGGTTCTGGAAAACGCAAGTCTTTCCAATTAATTTGAGCCTGCAGTGAAAAGTTGAGACTTTTGGTGAAACGCAACCCGACTTCGCCCCGCGGTGGTCAATCATGTTACCGGCAATCTGACTTGAAAGTCCGTTATTAGGCGGTGTGAGAGTCCTGTACAGTTAACAGGAAACATCACTGCCTCTATCGCTGCCACAATAAAGTTTTAATACACTTTAAGAATAAAAAACAAAACCCAAGCACTTAACCGCCTAGGAGTTTGTGTAACAGCTGACGGTTTCCTGCCACAGCAAAGTCTCTTTTTCTCTCTCTTTTTCTCCATGAAATAAAGCTGCCTCCAAGTGCGGTCAGAAATGTCAAGAATTATAAAGCATCTGACGGAAAACACTAATTTTGAAATATAAAGTCTACTTCTGCTACATAGGGGCGTTACATTACGTCACACAAACTGGCCATTTAAGTGACACTCCCACCGCCGCACAACCCCAAAACAATCGCCGGAACGCGCCCTTAGTCAGCACAGCTCAAATAATACCATAGAAATAAAGTTAAGAAAAAACAAAGAGGTAAGTGGAGCCCTATATCAAACTAAAAGCTAGATTGGCAGGTCTGGCTGATGGATTAAAAAAAAGCATCCAGAAATCCCCCTCTGTCTCCTCTCTCTCAATGGGACAGAGAATCAGCCATACGGAATTGCATACACACATCATAACACCAGGAGGTCAAAGGTCACAGGTAATTTTGTGTTTCCAGGATGTTTAAAGTTGCTTCCCAGTGCACAGGCCTCACTCTTTAGCTTTGAGGTTCTTTGTGCCTAACACCTCTTTTCATCCCAACTGGTCAACTGGACCTCCCGTGCACAAGGCTAATACTTCTAAAATCTATATCAGCTCAGTGGACATATTAGCCAAAGGGCTCTATGACTCAGCAGCCAACAGGCCCAATGCAATACCCAATCTCCTGTACCCCATTCTTCCACGCAGGACAAGCACTAAAGCTAAAGCTTTTGTTTTTGAGAAATTGGCACTTGGCCTTTTGTTAGTCTTTATTCTTATGTCACTGGAGGGTTGGAACCCAGCAGTGCTTGTTGGTAGCAGGCTTGATTAGGGATTATTATGAGCTGGTCTGAACTTCATGTTTATCTTATCTTACAAAGAAAAAGTTTCAACATAATGTTGCCAGTAATATTTAAAATCAAGATATTCTGGGGACTCATTCTCGTCTTTCTGCAACCAACCATTTGGTTGTAATTCAACCATTGTAAAACAATGTCCTACATTCCCCAGCTTTCTACCATAGCCAAGCTTTTCATGAGAAATACAGGGTGGACAGTGGGTCTCCACCTTCACCACCCACTTTTTCTTTTCATCTCTGTACAGTTCATTGCTGCTCATCCCTCCAAACTCAGCCCACTATTTAGAAGACTTTGCTTTCTTACTCTGACATGCTGTGAGATTTTTGTTTTGATTCCATGTATATCTGATGAGCCATTGGTCTGTCATGACTCTGTGTGTATATATATATATATATATATATATATGTATATATATATGTATATATATATATATATATATATATATATATATATATATATATATATATATATATATATATATATATATATATATATATATGTGTGTGTGTGTGTGTGTGTGTGTATGTTTGAGTAATTCCACTCCGTGTGTAGTTTGTCCCAGAGGAAGCTCTCACTCTGACATGAGGAGATTAATTTAATTATCATGTTGATGAGAGCTGAGCAGCTAGAATCTCATATTTGTTTTTCTTTGTAAATCTTTTTAAACATGCCAATGTGTTAGCAGTTTGAAAAATATGTTTTCATCCTCGCCATCAAATCCGTGGCCTTGAAACTACAACAAAGAGTCCTAAACCACGGGTTGCAACCCTGTTTGGCCAGCAGAACTGTTTCTGCTCGGTCTCCACATGACAAAAGTGTTGGTATGTTTTAATGACCCTGGGCCACATTGTGACAGCAGATTTATTCAATTGAGATCCCAGTCTTAACAAGTTCACCAACTCGTGTCTCTCACTGTGGCCATGTCTTTTGTTTTGACAAGCTCTTCATTACTTTGTGTAGTCAATTTGAAATTATTGCGAAAATTGTCAGTTTTAACATCACAGTGTAGTGTATACTTGTCTTTTTTTTGTTTCAGTGTGTAAGTGAAGGATGAAATGTCCCATAAAATGCTGCACAAGTTACTTTTTTTTGGTAGAAGAGGTAAAAGTGTTCAAATCTGAAACTCTGTGGACACTCCTAAATTCTCTTAGCAATTAATGTAGACTTTTTATGCATTCAACATTCTGCAGCTTCCCATAACCAGAACTTTTTTGGGGGGCATTTTAGGCCTTTAATTCCACAGGACAGAAAGGGGAGAGCGGGGGGGAATAACCTGCAGCAAAGAGTCGGAGTCGAACCCGCAGCGTCAAGGAGTAAACCTCTATATATGTGCACCTGCTCTACCAACTGAGCTAACCCGGCCACACCATAACCTGAACTTTTAACAACCCATAAGTCTTCTGGTTCTTTCTTGTGTTTCCACTGTGTTTAACAGACCAGAATGTCTTGGATATAGCACATTGAAAAGGCAACACCAGGACAAATAGTGTCATTTTCACAAGCTGTTTGGTTGGCGAGAGCAGTTGTGGGACAAAACAGCAATGTAATAAGTGTAGCTTATATTGATTTTCTTTTGCATTTACATGTAATGACTTTTAAATTAATGGAAGAGCCTCACCCACAGTGGGAGGTTCTGGGAAAGGATCAAAGAGTGAATGAGACCACCACCTGACCAGCTTCCACCCACTGACCAGCTCTCCAGTGCTGGGTGCATCCCTTGTGACAGGTCGGCTGCCCCCAGAGACGTGCTTGCCCTTCCTCTCTGCTCCATATCATTTAAGCTGGAGAGACACTGCATTTTTTTATTGAACGTGTTCATTGTGTTAACTCACATTACACATTTTAATTAGCCTCTTTACACAACCAAAACCTCTGACTTTTATGCTCACACGGTACAGATCAATTGGTACTCACACTGAACGTAGGCATAGAATCCACGGCCCGTTCTGTCCACTAAACATTCCGATACAGTTTCATCAAAGCAGACGGCTGTGTACTCAACAATGTTGAGAACATGAGAGAAAGTCACATTCATTTCTGCAATTCTGCTGTGAGCGGAAAGTAAGAAGAATATAAAGTCGCAGATTGCTGTAAGATGCAGACAGTCTTAAGACTACACTTTTAGCTACATCATGTAAAATTCTATTCAAATAACATTAGAACAAGCTTATTACAGTTTGTAACGGATCTTTTGACTGTAGGCATGATGGAAACCAAAACCATGGAACTGCTTAAGCTGCAACACAACCGACCAAAATTTCTGACCTGCCAAAAATCCAACCGGTTCTCCGAGAGCCCAGTTGTTGATCATGCAGGCGATTAATTAGATTTTGTGAAATGTAGTGTACATCTGGCAGAATTTGAAATGTGTCCCTATTCTAAAATGAGTTGTGGGTGAATGTTTCTTTTTCACTTATTGTTTAAACAGTCATATTGTACATATTTGTTTTTGTGTTTTTTGGTTATTTCCTTTGAATATGTTTGTGTTAATGTATGCACCACCCACCAAGGCAAATTCCTTGTAAGTGCTACTTGAATCCTATTCTGATTCTGTTTCTGATTCAGGGCTAAAATCAGTCTGGATCTATACAGTGTCTGCCCGGCTTAACCAGCTCGCTGTTTGATTCTCTCCTCAATCTAAAGACGGGGAGGTGCAGGTGAAGAATAAGTGAGCGTTGTGGTCCCATTGGTGCTGCCCTGGGTTCAGCACCACGGACAGCACCTTAGTGTTGTATGACCAATCCCACAGGGACAGCACTGGGCTGCATGGTGGTTTTGGCGTAGAGGCCACAGTGGGAACTACAGGTCACATGACACCCTGGGACCCAGAAAGGCGTCTCGCCATATAATGTACATCCACCATGAAGGCTTTCATAGGACATTTTGCATGCATTAAAAAATTGCATTTGAAGTACAGTATCATTTTTTTTTTTATATTATGTGCAACATATGTTTGAGAACCACCAGGAGCTGTACCAAGATGTTGGTTTTGTGCCACTTATGTGTGTTGGCTGTCAGCCAGGCAGAGCCAGTGAAAGACACTAATGCACGTGCGTTACCGGCACCCGAGTTGGAAGCAGGAGATGTTTTTTTTTTAGTGTATGACCATGTTGTGGTGATATGTTTTCTACATTTTCCTTGGCCTCCGTTTCATTACACAATCCACCACTGTGTGGTTAGGGGTAGCTGTATAGGGTTAACCCATGCTGCATTTGTTCTTTAGTGGGAGAGATTGTGGTCTCATTGTAGTGAACCACTCCTCTCTGTAGTGAAATGTTACATTGCACTATGCATTGCATTGTCAAACCAGTGGAGACATCAATTGCATTCATGTTGTCTGAGTTACTGCAGTCAGCCTACAGTTGCTGGTATTTCAGCGGCACTCTAGTTGTGGTCAGAGTATGGGTGACTGAGGACTCTTGCCCAGTCAGCCTGTGATCAAGAACGTACCACTTTTTGTTCACTTGTATTTGTGTTTGTCTGAACAAATGTGTTCATGTACAGTATGTATTAGCCCTCCACTGGGCTAATGTTTTCCTGCACAGTGTAAGCAGGGATAGGCTATAATGTCATGAACAGTTATAAGTAGGGCTGCAACTAACAATTATTTATATCGTCGATTAATCTGTCGTTTATTTTCTCAATCAATCGAATAGTTGTTTGGTCTATAAATTGTCAGCAAATGGTGAAAAATGTTGGATCAGTTTTTTCCAAAGCCCAAGGTGACGTCCTCACATGTCTTTTGTCTTCTCCAAAACTCAAAGACAGAGTGAAGAAACTAGAAACTATTCACATATAAGAAGCTGTAATCAGATAATGTGACAAAAGAAACTGTACAAATATAAACTACAAGAAAACTGTACAAATCTATATTCATTTTTTTTTTTATTAAGAGAAGGTAATTATAATTCAAGATGGTTCTCAATCTTTGAAACTGGTAAAGTGAGGACTAATGTAAAATAGTCCTTAAATTATGGAATGAACTTAATGATGAGTTGAAAATGTGTATGTCACTGTTGAGTTTAAAAAAAGCTTTAAAGGTCCAATATGTAATGTATTTACTGTAATAAATCAAAACAAATGACCCCAATGTGTCATAAGATATTAAGGCTAAGTTGAAATACTATCTTTTCTGACAACATTGCTAATGCCAGTATTTTCTCCTTTTGAAATTTCCATTCCGTGACGGAATTTCTGAATTTCTGTTGGCCTGTGTGTTGTTATCAACTGCCCAGTTTGACAGCCAGGCCGGGTTGCCAGATATACCTGTAAAAACATAAACCCAGAGCGCTACAGCTGTAACGTTAGTACAGCCATGAAAGCAGCAAACAAACTAACAGGATCAACAGAGAGAGATTCTACCCGACCTAAAAAAAACCCGGCATGTTTCTAACAGTTGCGTGACCAGAGACGTAACAAACGTCTGTAAATATTGGAGATGTATCTTAAAGATGGAGACAGCTTAGAGCCCAAAAGGACGCAGAGTTGGCTAATTTCCTCCTGAACAGGTAAGCATTAGCTTCAGGCTAATTTATCACAGCTACTAGGGACGGGCATTTTATGTAATTTCAACATTTGTTTAGTGAGTGACTCAGAATAACCAGAATTAAAAGGAATTGAGTTTGCCAGGCCTAGTTGTGGATGCTGCGGTCTCGGCCTGGCAACCTCCATGAACTTGGAGTCTGGGGAGGAGGGGGTGGGGCAGACAACTCTCTCCAGTATTTTCAATTTGTACTGCAGTAACTATTTTAAACATTAGCCGTCAGTATTACATATTGCACCTTTAAAATCTAAAATAATTAAGGGTTATGAAGTAATTTGATTAAAATGTAAAATTACTAAGATTGGACTCAAGTTTAGTTTTGTTGGATTTCTGGATGATTTTTTGGGGGATTTTAGGATAGGCAAAATAAGCCTAGTCCTTTTTCAGTTATCTTTGGTGGCAAATTGTGGGAAATAATTGTTTCTTTCATGTATGTTAACCAAAATAAAATGATTCGTCATCATCATTATTCATACTTTTGTCATAATAAAATAAATAATAATAATAAAATAAGCCAAAGTGATTAATCAATTATCAAAATAGTTGGCGATTAATTTAAAAGTTTACAACTAATGATCTGATCTTTGCAGCTCTAGTTATAAGCAAGTAGAAAGGCTGGCTGTTTGGGTGGATATTATTCTGAACATGCCATGGGCAAATCTATGTATGCCTCTGTCTGTACTGTATATGTGAGTGCAGTATACAGTATCTACTGAATGTGCAGTATGTTACAACAGTCTCCCTCTGTTGTATTTCTACAGGAGCCCAGGGCAAGCCTTTGTTTTTGTTGTGTTCGTAGACTGAGACAAGGTCTCTGTCCTTTCAAGGGTCCTGGACCACTGACTCCTTCATCCCCCCAGCGTGCGGTCTACAAACCTCTCTCCTCTCAGACAGTGCTCCTTTTGTCATCTCCTGTCATTTGGTGCAAACACTTGCCGCGTCTGCATCTCCTGGAACCCTTGAGGCCCTGGATGTCTGAGATGCCTTGGTAGAAACCAGAGGGAGAACTATAGAACAATGTTAGTCAAGCATAAACCTCTTAACGTCTCCTCTGTCAACCACGGACCCACACAATGCCTTCTCTCTGTACCTTCTTCCAGCTCTCAAACCGCTTTTTAGACTTGCAAATCTGAGCTTTGATGTTGCACTGCCTTGCTTCTTTTGTCAGAGAGAGGGAGCCAAGGAGGAGAGCATTGCAGACAGCTGTTAAAGCCTCCATAATTCCCTCATGTTACATGGGTTAGCCCGCACTGCCCTGGCAGGGATGCTGTTTTGTCTCTCTGTTCTCTCTTTAACTCATTTACGCTCTTGTTCTACTCTCGCTCACTGCAGTTCAACTTTGTGTACCTCTCTCTTTTTCTTTCCCATACTCATTCTTTCTAGAGGACAAAATAATCCATGTTATTTTGTTTTGTTGTCTGGGTATAAACCTGTTTCTCATTTGTTAGGTGGCTAGCTAGCTCCCTGGTCACAAATTCATTTCACCAGACAAAACAGGCCTCTGTTCCACAAACCTCTTTTCTCATGTAGGCCCATGACATTCAATAAGACAGGCAGTACAGAGACTTTGACTATTTTAAGTCTTTGGTATATGGAATTGAATGCACATCATTTTCAAAAACAAACTGTTTTAAGCTTTAGAAAGTTTAATTAGGGCCAGAGCACCGACAGCGGCGAAGGCCCTATTGAAACTGAAGGAATTATTATTTTCCCGGCAAATGAATTGCCTTTTTTGGTGAGTTTTTTGATACTAAAAAACTCAGTTTTTGATACTAAAAAACTCACCAAAATTGGCGGTATCAAATCTGGTGAAAATGTATGTATTTCAAGGGTTTCGGGAATAGGCGCACAAAAATGGCAGGCAGTTCGCTTTTCATTGGTGACGATTTGCAGTGTCTGAGTGCCGCGCAAGTGCACGGTCGCAAGGAGCGCCGTCTGCCAATAACCCCGACTCGCGCAGAGGCGCGAGGGCCCGTCCAACGCTGCTTGCAGCTTTAATTTAGATGTTAAGCTTGTTTGGGTGGAATTGATTGGCAATCAATCATCTAACTGGTGTAGTTTATACCTCTGCTCCATGTCTCAAATCTCCTATTACAGATGAGATGAGATGGAATGAAGGAATGGCCGTAATGGGTAGACGACCAATGACCACTGCAGCTTTGTCTGCCCGTCTTTGCAGCATACAGGAACGCTGATTACGTCTCTACTGTGGACAGACACTTCATTTGTTTTATGTGGGCCCAAGCACATTCCTGCTAGTGGGCGTGCACATGAGAAAGAGTGGTTCTGTGTTTATTCAACTGTATGTGTTTCTCTGTTCATCTATGCTTGACACCCACATTATCGAAGCAGACACTTGAGTGTTTGCCATCCAAGTGATGTAATGACTCTGCATTTACCAGGAAATTAATAGTCATTGCTTTGGTTATGACTGACTGATATCTTACCGTCTTTTACAGGAAACTTTGTTGCTAATGATTTTCTCTCGGAACAGGATTAAGCAATGGACCAAGTAGGAGACATGACATCGTACTCATGATGGAATTTGGTTGGTTGTTTGACTCACTGAATATGATTTACAGTTTAGGCGGGTGGTGATCCTTAGAGCTTAACACCATTTCTGAATGTGTCAGGGTTTCAAAAGGTTCATTCATTTAGTACTGATCTTGTAATAGGACCATACATGTTCCCAACATGATCTGTGTGGATTTTAACATCCACCTGATTCTGCCGTCCTGATATTTGGTTTAGGAGACAGGTGTTCCTTGTTACGTTTAGGTTAGTCACAATTTCAGCAGACTGTCAAAGCCTCATTATGTTCTCAGCAATACCTGCAGGCTCTAAGTTATTCATGCAGATTGGATTGTGGCTAAGCCAGTAAACCCAGTGGTAATATGGCAATATACAAACCATATCGAACTTCAGCTTTCATCAGTGTCATGTTTGACAACTGCAAGGCAAATAATCCCTGTCATGATGTGGCCCTGCAGTCTGACCGCCGACATTAGACCAAAGAAGAATGGAGAGGTTTCAGGTCATGCAGGAATAGACAATCCCAGTGTCAAATCACTCAGATGATTCATCTCCATGGAACTGAAATGAATCATCTGTAGCTTAGTTATATTAGCGTATTTAGAAAAACATGTCACTCTAAACCTTCATGATGATACAAGGCTGGGATGTGCTGTCAAACCGAAAGCCATGTTAGTAAGTTGTAGTCTGTTCCTTTCTGAAGAATTGGAACGAATAATTGTGAGTTGATTATATTAATGAGTGGAAATGTTTGACTAAGGCCTCCTTCTGATATATTAATACCATTGGTCAAGTTACATCCAAAGAATTTGGATGAATGCTTGTATTTAGCTAATGTCAGAGCTTGTGGCCAGAGTTGGTATTGTATGTAGTGTGACATGACCGTGATCAACTCCTGTTGACTATCAGCAGAATGGATAACGGACAATATTACAGTACAATGCAGTCACAGAATAAAAATGCTTTGTGTGGTTACATCCAATTGCTCAGTTTAATAATCCCCATGCACATCGCTCCGTTACCAAAGCTGGAGCCCAGTAATGTGCTGGAAGATAAGTGCTCACCATCAGCCAGCCGTAATCACAATCTCTCCCTGGGGATTGAAGGGAAATGAGGAGAGGTTGAGATTTCACATTTCATTCACACTCAGTACACAACTTGGATATATCATCATATGACAGATGGGTTCTTAGTTGGTTTTGGACAACAAATCTTCAACTCAGCGCCAGTGTCTGAGGGTGAGTTTAGAAGTTGTTTTTTAAAAGATTTATTTGGAAATGAGATACAAATTTACTTAGCATCTGAGATTAAAAACTGAAGGCTGGTTTTGTTTAAAAAGTACTTTTTCTCAATTGCTAGGAGATTAAGAGAATCATATTTTACAAAGTCCATATAGATATTATAGATTACTACAATTCACATTTCTACAAAGTGGAGTCTGAGTTACTGTTGGCTTTTAAAAAAAATCTGAAATAATTAGTTTCCCTTGTTTCGGTGCGGTTTTGTTAACGTTCTATACAAAATGATTCAAAAAATACAATCATTAGCTTCTACATCAGGGTTGAAGAATAGGTTCACTATCAGTCATAAAACAATACTGACATGCCCATATGTACATTGAATTGGTTATTGGTTGCTGAAATTGTTCCTGCCGCACGTACTGGCTACAAAGAAACCCTCTCCTAAAGCAACCAATAACTCTTTTAGTGTGCATATGGGTATTTGTGTACTGTTTTGAGATACTTGAAAACTGTGAACCTATCTTTTTAATTCAGCTGGATTCAGATCTTCCTACAAAGACGTTTCTATTGATGAAGTAATCCATGTGCATAAAAGCACCACATGTGGCTGACTGGGTTTTCTCAGCGTCAAAACAGTTGGATAAGTCAGAAAGAGGCAAAACAGCTTCTTATTTTTCATTCTTGTTGTCCTACGTGTCCAGTTCATCTGTGTTACTGCTGTGGTTTTTTTTCTTCCCCTGCTTGAGTCAGAGCAGTGATGAATTAAAACACGAGCTGCAGTCGCTGTTTGAAGTTTGAGGAGAGACATTATTATGACTTCTCCCTTAAAGGTCAAGTTGAGCCACAGCGAGAGGGGGAGGAACAGAGGGGTTAAAGGAGAGAGAAGTGTTGAAATAACAAATCGTTCCTCGCAGATGGTGCTGAGGCACAGCAGAGTGAGTTCACCACCACAACATTTTGACCATTATTAACACCAATGCAGTTACCACTCATCAAATTAAAGAGAGGGGCTGATACTAAGAAGTTAATGTAAATTAAAAGGTTTCCATCTCACCCAGTACCAGGTCACCTAAAGGGTAACTTTGGGGGGGGGGGGTTTCAACCTAGACCCTATTTTCCTATGTTTTTGTGTCTAAAAACAGCTTGTCCAGAATGCGGCTGCTAGATTGTTGACTGGTACCAGAAGGAGGGGTCATATCTCCCCGATATTGGCTTCTCTTCACTGGTTACCGGTCAAATATAGAATCGATTTTAAGGTAATGTTACTTCTTTTTAAGGCTCTGGAACAAAGGTCCTTCTCTACTGCCAAGATCTTTAAGTCTTGTCTTAAAACACATTTTTATTCTTTGGCGTATGATTTAGTTCAGGGACATTTGTATGGAAGTGTGTTGTTTGTATGATGTTCATTGTGTCTCAATTTTTATTGTCTTCCTTTGTTTTTATAACATAATATATTTTTGTACAGCACTTTGTTCATCCTAGGTTGGTTTTAAATGTGCTCTATAAATAAATTGACTTTACTAAGTGACTGATGGGAACAACAATCTTCGACATTGGTTCGGTATTAAGCGAGACCGCTGCAGTCGGCAGTCAATGAAACAAGCTACAGAAAGTTTGGAGCAATTGTGCAGCTTCAATTCACCTTCACAAAAGTGCTCGTTTTGACATTGACAGGCTCAGATTATTATTATTATTATTATTATTATTATTATTATTATTATTAAGTGTCTGACATTATAGAAAGGATTCTCTAAGGATGTCGACCTTTCTGTTAAAGAGTTAGATCCTTTTTTTAATATAAAAACATCCGCTAAAGCCACCAGACTCCATGTAAATAATCAGTCATTTTAGCATCGCAAAATACACTTCATTCAAAGTCGACAGAAACAGAATAAAACTATTAAAAGCCGTTTTGGTTCCTCTTTCCTCTTTTTCTAACAATCAACACTCTAGTTTTGGTTGAAATGAACACATACTTTACCGATTTACATGTCAAAATATGTTGGCTCTATGTTCGGTGCCTGGGTAGCTCACCTGGTAGAGCGGGTCCCCATATGCAGAGGCTCAGTCCTCGACGCAGCGGCTCAGGGTTCGAGTCCAACCTGTGGCCATTTGCTGCAGGTCTTCCACCTCTCTCTTCCCTTTTTACTGTCTACAGCTGTCCTGTCTATTAAAGGCTAAAATTCCCTAAAAAAAGTTCTTGCAAAAAAAAAAAAAAAAAAAGTCTATCTTTGTAGGGATCCTTTCCATAATGTTGTCAGACACCTATAATAACAACCTGAGTCAGTGGCAAAAACTGCACTTTTAGTGGACGTAAATTGACAATGCACATTTGCCCTAGAGGGTTACATTGCAACCCGGTTCGTGGCTGCTGGTTACAGCGTTCTCCCTTAATACTGGACCAATTTCAAAGATTGTTGTTCTCATTAGTCAATTACACATAGGAAGTTAAGCTTTAAATTAGATTAGGAGCAGAAAATCCCACATTACAGTTATTTTTTTAACATTTTCTTCAAACCACCATGATCTTAACTGGTCTTAGGGGGCTGTCACACCTGAAAGTCCGAACCAAGGTCAGGACCAAGGTTCATGTTTTTGTCACATTGTATACATTTGATCCGGTAAGTTTTGGTTTCACACTGCAGTTATGCAAGCGCACTAAAGATCTATACTTGGCAAAACTACGTCCTGCCGTCTTCACATACGTGGGCTGCGTCTCCAGATACTTATAATTGATTGGTTTGTAGACGGGCTTCCCCGTCCTCTCGTATCCTCTCTCTGTGTCAGAGTTTTTTCATCTGACTGCTGCTCTCCCCTACTGACTGCTGCTCCCCCCTACCGACTGCTGCTCTCCCCTACCGACTGCTGCTCTCCCCTACCGACTGCTGCTCTCCCCTACCGCCTGATGCTCTCCCCTACCGACTGCTGCTCTCCCCTACCGCCTGATGCTCTCCCCTACCGACTGCTGCTTTCCCCTACCGCCTGCTGCTCTCCCCTACTGACTGCTGCTCTCCCCTACCGCCTGATGCTCTCCCCTACCGACTGCTGCTTTCCCCTACCGCCTGCTGCTCTCCCCTACTGACTGCTGCTCTCCCCTACTGCCTGCTGCTCTCCCCTACTGACTGCTGCTCTCCCCTACTGCCTGATGCTCTCCCCTACTGCCTCTTTTTGTTTTGTTGTGATGTTGAGAAGCGAGACACAGGAACTTTCTTTCTGCAGCATTTATTCAGAGACAAACGGAAACCTACACTCTACATTTACTACCACTTAACAAGTAAACTGCTGATGTATTCTCAGCTCTGACAGCCGACAGCTGTCTGCTCTGAGCACTGACACAGTCACTCACTCTCTCATGTAGCCTACACACTAAGCACTGATCTGTTCCTTAAAGTAGCTTCCCCGGTCTTATAACACGATGATAGCCTGCCAGAGCTTCCTGTATTTGGTCCGAAAGTCTGAACCATCCAAAAAATTATTTCACACTATAAACAAACCGGACCATGGTTCAGTTTGATCCGGACCGAGACTACCTCTTTTGGTCGGACCAAATTTCGGTCATTTGATCCAGACCGTGGTCCGGTGGAGGTTTCACACCTGTAGTTTTGGTTCAGATCAAACTGAAAAGTCTGAAGGTCCGGACCAAACGAGGGAGGTGTGAAAGCCCCCTTAGTGTGCTGGTTTAGGGAATCATCTAGTTGTTCTCCACTCTTAGGTTTGACCTTAACCTCTGCCACCTGGCAGTTTATACCACTCTTTCCCTGTGAGCAAGTCTACTGAGCAGGAGGTGATGATGTCATTTCCACTCAGCCGACAGGGAGAAGGGATGATCTTGAAGAAAGTGAATTCAGGCTTTGATTGAGAATGTTATTGTAAAGAAATCTGCCTTCAAACAGTGAGGAAAGACTACAGTGGAGAGAAACATAGAAGGTCTTGACCAGGGTCCCCCATGCTCTTTGACCTCAGTAGTAATTTGTTTTTCTTTAGTCAGATTGGCTAAATGTTCGGCACATTGAGGCGACGAGCCAAAGTGTAAATCTTCAAAAAGAAGGCTTTTCAGTGTTTGACTGGAGTCGCAACTCCTCTGGGAGAGTATTGAACCCCCACACCCTCTTGTCTGCCCTGTTTTTCTAGACACTCTCTCACTTTCATACATTCTTTGGCTTTCTCACGTTCTCTCTCCTCCCTTTCTAACTGTTGCAAGTTTGAAGTTGTGTTGGCAGCTGGACTGACACAGAGAGTTCAGTTAGGTGGAAGGTCAGCCGCGCTGCCTCAGGAGGGGAGAAGGCTTTAGATCTCCCTACGTATTTATGATTCTGCTCCTGTTTTGTAACCATGACCTCGTGACAACACTCCCATTCTTTGACAAATGAGTTTCCTTGTCATGTAGCACTCTGTGGTGGATAGCTAGCCTGTGTATGACCTGACCGCATGGATGGGCATTTGACCGGCCCACTATCTTTTTGTGCTGCATGTTGTGTGTGTTAGTCCATATCGACGACTGTTCATTTGCACGATAGTTCCGGTGCCGCCGGAAGTTCCGCTGGATGACCCTCACTTTCCGCTTTCTTTGTGTTAACTTTAAACTCCTGTCGCATTGAGCAACATTAAACGGAAACATCTGAGCAACGACACAAGCAGAAAATGCCACATTTTTATATTATTGTGCATTAAGGCAGGCCTGCTTGTAAAGATTCACAAAGAATTTGTTTACGGTATTTCCTCTCTAACTGGGATGTTTTGGGACCGATTGGCGGGGATTTGCTGTGGACAAAATACACACGGTGATACACTGGTAAGAGCAAATTACGTTTAACCATGTATCAGCTACTTTATAAAGCTCATGTTACTGTATTGTGTGAACAGTTCTCTTTATTTAATATTGTATGTAGCATTTTCTTTTGTGGGAACGTTCCACCAAAACAAGTTCTTTCCCAAGATCATTTTGAAGAGCCACACTCGCTGCGTGTGGAGCTTAGCGCCGCCCAAGACCATTGTGATTGATTTAAAGAAATGCAAACAACCCCTGACAGTTTTTTTCTCCTACCCAGGAGTGTATGCTCCTGTTGCCAGACCTTCCTCCGCAGCGCTGTGGAGATAGGTCTGGCAATGCGAGACTATGTGTGTGTTGATTTAGATGGAGGGGGCATGTAGCAACGTCTGCAGCAATATACACTACATGACACCTTATTTAGAACTAAATTAGTGTTATGCACTTTAATTTAAACTGTTAAACTGTTTTACACTACATCTGTATCTGCAGACTGTCTGCAGATATAGATGTAGTTACTGTATCTTCTTTACATATTTCTAGCCCTGCTGCCATGTTGTGGCCCACAATACAAGGAAATATGTTAAACGGTTGGAAAATTGTCACCATTGTAAAGTTGTTTGTATGTCAAACGATAGGACAGCGTCTGTTTATAGCTGTCCTCCTGAGTCTGGGTTTACACCCAGCCACACACATGGATGTGCTCCACGTTGAAGTGATGGATATGAAGCTGGAAAGCTTGAGAGCCAAACTATCTGCCTCTTATTTAGACGTGTGGAGAACAGAGCCTTTCACATTCAACCGCACAATTGTGTACACACACACACACACACACACACACACACACACACACACACACGCGCACACGCACGCAGCCATAATGAGCTTCCACATCAGCTGTTTTCCACCAGCCAGTTTATTGTGTGCGACCTTCCATTTCTACTTCCAACAGCAGCAGGTCTGTTCAGCACCAGTAAACAGGAACTTTGTTGTCTCCCCTCTTCGCCCTACCAACATCTTCTAAACAAAGACTCTTGTTGTTTACTTGCCTTTTGCTCGGGGATAAATAAAGGGCAAGAAGACTAACCTCTGATGTCTTCTGTCTTTGTTTCTGTGTGTGTATCCTGCTCTGTCCCATCCTGCAGCTGCTGCACATCTGCATTGAGGGATGGGGGAACTGGCGCTGGTCAGAGGCCTTCAGCGTGGACAATGTGGGAACTCTGCTGAGAACCATTCAGTACAAAGGACGCACCGCTTCACTCATCATCAAGGTGGTGCAGCTCAACGGTGTCCAGAAACAGGTACAGTCAGTTTTTTTTTTGGTTTTTGTCATGTCACAAAACCTCTGAGAAAATATGCGATAAAAGAAAATTGTGTACACATTATTGACATTTCCATCTGCCAAACGTCATTATGCAAATATTACCATTTTTTTATTCAAATGAAATAGTCTACTTTGAATATATGTTTATTTTTGCAACAATACTTTAACATATAATTCATGAATGTGAAAAGTATTACATTTTTAACACAATGTCATATATTAGCATCAAAGTTAACCAGAATCATGTTGGAACTTTGTAGTTATCTTAAGCAATACAAAGGGAGACAATGGTAAGCCTAAAGCCCCTGACATACCAACCGGACGGCTGACCGTCAGCAGAAAAGGCAGTCAGACTGATCAGTCGGCTCCCCGAGGTCCAAAAAGTACCTCAGAACACACCGAAGAGACGCCGTCTTGAGCCTACGTTCTGCACGTGTGTGAGACGTAATACAAAAAATGAAAACCGGAAATGACAACGCGTCACGTGGGTCTGGCTTCTCCAGCCGATAGTAGTGGCGGCTTCTTCGAAATACGATCTCGTATTTTACAAAAATAGTTCACTGAAAACATTTTAAGCGAGAAATAGGCCGTGCAGTTGCTGAATCTGTCTTCATTTCAGATCAACAAAGGTCAGTTTAAAAGATTTTCGTCAGATTTTGAGAGGCGTTCATCACTCATCCCGCTCGTTATTTCCGGGTTAGCAATCAAATTGGTGGAGTGAGTCCAACTGCCTGCCCTCCGACCCAGCAAGTCAGGTCGGGCAAAATGAAGGCCGACAGCTCCTCTGATTGACGACGGCACGGAACACACCGAACAGACTCGAGTCACTGACCTCACCAGACTGTCAGACGGCCGATTATCGGGTTGGTGTGTCAGGGCCATTACACAACCAGGATTTCATTGAAAAAAAATCTAAGGCAGTAGACTGGCAGTACTTTTTAATTGAGTAGATTTGTGGTGAAACTATACCACAGCAATAAACAAAGTCCTGTTTTCAACCAAACCAAGAATGTAGGGATTCTGCAGATTATCTTCCTGCTAACCTGGAAAAAGTCTTGTAAGTGGTTCCGAATTATAAAGAAAGTAGGAACTTGTTTGCTGCATTATGCCTGGCCTTTTTTTCCCAGTGCACCTTTTGGGATGAGCACTTTTTAATCTCCAGTTTTTTTTTTCCATTTGTGTGTTATGATTTAATAGTTGCTCGGCTAACAACTGTTTTTGACATTTTTTCGTAATCTGTTTCATAGCACTGTAAGAAAAGTTTATGAGCTTGAAGCCATCCAAAAACACAATGTGCCCCATCAATCCACAAAGAAGATCACAGGAAGTCATAAACCAAATCATAAACCAGCTGCGTTCCCGTTTTTTACACCGAGGACGGTGGTGAATCATGTTTGGATTTTTCCCACAAATACAAGGCAGAGTCGTTGTATTCCTAAAAATGTAGAGAAGTCGTCACATCATAGCGGTGACACTTTGTTATGTAAACAGTGTCAAGTGTCGCACATGTCTCCCTTTCGTCCTCCAGACAAAACAGACTCGGCCTCTCGCATTTCTTCCTCCGTCTGTCCCAGACGTTGTTTACATCTTGTTCCCATTGGATCCAATGATAGGGTATGAGTCTTGGTCACATCGATTTCACAACACAAAGCCTCAGAATGGGACAGCGGCTGCCACTACAGAGGAAGTTGGCTCCCACCTGTGTGAGCGTGGACCATGTTGTTTTTGGGTTTTTTTGGATGGGGGGGGGGGGGGGGGGGTTCCTGCTTGATTTCTCACACACTGCTGTACTGTCCCCCTCTGTCTAGCTACCCTATTGTTTTTTATAGTGACGGCTTCTATATCATTTATATTGGCACCTCATGTTGACTGCTGTAAAATCTCCCTCAAGTAAATACCATACACACACACACACACACACATATATATATGCATTCTCTAATTACACACTAGGCACAGTTTGATGCCTGTGGCAAAGCACATGTGAGGGCAGGAGCGTTAGGGCTGCTACTGACAATTACTGTCACAATCAATTCATTTGTTGATTCTTTTTTTTTATCATTGATTGATCATTTCATCTGTAAAATGAAAATAATGAACACTGCTCAAATTGTACACAGTTTGCAGTATTGATTGCAGTTTTTGCACACATTTGTGTCAATGCAGAAAATAAGTAGAAGATGGGCAGCCAGGGAAAGACAGTTTCTGTGTGTGTGTGTGTGTGTGTGTGTGTGTGTGTGTGTGTGTGTGTGTGTGTGTGTGTGTGTGTGTGTGTGTGTGTGTGTGTGTGTGTGTGTGTGTGTGTTGGGGGGGGGTCTGACATAACATATGCATATGTCCACACAAGTGCGGTTCGTATGTACGTATATGGGTGGTATATGATGTAAGTAAGTAGTGCATGTATGTGTGTGTGCATACTGTATATGGAGTGATAGACTGTAACCTTGGAAAATGATCAGGCAGTGAGGAAGCAATCAGGCTAAACAGAGCAACCCTTTGATGAAAACAGATAGAGCAACAGTGTAGCTAAAGACAGGCCCTGGGAATCACTTTTAATAACGAACGAATGAATTTGAAGTTTTACTAGTCCATCATGCTTGAGGGTTGGATGCAATTCCGAGCACCAGTGACCTTCAGTGAGGAAGATTTGACAGATGATGACTTTTGCTGTCATGGCTAAAGAATATGTAATGCGTCCCTATTTCTTCACTGTTTTCCTTCAGGTTTTTATGTGGGATTACTGAGATAAACTAGTTTTTTCCATAATAGAAATCGTGTAGTGTCAGTAAGGCATCAGTATGCTTCAGCCAAATTGCTTGTCAAACAGTGTCTGAAACACTGTACTCATTTAGTAATTCTTACCCACACTATACCTGCATAGCAGTATTTGTATGACTTAGAGGGCAGGTTTTTGGATTTTTCCATTTTAAAGTTACTTATTTTAAACTAACTCCCTCATGTACTATAGCAGTGATATTGGGTGATCCTTACAGTGAAAAAAACATGCTTTAGATCTAGAGCTGAAAGTGTCAAACTGTTATTTGTGTGTTGTTAAAGTTTTGAGTGTAACATCTTTCTACACATCATTCTCAATTAACAGTGAATGTAAAAGCATCTTCTTTTGAGGACATTATAAGATCACAAGCAACAAGACATATTTGTATTCAATGCTCAATGTCTATTGCCTCCTAGAGTACATGAGATTAATTATTTTATTTTAACTGTGGCAATTGTCCCCTGTAACCTTCCTCTCTGCAGGTAATAATCTGTGGGCGGCAGGTGATGTGCAGCTACCTGACTCAGGACATTGAGCTGCGGGTGGTCCAGCACTATGTGGGACCTGACAGTCAGACGGTGGTCAGGGAACACTGTGACTGCCTGGAGGCAGGGGACAAGTTGCCGTCGTATGTGTTGGAGGACGCGGAGATGACAGAGCTGTGTGTGAGGGCCAGAGGAGATGAAGACTGGTCCCAGGATGTTCAGCTGGAGAGGATGGAAAGGGGCAACAGCAGCTCTGTTGTACAGGTACGGTAACACAAACAGACTTTGACTGAGACTTCGGAGGGGCAAAGCCATTGAAGAGGCTTCTGAGAGGCTTTATACTGGAAATGTACCGTTGATCCAGACTAGTTATTTCAAATGTCATTTTAAAAAAGACATGTTTGATATATCATATACAAACACAGATAGAGACGCACACATTGCACGCACCACTACTTCCCACTGGCTCTCCAGCCACACACACGTTTGGAGCTGGTGACTGGACCACCAACTATGGTCGGATGCTCTTCTCCTGGGTGGCCACAGTGGCAGAGCTTCCACGCTGCTAATCACAGTTAGAGGAAAGATTGAGATCTTCCCCTCAGATAGGCTTACAAAGGCCCTCCAACCCATAATTCAGCCATGTTGAGAGGCAGAAAATACAGTTTATTCTCTCTCATAACAACACTAACCATAGACAGGAAACCCTAGCTGATACGTGGGCACATGGAGAGGCTTTGAAGGCACTTTCACACCGCTGGATTAGTGCCAGACAATCACTCCTTCACTCTTTCCCTGCTTTCTTGCTCTTGTTCTGTATTTTTCTTGTTCCTTGTCTTTCTCTGTCCCTCTCTCTTTGTTTTCTTCCTTTATAAGCCCCATGCTGTTAACAGTTAGCTTGTTTCTACAGCTTCAGCTTCTGTTTGTGGGTCTGAACATCTCTGACTCCACTCCAACCTCCGCTGTTATCTCTTCTCCTCAGATCAGCCATTCATTACACATATGGAGGGTTGGCTCCAAATGAGAGAGCTGCCTGGACTAGTAGCTGGGTCCTTAGATCTCTCTATCTCTGTCTGTCTCCTGCTATTTCATTCTCTTGTTTCCTCCCTTACTTTTACTTTCTCGCCCACACACTGGCTCACTTTTTAACTCCTCTTTTTTATTTACTTCATCCTCTGGCTTTCAGCTTGTCCACCTGTTCCACTCTCTAACTCTCTCCCTGGACTATGTCTGTCTCTTGTCTCATCTGTCTCCTGATTATCTGTATCAGTAATACATCTCAAGTAACTCCTCTTCCTCATATCCCACCTTATTCCTCCCAAACTTTTTCAGCATCTTTTTCTGCCCCTGTCCTTCACTTTTGACAAAGTACAGGCGGTCATCTTGACCTTATCCCAGCGGTGAGTGTTTTTGGTGGATCAGGCCTAAAAAGTATCTGTTTTCCAAAGTTTCACTCCCTCATCCCAACAAGGCTGTTTTGCAAGGCCCACTATATTAAAACTGAATGTTCCCTCTGTCTCTGTGCTCCACTCTGCTGTCCCCACCAGTACATCAAGTCCCCAGTCTGTCGTAAACTAGACCACTTGTAACGTGCCTTGGCATCCCGAGGCTTTAATGAGGAGTGAGGAGTAAATGGGACAAACACCAGTGACATATAAAGAGCACTCAGCCTTCGGTGGGCACATTCTCAGCCTTTTAAATCTCACTAAGATTTAATTGCCTGTAATGGCCTATTATCTGGCACTAACAGTTGTCAGTCGCCTCAGCCATGATATTGTGTTGCAGGGCTTTAGGGAGATTTAACTTTTAACTACTGGAAGAAGCCAAGAAAGAACTTTTTTAGTACAAAACATGATAATGAGTTACTGATGGAGGCAATAAACATTCTGACAATGAGCATTAAAGTAATCAGATATCCATTTTTTTATCTACAAAGAAACACAATCAAGTTGATCAATCTTTTTATATTAACCCTTTGCAATAATGTAAAGATAGGCGACTGAAAACGTGGGTTATACACACAGTATGACTAAACTGTTTTCAGTTGGACAGAAGGAATTTATAAGTGATGAATCAATAACAGCCAGTGTGTCATATTTCAGGTGCCTTGCTCCAGTGGTTATTTGCTCTATGTTTGGTGTACACTTATCACAATTGAACCTGGCTCTCACATGCAGCAGAGAGTGGTGAGTATACCCGCGCACACACTCACATGCACAGTGTTTATTTCCATATTGTGACATAAAGTTGATGCTTTTACTGATACTCTATCTGCTGTTATTATTGTTTGTTATTATTGTTTGTATGGGTGTTCCAGCTTTTGCCAGGTAGTTAGGGCAATATGTTATTGATTACTACGGAACACAAAGCATTACATACCCATTTGCATAAAAAATACAGTAGATGTATTTGTTTTTAAGATTATTTTTAGGCCTTTATTGACAGGACAGCTGAAGACATGAAAGGGGAGAGAGAGGGGGAATGACACGCAGCAAAGGGTCGGAGTCGAACCCGGGCCCGCTGCCTCGAGGAGTAAACCTTTATATATGGGCACCTGTTCTACCAACTGAGCTATCCGGGCGCCCTCTTTGGTATAATTTGACATAACATGTTCACAGACCCGCCTGGTTTGGTTGTTTTGTAACTCAGTTGATCTGTACTGGTGTCACATCATTTGCTGCTGTATATTCAACCCATTGTATCTTCTTAGGATAGCTGGAATTCAATTAATTAGTCCAAAACGAGAAAACAGACATTATAAGGATTCATGGCAGCTGAATTATTGAACACATACGATCATCATCACATTCAGTCTGTTTGTGCAGTATGTCTCACTGGTGATTGTTCTGTATGAATCCTCTGTTTCAGGTGGTTTTCAGTCCACTGTTTGTCATGAGGAGCCACTTGCCAGATCCAGTAATCGTCCACGTAGAGAAGAGGAGTCTAGGACTGAAAGAGAGCCAGCTGATACATGGCCAGGGCCACCAGGAGCCCCTGTTAAACACTGAGGCCGACCTTACCCACCACCTAATCTTCCAGGCCAGGTAAAAAAAAGATCAAAACCCATGCAGCAATATCTATACCATCTAGAACATTTTTCTCAACGGGGGCAGTACCGCCCTCCCATGGGGCTTTCGGAAGATGACGGGGGGGGCTGGAAGCAATATTTTGGAAAGGGTTGAGGTGCCCTTCGGGGGGCGTTTGTTTGAAAGCTAGTTTAAACCAAAGATTCACAATAACAATACATGTTTACACTTTAAACTACTTGCAAAAGAACAGTGGTCTGCAACGTTAAAACCTGCCAGTTCACAGCACTGAGAGACGGTGGATCATAATTCTTCTTCTCTTCTGTGCTTCTGTCAGCTTTGTTTGGCTCAGCTCCGCGCTGCCTTCATGGAAACGGGACGTCAGAGCATCATCTTAAAGAGCATCATCTTAAATTAGTTCCATATACATCAGCGTGAAGCTGCGTTCAGATTTTTTTTTTAAAAGCAATCGCTGCAGGGTGGTGCGACGTCCTGTTGTGTTCTTTAACCCCCCAATGTAGTACAAGTAGACTTTATATTTCACAGTAACAGTTTTTCGTCAGATCGTTTATAGAACACAGCGATTCCTACTGCACCTGAAGGCAGCTTCATTTCACAGAGAAAGAAAAGAGACGAGCGAGAGACATCGACTGTGCATTGTTGTTTGGCAAACATTTAGCTGTTTCACTCCCGGGCAGTTCAGAGCTTGTGTTTGGTGTTTTTAAACTTTCTTGTGGCAGAGATAGAGGCAGTGATGTAACTGTTTACTGTACGGGATTCTCACACATCCTCAAAACGCAGCGCGATGTGGGGTTGCATTTCTCCAAATGTTTTTTTCTGCTATTTACTCACAAGACAGGCGATAGCAAACCTAGACTCTTCTAAACATCAACAAAGGGCTCTCACTAACTTTGAAGGGTTGTAAACTTAATCCCATTTGGAAGTAAATCCTTCTGCTTTTACCCTTTGATAAGTGCCAGCTTGTTTTCCGTTGGAACAATTCGGTTATAGATTTAGATTTGAATGTTTTATTGCTAGCTGTTTCTGATTGGCTACTGTTAGTGTTTGTAATACCTAATTAAAGTTTGAATGATACATATCTAGTTGTTCTGATTGGCTGCTGTTATTTAAATTGAATGTCGCATAAACACCTGTAAATATAATTTCTATTCACTTGTCTTTTTTGATACCTAGGAAACTAATAATGTAATTCAATGATATGATTTTTTTAAATTATTTTTGATAACAATAGTAACAACAATAATAGCCCTAATATTGGGGCGTAATCATTAATATTCAGGGCAATTAGCCTACATATTATTTGATGGGGGCAGTTAGGGACCTGGATAATGGATAGGGGGGTGCTGGCACAAAAAAGGTTGAGAACCACTGATCTAGAACGTAGTACTGACCAACATTTACAATAAGTTCACACCCTTAAAGCTGTAGTGTGTAACTTTTATATATTAACGTCCGTTACATTCAAGCCATTGCCAAATCAGTTGATACCAAGCTAATTAAGAATATCAGCTCCACACAACTCTCTCTGTATTTCTCAGTATGGCTATGTTTAGAAAATGGTGTCATCAGGCGACTTTCGCACGCAGAAACTCGAGTGAAGATAATGACCTCTTCTGAAGAGTCCATCATGTTTTATGAATCCTTGGCTACTAGCAACTGTGTGGAGGAGGGGTGGGGTTGAAGCACAATCACGGAAGACACAGAAATCCATTTCTGTCCGAGCCCAACCAGAGCATGACACAGTTAAAATCTCTTTTTTTTTCATGCTAATGACACATGTACGTTTGTTTGTATGGAAAGCTTTTATTAAGCAACTGTAGGAAGGCATTCAGAAATGTCAACAGATGAGCGCATCAGCGCACACGGGTCAACAAGCTCACGTTAATAAGCTGTTTTAATTTAAAATGTTCAATGTGTTAACCCTTCCTGCTTGCTTCGTTTCCGACCGTGGTCAGAAAACCAGGGGAGACTAATTACCTCCAGGGCCGATGTTATAAAATGAATAACGTCGGGGTTAAAATCCCCTTTCTGGTGAGCAGATGAATGAACAGCTTTCAGTCTGGGTTTTATTTTGGACACTGCACACACTGTATACTAAACTTAATCCACCAACTCTGCTCCGGTTGCATCTACACATCTGCTTCCTTTTTCTCTATCTCTCTTCTGCCCACTTTCCACACACACACACACACCCCCACACACACACACACACACACTCACTGAGCACCACCATTTTACAACAAATGCCTTATCGCGCTGATATGACCGAGCCCAACCCGAACCACGACCATCATTTCTAAATATCTGTCCGAACTCCGCCCAGCCTGCCGGGTACTGTCGGGTCCCGTCGGGTTCGGGTCGGGTATCCATCCTCTAATGTGGGCGCGCCAACAGTTTTGTTGTCATTACTTAGAATTCTTCATGGGGGCGACAGAAACTACGCACTATAGCTTTAAACGGCAAGGTAGTTCTAAAGTCAAAAGTCTCAAGACCCACAAGAACCTTTAACCTTTTGTACACATCTCATGATACATTAACACTCATAATCTATGCTCATGACTGAGACAGACCTTCACCTGCTACTGCATCTTTGCCAGGTCTTCTGTTTCCGTCCTTGCTCTGTCCTCATTACCAAGATGGTTGCCGATCAGCAGGAAAATTCACTGTACAATTTAGTTCTTTCAGTCCAGTGTTATATTATGTCATCAGCCACCAGCTCATAGTATGCCAAAGGACAGAGTCTCATTTTAGTCTTCTGTAATGGATGAGACACTTACTTAAGCTTCTCTTACACCACATTCTGATCTCCCTGAACCAACATGAAGACATGATCTAGGGGAATCCAGGCACATTTCAGTGAAATAGGAAGCCAGTTTGGCAGCAGTAAGACACTGCTCCAATTCCAACATGTCAGGTTGGACCATAATTACACCTCATTTAGATACAGGCCCTAACAGAGAGCAGGTTTTTGGCCCCATATTGGCAACATATTTGTCCGTGTGTGTGTGTGTGTGTGTGTGTGTGTGTGTGTGTGTGTGTGTGTGTGTGTGTGTGTGTGTGTGTGTGTGTGTGTGTGTGTGTGTGTGTGTGTGTGTTTGTGTGGAGAGGATTGTATGTGTGTGCACACATGTTTGCGTGGGTGAACAAGTATGTGTCCTGGTATCCACGTGTGGTCTGGGTCTGTCATTGTCAGAGTTATGTGCCAGTGTAAGTGTGACAGTCTCCACTTCATCATGGGCAGAGTCTGTCACATACATCACTACTACGCCTGTTACTCAGGCCCCAGTCTGTCAGTGTGTGTTCACACTTTCTCATATTGTCCGTATCCTCTTGTAAGAGACAGCTCTTCATACAGTTCATCATGGTAGGCTCCACTAAGCTGAATCAGTTGTAAAAATGTTAAGTTGCATCAGAATGTTCCCATAAAAGAAATGCCATGTACTGTATCTGTCCAAAGTGTCTTTCAGTGACATGATTGTTTATGTTTCCGTATGGGTGGCCCCAGGGAAAATAGCTACCATATGTACATACTGTGTTGTTGTTGTTCCTACTGTATTTGTTATCTGTACATCTGTAATCTATGTTGTTTTATGCGAATCCATGAAAGAAACATTGGTAGCAACTAGTGGTGATCTGAGTAAACAGAGTAAACGTTGAGTGTAATTGACTCCCCCTGAGACAATCTTTAGCTGTAACCGTTGTGTGTTTAGATATCTGGTCACAAAGTTTATTTTGATTTCAGCTGCCATAAAGGAACCACAGTGGCCATACAGTGACTGGGAATATATTTGGCCCTTGTTTGTTGTAGATAAATCCTTTTTCATGCGCTCGCAAGCTCAGAAACAACTGTCTTGTCTTGTCTTTCTGGATTGCAACCACAATGCTCCTTGTGTTTACAATCTGTCCCCTGCCTAAACTGCCTCTCGCCGCACAAACTTACATACCCCCCTCGCTTGTCCACCAGATTCAATCCATCCCTCATCCCTCTCCATCCTCAAAAACACACACACTACAAGCCACAATTGTAAACGTACCTTCACTCACATACACATGTATGACAGGCACACACACAGGCCCACCTCTAGGACAGATCCAATCTCGAATGTTCGCTGGTCAACAGCTCGTCTTTCCTTCCTGTAATTACACATAGTTGTGGGCTCTAATGGACGAGGTAGAGAGCAGAGCTGCGGTCTGCAACACCAGAGACACAGGCAAGTCTTAACCAGAACTCTTCTGTCCTGCTCTCCTCATATTGGCCACCACATTAGAAAGCTGAGGGTTACAATCAGAAGCCTCATCCAGTTTCCCCCCTCAGGAACTCTGGATGAAAATCTTCCTGTCAACACCTTGTCCCTCTCCTCTGTCTTGCCCCCAGATATATAAGCAATAGCCCCTGTGTTTCTTTTATAGTACAATGAGCTCTATTAATAAACTACTGCTCTGGTGTAAGGGGCTGCTTTGCTTTAGCCAAGTGGAACGGGATCCTGCCCAGAGAAAGAGAAGAAGCTATTACAGTTTGAATTTAGTTCTTTTTTCTTCTTCTTGCAAAGCCATAATTGACCAATGTCTGGGGCTAGAGGTATGCAATAGGATTATTTACTGCAGTTTTGCTTTTTCTATGATCTTGGTGAATTAGTGTTTGTAAGTTAAGACTGCATGTCAGGAAAAACAAATTCAAAACAAAAGGCAGATTCGACCCTCTTCGAGGTTTCAGGGTAAAAGCAGAGTTTAGCTGGAGGTCACTTTAATTGTTCTGAACAGAACAATGGGAATAGTGAGCTGCTGTCAACAGATGTCTTGTTCTATAGTGAAATAAAAAAAATATGTTTGAATTGATTCTGGCGTAGAATAACTTAACATGCCAGATTTGCCGACATATTATACAGCAGTGGTTCACAACCATGTGCCTTTATGACCCTACGAGTATGTAGGTTTTCATTCCAAGCAATCGCTTATCACACCATCAACCACAGAGGAGATAATCAAGATAAGTGAAATCAGCTGGTACAATGCCTGCTTGGCAGGAGGACCTGCAGATTGTTGGGTAAAGATAGTACATGTTTGAGGATATATACAAGTCCTGTAAGTTATATATTTCAAATAAAAACTGGTTACATGTTCCCACATAAAACAGACAAATAAATACATGCATCACACTCATGTTCGTCATGTTAGAGAAATCTATAATGATTTGTGCTCTGTCTTTCAGGGAGGATGAAGATGCTTCCCACTGTGCTGTACCAGTCTCCACCAGCCTAATCAAACAGATAGTGAACAAGAATGCAAATGAGGACAACCTGGAACACATCCTGGCTGACTTCTATGGTCCGAAGACCTCCACTGGGCCACCATGGCCCTACGTCACCAACAATACTGACAGGTACTCCACATTAGTTTTTGCCTACTCAGTCAGTGCCCTGCATTTGTGAGAATTGCAGTTTTGTGATTTAATTTCGTGAATAGTGCTGCTCGTCTTTTTTAAAACAAAATCTTGAGGAGCCATCTGAACTTAGAAGCACATGGGTTGGATAAACAAGCAAAGCAAGGTAGGATAGAGAAATAATGTCACATGCTGTAATGCAAGTTGTGAGCCAGATTTACACTCAAAACAAACATGAGTGCTAGAGTCCTCATACATCCCCCCCCCCCTCCTCATGGCACCTTATGATCCTTTGTAATAAGTCAACATGTTGCATTATTTTCTAACTTTATTATAGCACTTCTGTGGCAAGCATTAAATCTTACTGTAAAATGGCACAAATTTCATTGAAAGCCACCAGAGTGTTTTTTCTAATAGTAGGCTTCATACAGCATCCCTCCTCAAAGCACAACGTTGTGCAAGCAAGCCCTTTAATGAGGGAAGCTTGTCTTTATTGCTGACTCTTTGTTCACATAATAAAACAGTTAACTGCAAAGACAATGCAGAGCCATGCATCAGAAGTTAGCAAGGATCCCACTGCCGTCCCCACAGACCGGAGATTTAGGCTGTCACTCTGTCACAGTCCCACTTTCTCACACAAGTCACAGGGCACACATCCAGTTAAAACTTGGCACAGCTTGCAAGCATACAGTGTGTATACTGTATAGATGTGTGCACATGTGTGTATATGTGGCCCGTGCATGAGGGTACATATAGAGTACAATAGGGCAGCACACACATGAAACTGTCCACAAATGTCACTCTGGGAATCCTCTTTTGTCACAAAGCAATCACATCTTGATAGCAGCGGAAAAAGATGTAGCCACATGCTCTCCCACAGGCTCCGAGTTACAAAGAGTCCCAGTAGATCTGCTGGACATGTGGGCCATATGTCTGCCTGCCTGTGGTTTCTTAAGTTTCTCTGCTCTCTATACATACTCAAACATGCACACAGATTGTTTCCCAGCACATGTGTACACACTCATAACACTGTGTTACAAACGCACACCACCATACACATTGCTCACCTTTAAATGTCACACACTCTGTGTCTCAGTGGAGGGCTGCTATCTGGCGGTTTGGTGTTGGGTTTCTCTGTCAGTCGGGCCTCTCTCTTCCCTCCTAGACAAAAGCCCAAGGCCAAAGCACATTTGCCATTATGGAAGTAGCAGTGGCAGTTTGTGTGAAACCCAGCTACTTTATGTTTAAGAGAATGAGGGTAAAAATGGTATGAGAAAAAAAAAAAAAGAGGGGGGGGGGGGGGGAGTGTCATTTGAGGATTAATAGCACTGATTTCTATCTCTAAACACACTCAGTACTTGGACAGCAAGTGAAAGCCACAGTTTTGATAAAAGTGATACAGTTTGCTGTTTGGAAAGAGGCTTCAGTCTCTCTGGCACAGTGGAGAAACCAAACCAATTGAACTCCCTGGCAGGGAGTGTGTAAATACTGTGTCTTAAAGGGGCAGAGGAAGTTGAAAGTGGTAAAAGTTATTTTTCTTTCTCTGTTGGATTTTTAATGGCAGAGAGGCACCTCCACAATCATTAAACAAACATCTTGTAGTGGTTGGGGTTAGGGTAAGCTCTAGCTGCAGGCTGTGTGTGTGTGTAGGGGGGAAGGGGGGCGAGCTCAGAACAGTGTGCTTCTTAAAAGTCACACTTCTAAAACGCTCAACTCCAGAGTTGGCAGGTTTTGACAGAAGCTGCTGAGCGCATTTCTTTCAATTACCTTTTTGTGAGCTCTGTAATGTGATTTATGAGCTCTGCCCTCAGCCTTGAGGTCAATGTCCTATATACCACCCCCCCCCCCCCCCCACACACACACACACACACACACACACACACACACACACACACACACACACACACACACACACACACACAGCAAATGGTAAAGAAAAGCTATCGTCAGTGCTTTTTTTTAGTCACGGGGAGACTTGGGTATGTGACAAGTTTGAGATGGCAGGTTGGTAGGTTCGGCAGAGTTGAGGCAGCCTTGAAGGAGAGGGAAGACGGGGCCGCCTTTTATGGCTTTGAACTTCAGAGTAAGTCTGAGAGAACTATTTGTTTGGCTCTCTCCTGGCACTGCGCTGTTTAGGGTTCACAAGACCATGATTACCGTGAAATGACTGCTGTGTCAGTGGATTGGTGGAAAAATGATTGTGTTTCTCTGCCTGTCTGCCTGTTTGTCTGTTTCTCCACATGCCCATGTGTGTTCCCAGATGCCTTGTCAACTGTTCTCTGTATATGTTTGTATTGCATAACTTGCCTACAGACCTTTTGTTTCTATGTGTTTGTTTAGACTGACAGTGTGTGAATGGTCTGCATAGTATAACAGTATAAGAATTGTTTGTTTATACACAACACATTTGTGTGCCTGTTTAAAGGCTGCTCTATATTTGGCACTGTGTAAAACATGTCCATAGCTGAATTACATCAGTAGACAGGGCAAATTATATCCTTAATCTTAGTAATTGAGCATACATGATGAGTTTTATTACCAAGATGACAATAATGGCTGTTTATCAATACTGCATTACAGGTAGCTGTGTCTGTCTCTCTGTCTATATCTATGTCATTATAGCTATGCGTCTAGGGTAAAGTGTTTACGGTCCATGCACCCATAGCCTTACTGCAGTGGCCCAAATGAGAAACAAGCTCAGAACAGTAGTAATGTGTTCAGAATGTCTGCTTGCTTGTCTGTAGTCTTGTCTAACCCACTTTATAGAGTAGTGTTGAGCAAGGCATCAGCAGTGTCAGTATTCATTTTACAGGTGATTTCTAAAACGTGAGTTTGTTCTCTCCCCACAGGTCAGTGCTGGAGCCCCTTGCCCAGTGGGACAGTCCCATGCAGGTTAAGTTATCCTGCTGGAAGTCCGGTCTGAAAACTCTGCTGGTAGAATTGTTGCCCTGGGCCCTGCTGGCCAACAACTCCCAATGGGACCTCTGGCTTTTTGAGGGAGAGACCATCGTACTGCAGATACCAGCCGGCAAGGTCATTGTACCCCCCAACTTTAAGGTATGGTGCCAACTACAGCATATGTATCCTGCAAAGGACAGGCTTTCTGTTAAAAATGTGTTGTCTTGGGCACCTGGGTAGAAATAATTCTGATTCTGTATACTTTCCTAATTTTAGTCACTGTATGATCTACAGTGATCTTCCTGTTGTACTGAAGATACATATACATCAAGACCTGGAAGATGGTCTTTTTATCATTATGAAACCAGCTCATCCCTCATCTTCACTAATAAGCACAAATCTGTTCACCAAAGCTGCATTACAACAATATTCCCTGCCTAAGTCTTTATCTGCTGCCAAGCATGTCTACTCACTGGCTTTAGAGATCAGAAGAAGAGGTCTGCAGATGGTTTTCCCCCTGTGGAACATAACACACACATACACACACAGATTTATCTAGCACTAACCCAGTGCTAAGCGGAGAAGGCGGCGTATCAAAGAACAAGTGCTGATATGGGTCAGCTCAGAGAAACAAAATTAAAAGTTGTAAAATATGTAATAGCCTGTGAAATAGAAATAAATAAAGCCTTGTTTCCATAGAGCTCTGCTGTTTATCATGGCATAACAAGTGAAGAGAAGATTTGGTCTCTGCTGAGACTCTTTCCGAGTTGATTGGTTTATGAGGAAAAGGTTGCTGTTTGATCGGCATATTTCATGATGCTGTTAGCTGCAGAGCCAGATGAATAATCAGTGTGTCATTCAATCTGTGGGACACTTAAATTATGTTCTCGCAACAAAGCCAGCAGTAATAGAAGTTATATTCTGGCCAGTTCCAGGACTGTTTGAATGCTATGCAGAGAACATGGACACTGTCAGAACATTGTGCTGAGTTGTTGGTAATGAAGCCACAGATGGCCCTAGCATGTGGCTGTTTCCCGAAATGCAATCAAATACAGTCCATTTTATTTGTACATTGTGTTTGACAGGTCTGACAATGATTCAACTTCTGATTCTCTCCCCCTCCTATCTTGTCCCCCGCTATCCAGGAAGCCTTCCAGCTTGGTATCTACTGGGCCCACACTAACACCGTCCACAAGTCTATAGCACTCAAACTGGTCCATGACCTGACTTCTCCTCGATGGAAGGAGGGATCAGACTCAGAGGTGATCACTCTGGATGAGGAGGGATATGTAGAGGCCGACATCACCTTGGGAGCCTTCCCTGGTAGACAGAAGGTGAGGGAAACAATGCTTTCATAACATCCAGTCACCCCTGCTCATTAAAGCCTAAACTTTTTTATATTATTGAACGTCCTTTACATTCAAGCTAGTCTATATCCACCACGTTCCACTTTCGGGATTGCTCCGTTCCCATGGGAAATTCCGCCGGATGTCACTCTTTTCGGCCGGATGTCCGTTACCTTCCTCTTTTCTTTGTGTTGGCGTTCTAACCTCTGGTGGATTTCTGAGGACTATGGTTAACTGCTCCTCAGATCTCTCCAGGGTAAGCTAGCTAGCTAGACTATCTGTCCAATCTGAGTTTTCTGTTGCACGACTAAAACAACTTTTGAACGTGCACATGTTCCACCAAAACAAGTTCCTTCCTGAGGCTATTTTGCAGCAGCCCGATGGCTCTGTCCGCCCATGACGATTGTGAATGATTTAAAGAAATACCAATAAACGGAGCACGTTTTTCCATCCCGGACTAGCCAGGCCCTCCGCAGCGCTGTGGAGGAAGGTCTGGCAAAGTGAGACTACATTCAAGCCATTGCCAAATCAGGTGATCAAGTCAATCTCTCTCTGTATTTCTCAGAATGGCTATGTTCAGAAAATTGCGTTGTCCGACGACTTTCGCACGTAGAAAATAAAGCGGAGATAATGACCTCTTCTGAAGAGTCCATGTTTTATGAATCCATGTTCTCCTTAGTTACATGCAACTGTGTGGAGGAGAGGTGGTGCGCGATCACAGAAGGTTTGTATCATGTGGATGCGCCGACAGTTTTGTTGTCATCCTAGAATTCCTTATGGGGGCCACAGAAACTATGCATTATAGCTTTAAATGTCATTGGATTTGGAAAGTTACTTTTTCATTAAAGCTATGGTGGGCACAATGAAAATGTTTTGTAGTACAGTTCATTATAATGTAGTTTACTGAAAACCTTTTTTGAAATGTGTATTTTAATTAGGGCAACGACTGAGTTACCTCTGTGTCTCGCCACGGGAGGCCGATATCCTGATTTCTCAAGTAATGTCTGTTGTTTCCTCTGTAGCTGTGTCAGTTCTGCGTGTCGTCCGTGGTGAGACACGGCATCCAGATCCTACAGATAGAGGACAGAACAATTCTTGTCAACAACACTCCGTACATGATTCAGTACAGGCCTCTGCTGACCAACCACGCTCTTGGAACTGATGACCAGGTAATGTCCATAAACGGTCACATAAACACTCTCTCTCTCCTCTCACTGTGCACTGAACTGAGGGTTTCTCTGAATCACACTCTGTTTTCAAACTACCATGCACACAAACGTGCAATAAGTAGACCTCAGCAATGTAACTCAAACCCTTCGTCAAGAAAAGATGACACAGTAATTACAATATTCAAGACCATACAACAAAATAATAACAAAATAGAGCGCGTCACCCTAGCCATCTCAAAAGTTCACTCCTAAATTGACGGCACCCCTTCATTCCTCCATCCCCTTAAAATAATCTGTTTGGCTATCATTAACTAGTCTGGACCCAGCTTCTTAGGCCGGCTACACATTTGCTGCGTGGCGTGAGCGTGTCAGCTGCGTGGCGTGTCCGTTTTTATTTCGGCTCCCATGGTAACAGGTTAGAGCTTACACACTGCCTGCGTGACATGCACGTGTCAGGCGAAAATGCGTGCATGCTAGAAATAGAATCGACGCCTATTTTTCACGCAACACGCAAGCGTGTTGGAAGCATTTCCAGGCAAAATAGAATAGGAAAAGATGTTTATGTCATTTTGACATGAATACATATTAATAAATGACATGTTGTTTGAAAGTCTCTAGGTTTTGACATAAATGCAGATATAAATGTAATAAAAAAAAAAAAATTCAAATATTGCACCTGTCAATACAGAACGAAATATTCTGTAGCCTATTTTGCTGTCAATACTGCCGACGTTGTCTTTGCTGTTATCAAATCAGTATATATTTATGTTTAACATGAAGTACAAGTACTACTGCTTGAGTGCAGTAAATCAGTGGGAAACATACATGTGTACAGACGAGGCTAGCAGCAGCAGCTGGTGTGCAAAGACATAGAAAACGCCACGCAGCCGCCACACAGCCAGTGTGTAGCCGGCCTTATGTGCTTATCTGTCCCGCTTAGGATTGACCCATCTCCCAGAACAAATAATCTTGGGCTGAATGGAACCTGGGTCCCTGCAATCCAACGTAGGTTTTCATGTATCCCGGTCCAAAATTACTGGACCTTATCACAGGACCATAGGACATGAAGTAATTGGCCGTCCTCTGTCTTACATCTTACACACATTTGGTGTGTCTTTCCTACTGATTCTGTCCCACTCCTCATCATCCAGTGTAGCTCCAGTTTTTTAAAACACAATGGAATAGTGTAATTTCTGGGTCCACAGCTTCAATTCCTCACTGCTACCTTATAAGCATAAGGGGTGTGTGTGTGTGTGTGTGTGTGTGTGTGTGTGTGTGTGTGTGTGTGTGTGTGTGTGTGTGTGTGTGTGTGTGTGTGTGTGTGTGTGTGTGTGTGTGTATGGCCCCTGCATCATGTCTGTCCTGTCCCACTGAAGTTACTGAGGCTTCACACATACAGTATATTCCCCATGCACATTACTCACACACACACTTCCACACCAGCGCTGCCACACATACACATTGCTCAGACGTAGCAAGCCGTTTTCCATCAGATCATGCTGCTCCCCCTCTCTCCCTCCGCCGTTTTCACCATGTGGCTATGGCACTTCATTGGGACATTTGACAAACACCCAGAATTGGATGCAGGTTTCCTTTCTCGCTTTCATCTGCTGCTTGTCCCCAAAGAGAGCAACAATGTAGTGATGTCATTTAACGACCCTTCAGATCCTCTTAAAGAAGGATGGCAAAGCTTGCCAGTTGCCACTAATTGACTGAAAAAAAATGTTTTTGAGCAAAAAAAACTAAATAGGGGGCGATGGGCTTAACAATAACACAGACCACAAAACAAGGCGAGGAATGCCTTTCTAGTTGGTCTATTCATCATGCTTAGTGCTTAATCCCCTAGTCCTCAACTACTCGTTGCTCACTGGCTGCTAAACCAGCACAGCAGGGCTTCTCTGCTACCAATTTAGCACTAAGCTCAGTGGGAGAGAGAAGAAAGTACAATAACAATGCGGTTTCACCATGTATCTTTTGTTGTAATCACTTGCATCTTCTTTGCTCTCTGTATTTCTTTCTTAATGTACCATCTCATGTCCTTTTCTGACGCGTTTGTCCACTTTTTTCCCCTACCCACTTTCTTTGTCTTTTATTCTCATTTGCTTTCCTTACTTCAATTCTTTTTTTCTCTTCCATCTTTTCTTGCTTTTCTGTTTTTCCTTCATCGTGTGCTTATTTTCTTTTATTTTGCCTCCCCCCTTTTTTCTTCCCTCTCCGCTCCTTTTCTTTCTTTTTTCTCTCCTCACATCCTTTCATCTCTTCCGCACCTTTTTCTTTTCCTCTCCTCCTTTACTTTCTTCCCATCTCTTCTTTTTCGTCTTCCCTTTTCATCACATTTATATCATGTGCTCTCCTCAGGCCTGTGAGATACCAGAGGCAGCACTGTTCAGCCTGGCTCCCACTGAAGAATCGTCCCTGGCCAAACCTTGCTCTGTGCCATGCTGGGACCTCCTCCAAACCAGTGTCCAGGGAACGGTGTTCCCCCTCCAGCTCAGACACATGCTCTTCAGCTTATTTCCCAGGCATGATGGTGGAGTTGGATCTGCAGCATGGAGCCTCCCCGCTCCCATCCGACCAGACTTCCCCAGGCAGAGTTTGTCTGTTCCTCGGGAACCGGACTCTGGGGGTGGCCTGAGCAGCAGGTGGGTGAAACGGAGCATCCGTGGTTTGCTGGCTGTGACAGTCCATTTAGAGCAGGGTACCGAACCCTGGCTGGCACAGGACATAAAGCCGGGAGGTACTGTTGCTCGTCACAGCTTGTTAATAAACAGCTGACGCAAAAGGAGAAATGCCCTCAACATTTCCACTGTCGGTCTCTCTGCTTGTCTTGTAAAATTGATACCTCACAGTCTATCTCATGTCTTTGTCTTACTTAATTTCTTTTTCTCTTTCTTTTCATGCAGCCTATATTTTCATTTTAGCCCAAGTAAAATGAATTTCATCTTTCAATTACAAAAAACACAGGCTACATACAGTACTCAGGCCAATGAGCATATCGCATTTTCTTCACACTCATTTACTGTGTAATTGCAACATATCTGCAGCCAAACACACATAATTAAATTGAAATACAAATATGGACACACACAGAGTGACAGTGTGTCAACGCCTAGCTTCAGTTAGGGCTCTGCCCATGAATGCACCTCAGAGATTTACAAATAGACATAGCAGTAATGTGACGTTTGACATGTTGGTGGGTGTGTGAGCTCTTATTTGTGTGTGGTTAGAAGGGGTTGGGACATGATCTGTTTGTGGACAGTTTAATTATGGCCTTGTTGTTATTTGTGTTCTGCAGAGTCATAGTACTGACATATCAGGAACACCTTGGGGTGACATACATCACCCTAAATGAGGACCCCTGTCCTCGGATGCTGATCCACAACAAGTGTCCTATCCCACTGCTGCTGAAGGAAACTGTCAAAGGTAGGAAGGGAAAGGCCCGACTGGACACATCTTCTCCATACCTCTCCTCTCATTTCGTCCTATCCCTCCCTTCTCCTCTCATTCTACTACTACCAGTATACTATTTACTAATATTGTTTTATACTTTTTCCTCTTAACTTCGAATAGAAACTCCAAAGACTGAGGTTTACTGCCGTCCTCTGCCTCCTAATTGCTCCCTGCACCACGAGCTCTACCATCACTTTTCCAGTTTCCCCGAGTGCAGGCAGAAAGAGATGCTGCCCACTCTGCTGTTGAAAACCACCTCAGACCATGGCTCCACCGACTGGACTGACCCCATAGATATCAACAGCCCTGGAACTCAGGTAAAGCCTGATTTATGGCTCTGCGTTAAATCTACGCGCTAAGCCTTATCCCGCCCTGTGCACTGTCAGCTGCTGCCGTGGTCCTGCTCGATGCCCTGCACTGCTACAACTAATATTTCTACGCATAGTTCTGTTATCTTTATTGTTACTATAAGTGCCAACTGCTATAATTATTATGAATCATATTTCTGTGTATCTGTATCAGTGTCTCTGTGTCCCAACCGGCAGTGGCTTGGTAGCATCACATTTCCTCCTACTTATTTCCGGGTTCTCCTTCACTGTGAACAGCAGCTACTGCTTTCCCACCAACGTCAGAAAGCGTGGTTGTTTCTCCGTCTCCGCCGCTATACTCGCTCCGAAACTAATCCGTCAGTCACTCAGTCACTCGCTCTACTACGCTCTCCCCACACACACACACACACACACACCGCCTCTGCTATTCTCTTAAAGCGATACGCTAGAAGCACGCAGTGTGCACCAGTGCATAAGTATAAATCCTCACAATGGCGTAGACCACTTATGTAGGCAGGATTTTGTCTCAGGTATGAGGGGACGTCACACCTCATTACATGTCATTTAGCTACACACACACAAACACACACACACACACCACATACACAGTATATTTCCCTTTTGATTTTAATGAGTTTGTGTAGGAATATTTCTTTTTTCTCATCATCCCTCTTCTCAAAATTGGAGAAATCTCATCTGCACTTGTCATTTCAACACAAAGATTGCCCTCAAGCGCTCGTTATGAGATCTTACTTTCTTAATGACTACTGATGTTGTGACAGCTCCCACTGATTTGGCTGAATTGGCAGTTAGGTGGAGCCCGGGTTTGTCATGCTTCAGCAGGACTAAGGAGAATAGCCACATCACAGGCTTATAGTTGATGTTTTTAATTAAGTGACTAATAACAGCCAGATACATGATGACAGGATGTAATCCCCTTTAACTCATAAAACTAGCTTTTATATTTGGAGAAAAATCTTTTCCATCCTGTATGACAATATAGTGTATCTCATATACAGTATATAGTATAAAAATGCCATGTTTTGCATGGCTACACTGTTACGTGAATGCTATAGATCAACAGTTTTTCAACACTTTACAACAGCAAATTAGTAGCTTTGGCACATGTGTCTGTCCGTGTGTGCGTGCGTCTGTCCGTGTGTCTGTCTGTCCGTCCTTCCACTGGTGTTAAGTAGTTAGCCAGTCAGTATTTTCGGTTAGGTCAGAGTAGTAGTGTGGGGTTAGTAAGATGTTAAGGAGCAGTGTGTGTGTGTAATGTTTGGTGTTGTGTCTAGCCAGCTGCAGGTTGGGGTTGAGGGTGAGGCTGTGTATCTCTGGTTACTGTGAGCTCTGTGTCTGACCTGTGTGGGAGGGGTGAGAGGCCAAAGGCTGGACTTGTTATGACTGCTCAGCGACGCGTTCACCGGGGATCTACTTCCTTTTCGAGGGGCTGATCACTCTAAACCTGGAGTGGTGGAGGTTAAAGTCAGACACATATATGCTCTGAAACACACACACACACACACACACACACACACACACACACACACAAACAAAGAGTGATCTATCTCACCACAGATCTGTGTTCTGTTGTTGCTTAGGTGGTGTTCCTGCCAGGCTTTGGCTGTCTTTACATAGACGTGGTGTGTGAGAAAGGCACCCTGGTTCTGTCTCTGGCACCAGAGGGCAGCATGGACGCTGTGATCAACCAGCACAGCAGGTATGTGTGCACAGGCAGTTTTTATTGTTGTTATTTTATGCTCCCTACATATTTGAACCCAAAGAAATTATCTGTGCATGTTGTTCTTCTTAACCCTCCAGGTATCTACCCGTGTGACTTTTATTGTGTCCACTTAAAATTGCTTTATGATTATTGTTAACAGCAATGTTTTCATGCAGCAGTTGTTACTAACTCCAAACATGAAGAAACAGACATCATTTGCACCACAGGAGGGCAATAAAACCTTCTTGTGTTGTCATCAGTGAAATTAGTACAGTAGAACATAGTATTACAGCTTTATTCCATTACATCAACGACTGCTTTTTCATTTTGTCAAAAACAGGAAATTACTATAATTACATATTAGGTAAATGTAAGCAAATTGGGTCAGACAATGATCTTTGTTTTGGTGGTAGGAAATTTATGAAAAATTACCAATGATTTTAGTCTTTCTTTATGCTCTACAAATCATCTGAATCATAACACACCTACTTAAGATTCAAGTAATGTCTGAGATGGAAATGTTTGTTTTCTCTATTAGACAGTAATAAAGGGCAATTTTGATATTTTTCAACCTGGAACCCTATTTTCCCATGCATTTGTGTCTAAGTGACTAATGTGAACAAAAATCTTTAAAATTGGTCCAGTACTGAGTGAGAACGCTGTAACCAGCAGCTGCTTTTTGCCACTGACAGACAGGCTCAGATTGTTATTATTTATTATTATAAGTGTCTGGCTACATTATGGGAAGATGGAGAAGTTGCAGTTGTCCTGCCATGCTTTCCTGTGTAACTTACTGATGCCAGGTCAAAGCTGTAACTTTAGCTAATAGCATTAGCTTACCTCGGCTCTGCAGCTCTCCACTCTTAGAGCAGCATTTCTCTTTAGGTAAATGTGCTCTGGTTTAGGATTTCTTCTTATCTTTGGCTGGCATTGATCATCCACGCTCAAAATGGTCACTGCGGACCCAATGGTCTGCAAGGTGCAGTTTATGGACCGGAGTGTTGGGATCTATTTGTAGCTGTTGCACAACTAGCACCAACTTCAGCTTGTCCTCCTCCTCACTCCCCACAATATAAACAACACTTGACCAATTTAAAAGATTTTTGTTCACATTAGTCACTTAGACATTAGTCTCGCATTGCCAGACCTTCCTCCACAGCACTGTGGAGGAGGGTCTGGCTAGTCCACACAGCATTCCAGGATGGGAGAAAAACATGTTCTGGTTTATTGGCATTTCTTTAAACCAATCACAATCGTCTTGGGCGATGCTAAGTGCCAGACGGAGCCACCGTGCTGCTGCAAAATAGTCTCAGGAAGGAACTTGTTTTGGTGGAACATGTGTACGTTCAAAAGTAGTTTTAGTCGTGCAACAGAAAACTCAGATTGGACAGATAGTCTAGCTAGCTGTCTGGATTTACCCTGCAGAGATCTGAGGAACAGTTGACCATAGTCCTCATGAATCCACTGGAGGTTAGAATTACAAAAAGGAAGTGGAAGATACCGGCCGAAAAGAGTGACATCCGGCGGAATTTCTGGCAGCACCGGAGCAATCCCAGAAGTGGAACGTCATGGATATAGACTACTTAGACACAAATGCATGGGAAAATAGGGTCCAGGTTGAAGAATAGCGAAAATACCCCTTAAACATATGACAATCTAATTGTCTCCTTACATTGTTAATGTCACTATATAATAGTTTCACATTAATAACTTCTGTTTTGTTTCAGGTCTTCTAAGCTGTCCTGTAGAGTCCTCCTCAGTGAAGCCAGTGTGGTGTTGAGTGATGACATCACCAATCCCTCTGGATCTGTGGAGCTGCTCAGATTCACGTTGACCAAGCTGTTCCTCAGCCTGGCTCCAGCACCACCCTCCCTGCCCCCCGAGCTGGCAGGTGACCCTGAATCCCCTCTGATGCCCGACGCCTCTCTGATCGAGGTCTACTGCTCCAGTCTGCAAGTAGACAACCAGCTGTTCAACCGAGCGAGTTTCCACTTCCCCGTGCTGCTGTGCCAGGATCAGCGAGGGGGGGGGGCTGAGCTTGGGGGTCCGTGGAGCAGCGACGCCAACCCCACTGAGTCTCCAGAATCCCTGGAGGAGTTTAAACACTCTTGTTTCCTGCAGTTGAGGATGAGGCTGGCTGGGGACAGATGCACTGCGGAGGAGGTTGGATTCATTCTTCTGTCATTGTTTTTCCAAATTCTACGTTACAGTAGAAGGTGCACATTACTATAGCCTTCATTTAATTCTCTTTTGCAAGGGAGACCTGAGTGCTCATGACAAAAAGGACAATTCCTCTTAGAGAGACAGGGTAAACCGGTGTGTCCAAATCAGTTTTTTTTCCTTCCAGGGTTCATACATTTTGAAAAAAACTGGAAAAGTTTTGGAATTTGAAAAATGCAAATTCCAGGCCTGGAAAGGTTTTGGAAACATTAAAAGACCCAGAAAGTTTTGGAAAAGTCATGGAATTTTTTTTTTTTAACACATCATAATAATATGTGATTAATAAATGTATTTCCACGTTGTCTTAACCTCACCGTTCTGTTCGGGGCGCAATATTACGAATCCCACTATGAACCACATCAATTGTCATTCATTTTATTGTTAAACCTCTGAGGGCTTTAACACAGATTTTTATTCTTATTGTATAATGTCGACTGACATTTTCAGGAATACATAGTCATGGAAATTTGCCAAAAAGTCATGGAAAAGTATTGGTTAAAATGCGTATGATCCCTGTCCTTCATAACAATCATGAGTTAACAGTTTTCATAAAAGCTTTCTGTGTTTTATCCTCAGATCACCTTTCAGCTCCAGCCTGCCAGAGTCTATGTTGAAGACACCTTTGTTTACTACATTAAGACTCTGTTCCACACCTACATCCCTGACAGCGCCATGGCCTCAGCCACAGCAGAGACCCGGAGGAGTCGAGAGTCTGGATCAGCGCCCAGCCTCCCTGAACAGGTGCACTAGCAGTCACTGCATTCTCATTCCATAATTGCTACTGTGTCAGCTCGGGTCAGACAGACAGGAAGCAGCATTATGGTTATCAGCAAATATTGATTTAAAAAACATCTTATTGATTCAACCCTCATGTTGTCTTCCCGTCAACCATTGAACTTGTTGTCCTCCTGGGTACAAATTGATAATTAAGCCTTTTTTAGACGTTTTTGTTGTATGGAACCATCCGTGTTATGTTTGGGAAATTTGTTGAAAGAATCCCAAATTTCCGGTGTAGAAACTTTGAAAATGGGTCAAATTGACCCGAGGACAACAGGAGGGTTAGAAATGGTCCACCAGAGTCTGTGAACTGTTTTACTTAGTTATACAGAAATAGCAGACCGCAGAATGCCGTGATTGGCCAATCAGAATCAAGTATTCCACCACGTATAATAATGAATTCAGCCATTATTACCTAGTCCAATAAAGCAACTTGTGTCGGTGCTGCATATCACAAGATGCTGTAATCATTAGTATTACTTGTGGTCATTACTCTCTCATGTCAGTACTAAAACTAGCACACGTCTTCCAGGTGCTTCAGTCGGTGCAGGCGTTGGTCCACCCTGTGCGCCTGCAAAGGCTGACCATCCAGCCAGTCAACCTGCTGGTCAGCATCCACGCCTCCCTGAAGTTGTACATCGCTTCAGACCACACTCCTCTCTCCTTCTCCCTGTTTGAGAGAGGGCCGCTGTGCACCACGGCCAGGCAGCTAGTCCACGCTCTGGCCATGCACTATGCTGCTGGAGCCCTCTTCAGAGCTGGTAGGTAGTGGACGGAGGGAGTCACACAACTTCTTTCTTACACAAATGCCTCTTATCTACCTGCTGCCACATCACCATAAAACAAATGGTCCTTCAAGCTGTCTTGTGTTTCATACAGTATATATACGGACACAAGACTGATTTCCTTTCAGATTTACAATCTGTCTCAGATAGGCTCACACTCAAATCCATTAATAGTATGCACTCGGTTAAGGCAAATATGGACAAAAGAATAACAGGATGTGTGAGAAATTTCACAATTTATTCACACTAGGTTGAATAAATTAATTGATAAATTAATACATTTTGAAAGGAAAGTTGCTTTGTGGCAGAAAGTGCAGTAAAACTGTAGAGCTCCAAGAAGTAAAATCTGAATCACTGAAGGTTCGAAAAAGATTTAGATTCTCTCATAATTTACAGTTTTATCACACGGTTTAACTGATGACTCACGTTTAGGCAGTACGTTATGGATAATCTGTGGACGGTAGAGTCTGACTTTTCTGTCCCCATAAAGGCTCCGTGCCTCTCTCCTGCGTTGTCCTCCTGTCTAGTCAAAGCCTCTACACATGTTCTGGTTTAAGCCAGTCATTTCCACATCAGAAATCACCCTTCTGGACGAACACTTCCTTCCCGCTGTCTCTCGTTAGAGCCCTCATTTCTGCTCGTATTTCAGCACGTCACCCTCTCCCTGAGTCATCGTGGAGTGTGGGGCACCGGGAAGCATTGCATTCTGGGACTAATTAGTATTAGGATGTACGGTATTACGGTCACACATACACCCACCGGCGTAAATCTGTGCACGTACACATGCAAAGACTTATGGATATATGGGTACTAAAAGGCGTACACTAGCTATGCATACACACGTGTGTGTGTGTGTGTGTGTGTGTGTGTGTGTGTGTGTGTGTGTGTGTGTGTGTGTGTGTGTGTGTGTGTGTGTGTGTGTTTAAAAGCATGACTCAACCCTGTAAACATCAGCTCCTGTCAGGACTTTATGCTTTAGCAAAACCACAACTGAGAGACCATTTGAAGCAGAAATGACCACTAGGCCCCACTGGAGTTGGTTTCCTACCATTAGAGTCCATCACTCAAGTGCAAATTGACAGAGAATAAGAGCAGAGCGGGGTCGGCGTCTTGAGAAATGGCTATTTGATTTTTGAGATGCAATTGTCAGGGCATAAATATCACTGAGCCGTGCCATCTGAAGGGGACTCTATGGTTGAATGAGAGAGATGAGGTGAGATAGTAGGAGGCTGTAAATCTGACCGTGGCACATGTATGATTTCATGCAGGATTGTGTGTCTGTGTGCATGAGTGTATATGTGTATGTGTGAATGCTTTTGTGAATCTTTGTATTGTTGAGAAAATAATTCTGATAGAATGAACCCAATGCTGACCATATAATCCTGACGTAAAAACATTTTGTACGTTATGCTGTAAAATGTTTAGATTGGGGAGAGCCTCTCACTCTAAACCGCTTTTGGCAAGTAGAGGATAGAGAAGTTTACTCAAGAGGCTTGTACAGTATGTGGAATGTTCCTCTTAAGAGCAGGTGTTCCAGATGTACTGGTGAATACAAAACCCATTTTAGCAGTCTAAAAAATTACCGTGTGATTATATAGTGTGTCAGTTCTGTAAATTGTGTGTATTATAACACCATTGTGGCTACCACCAAACATAATACAGTTTATTTGTTTAAATATTTGCTTCCAGTCCAAGTTTTTATTGTAAAGCTAAACAGAAGAGATAAAAATAAAAACATTATGATTAATTATGATGATATTTGACATATCCTGTGCAGGTTGGGTGGTGGGATCTTTGGAGATCCTGGGCAGTCCTGCCAGCCTGGTGCGGAGTATCGGTAACGGCGTGTCCGACTTTTTCCGGCTGCCATATGAGGGTCTGACACGCGGGCCTGGAGCCTTCGTCAGTGGGGTGTCCAGAGGGACCACCTCCTTCGTCAAACATATCTCAAAAGGTAACGCAGATGTTCATAACGTTTGTGTTCTTTTTACAGCAGCAAAATGTTAATCTATGTGCACACAGACATTTGTATTTGTGGACTAATAATATTAAGTAATAGCTTACTTTATGTCTTCTCCCAGACTGATACAGCACGTACATTATTAAACACGGTTTCTATTCAGGGTGTCATCATGCATTGATGACTAGTGCAACATTTGTGATGAACAGTTGGTTTTTGGGAGAGATTTTTGGTGACTCATGAAGATGTCACATTTGTCTTTAGGCACGCTGACGTCCATCACTAACCTGGCGACGAGCCTGGCCAGGAACATGGACCGCCTGTCCCTGGATGAAGAGCACTACACCAGACAGGAGGAGTGGAGACGCCAGCTACCAGAGAGCCTCGGGGACGGACTGAGGCAGGGGCTGTCACGACTCGGCATTAGCTTGCTAGGTATGTGGGGCCACACACATGCATACACACACCCCTCAGGCAATCATTATTTTTACATTTGAAAGTTTTACAAGATTTCTAATCAGATATACAGCAGCACATTGCAGTTTTGTCATTAGTGTCATCACCCCTCTAAATATCAGAATTAAGTTCTAATCTGTTCCTGGTCCTGCAACTCACTTTTTCACTTTTTAGTCCACTGGAAATTTCTTGGACCCAGAAATGTTGTTTGCATTTTGGGCAATTTGAGTAATTAACATAATACACTAATTATAAGACACTAGACACTGCAGATGAATAAGGAAAAGAAATTGTAACTTTGCAACTTTTAGCAACCCAGCTTAATTTCATCCACTAGTCCTATAGATGACATTTCAATCATAAAAGGGGGCTGTATAGGGGTTTCAAGTAGAGTACTTCTGGGATTGCTCCGTTGCAGACGGAAAATCCGTCGGATTTCACTCATTTAGGCCGGATATCCGTTGCCTTGGGCTTCCTTTGTGTTGGCTTTCTAACCTCTGGTGGATTTCTGAGGACGTATGGTTAACTGCTCCTCAGATCTCTTCAGGGTAAATCCAGACAGCTAGCTAGACTATCTGTCTTCTGTTTTCTCTTGCACGACTAAAACTACTTTTGAACGTACTTCCCAAGGTTATTTTGCAGCGGCACCGCTGCTTTTCCCGGTGCTTAGCACCGCCAAAGATGATTGTGATTGGTTAGAAGAAATGCCAATAAACCAGAACACGTTTTCCTCCCATCCTGGAATGCTGTGAGGAGTAGCCAGACCCTCCTTTAGTTTGGAGGAGGGTCTGGCAAAGCGAGACTGCAAGTAGACTAATTAGCCTTCTTTTCAACACATAGTGGTTTTACATGAGAAATGGCACACATGACAAACAGTGGACATCAATACAATTTTGTTCTCAGTCACACAACATAGAAAGTTATTTAGATATTTGGAAAACATAAAGGGTTTTGTGATAATCATTACAAATCATAGTGTACATAAATCCCAGAAAATAGTGAAACTAGAAATAAATATACAATTAATTTAGTTTTATTATTTCATCATCAAGCCCAATATAAGATCTCTCTTTCGTTATGTTACAACGGGCTAAAACTAACCTACGCTCTCATAATAAAGACATACAGTTGCTAAAGGTTAACCTAGCCGGTAACATTAATCCCCCTGTCTCGCTCTCCCTACGTGTTGCATTTAACGTGAGAATGAGACTAAACTGGCCTGGATGAGTGCATGTCTTTCCTACTTCTAGAGGGGTTTGTGCTGTGTTAAATTGACTCACCCAGACACTGCATGGTGTGAAGATGGCTGCTACTTCGGGGCCGCTGCCCCGCGTGCTCTGTCCTCGCTGTCTCAGCTGGGCCAGCCCCGCTCTTCCTTGTTGTTGTAGTTCAGGTTTTAAAAGGTGTATTAAAAAAATATGTGTTGTGGGAAAACAAGAAAAGTATTTCAGTGTCTTTGTCTTCAGTAGTGTTCTCTGTGTAGAAACATCTGGTGTGCAGCCTTCCGTTTGGTCCACCAGACTCTTTCGTTTGCCACTGCTTCCAGGTGGAAGCAATCTCCTCAAATCAATCAATCTCATCTAAGCACCAGCCAATGAGTGATCAGCGTCTCACGCACACACACACACACACACACACACACACACACACACACGTCACATGTCAGCATTTACACTATCAGCTAACTACTCAAAAGACACTAAACTGATAACATAACACTTAACTTCAAGTCACTCGATATGTATGGAAACATGTTCTGCCCACACACATTTCATCTGCCGTCCATTGGAATTAGCATGAAACGGAGCAGTGGAGACAGCACAGCAGGGACTCAGTAAACACCCAGAGGGCAGTAAATATTGTCACTGAAACCAAACAGCTGCTCGCATCTCTCTGCGTTACAGTGGATTATAATTCCTGATGTGCACTGCCGATCACAATATCTGTGTCATACATAAAATGAAGGGTCAGATGTTTTCTACGGGGCAAAAGCATGTCTGAATTCCTGTGGGAGTCCCATTTATGACACTTTGAAATCTGTACGTCTATCTCTGTTTCCCATTGCTAAAATAAAACCGTTCGGTATTTATGGAATGGACCACCGGAGGAAAATAGGGGAGGGTCATGTATTTTTATTCTTTGTTGTGTCATCCAACATTTTTCAGTCCTGGGGTGGTGGGGGGGTCACCCAACTTTTGTATTCATGAAACAGCAAAATTTAAAAGTGGCTAGTTTGGTGCATATTTTTCCATGTAGCTCTTAGTCTCGGCCCCCGCTACCAGATGGGTCTGACCCATGAGTTTGCTGTGGGCCAGAGGGAGCTGCCCCCCTGGTGGCTGAAACGGATAATTGCATTGTTTAAAAAATGAGTGGAATTTTATAAATATCTTAAATAACACAACATCAGTTATACATAGTAATACATCAGATTTCATATACTGCTAAAAAAAATATTACCTGGCTGACGATGGGAGCAGCAGGACGCAAAAAACGAAAATGACTGTTGCACTATGTCTGGACATCTTACCGTGCTGTTGCAATAAAGGTTTCCTAAATGCCACATTTGATTACTAATTGATTGCAGGTTTTGTGTAGATTTGGACTTTTATACGTTTCATTCCACTTTGTTTAAACGGCGAAGTGGAGGAAGCCTAGTGACGAGTCCATAGCAACCAGTTTGTGTGTTGAATGTTACCCAGAGTGCCTTGCTGAATGGTCTCAATATTTTATTGTTTTATTTCATGTGAATACTAGTTTACTAGAGGAGTAACTTAATATTTGAAGTAATGCAGTAATGCAGGAAGTGTGCATTTAGTTTCCATGCTTATTGTGTTTCCACAACAATGTTAGTGAGTATGTATGTTATGGCTGTAAAAAAAAAATGGGAATCTGTATTTATTTGCCAAGCGCAAACCAGTACAGAAGGTATAGGTAAATTGTTGGGGGAGGGTCATGCCTTTTTTCCAAATCGTTTTGGAGGTCATAGAAATTTTTTACTGGCGAGGGGAGGGTCATGTCTTTTTTGGCTAAAGGTCCCAAAACTCCTCCGGTGGCCCCTTAAAGAAATAACAAACAGTCTCTAAGAGGGCTTACGTTCTTTTTGTCCTCAAAAGATGTCTTGAATTCTGTGTTCATCCTGTATTTTGTAAATGTAAGTCTCTCATTAAGTATTTATTGAACAATCCACAATAATAAAGGACAAGTTTTCCCTTTTTCTTTCAGGAGCAATAGCAGGCATCGTGGACCAGCCCATGCAAAACTTCCAAAGGAACTGGGACATGCAGAGCTCAGCTGGTAGCCAGGCCAGAGGGGTCATCACTGGAGTTGGGAAAGGCATTGTGGGGGTTTTCACCAAGCCCATTGGGGGAGCAGCTGAACTGGTGTCCCAAACTGGATACGGTAAGTTCAGGAAAGTCAAAGATGACAACATGTTTTTTTTCCCTTGTAAGTTTCAGAAGTTGTGTTTCAGGATTATTTTTTAGAAAACAATTTCAGTCAATGAAGTGATGGTCATTAAAGCTTGATTAGTTTTGTTTATTATAGTGGCCCAATTCATTTTCCTGTGGTTTACAAACACGCAAAACACAGACAAATGAAAGCATAATTAGAGCATAATTCTCATTGTAAACAACACAGACATGAATAATGTTGGATATCAACTAATAGAACTTCTAGCACCATAAAAAGCTAGCAACTTTTTTTCTGTTTTCATGTCTGGCAACGAGCTCCATCATTTTTCTGTGGAAATATCAAGCACAGAATACATATTTGAAATGTTTTTTGTTAAATTAACCTACCTTTTTTAAAGTACATATGCAAAAGAATGAAAAACTTGTCTTTTACATCTTTAAAACACAAGCACATTATCACCGTCACACAGCAGTAAAGTGAAGTGTAAAGCGAGATTTGGTGCAGCAAGGTCAAATGTATTTAACACAACTCAACAAATATATCTTACTTTCCAAGGAGCCTCAGGCAACAATATTCAAATAAAGACACATAAGTTAGAGTTTGTGTGTCAGGAAAATCATTAAAAAAAAAAAATCAGTGCATGGACAATTCCTCCCCTTCTGTCCTCTTGGCTCCAGCCAGAAGTGTTTATTAGGTCAGGGCTTCAGGACCTTATATAGAACTGCTGAAAGATTATTAGGCGTGTGTGTGTGTGTGTGCCAAAGGCACACACACACACACACGCCTAATAATCCATGCACAAACAATTGTATATACGGTCAGTTAAAGTCTTTGGAGTTAGTTAGTGTTTTATAGTTGGTAGAAGATAGGGGCGGGGTGTGAGGATTGGGTCAGAGGGTGGGGTGTGTTGGCGCTAACAGGTCTTGGCTACAGCACATAAACTACCAGCGAGGCTAACAGCTCTGTCTAAGACTGATGACTCCCTGGGGTCTGGCTCTGATCTGCCTGACCCTCTGAGCTCAGCAGAACACAAACACACACACACAAACTTAGACAAATACATGTGGATCCACATTGGATGCTCATGAGTGCACACAAAGGCACGCTGCAACATACACTGACCAGCGTACACATCCACACTCGCATACACAGAAAAAGCTCTATCTGTGAGGTAACATATGCAGATCAAGTGTGTGTCATTATTCTGTCTCTCTCCATCCTGTCTTATGAAACACAAGGATATATACACACACTTGTAATCACCTACTCAGAGTTGAGCAGCATTGCAGAGTACCGCTGCACTGACATCATTCATGGATCTCAGTGTGTTCTTTATGGCTCAGTCTTGACTACTTGATGACTTCACTGGCCCGCTGCTGCTGCTGTGCTGACAGCTGAAGGATGAAGGACAACTGACCACACGCACATGATGAACTCACCCTGACATGTACACTCAGAGCCATCCTAATCATGTGTTTGGATTAGAAATGTACATTAGTAATAATGCACACACACAAACAGATATTGTTTTTTTCCCATCAAATGTGCAGTTTATCAGCTTAGCATGGCAGCAATCTGCCTTGTCGATGTAAATGTGCATTGCATTAAAATGCATGTACGTAATCCATGATACACAACATCACAAACGCAGGAGACCAAACCTCCCTGATAGTGATAGTGATGCTGAGTGTATGTTTGTCTTTGTGTCACTTCTAACAGGGATCCTCCATGGAGCAGGACTGTGGCAGCATCCGAAACAACTGTACCTGCCTACAGAGGAGAAGTCTGCTCAGGCCCCAAACAGCCACCTTAAATATGTCTGGTATGATCCCTGGCCATTCCAAGCCATTCCTTCTTTCTGCAGGCATCTTCTTTACTTTTGTCCAGCAATTTGTTAGAAGTGAGACATGTGTTCTCACATTTGCTTTTCTTAGAGTCTCTCCAGAATCTGCTGTTCCCTTACCTCTCATCATTGTTGCTGTCTTGTTTTAAAAAAAAAAAAAAAAAAAAAAAAAAAAAAAACACAACCTTGGAGGGTTCATTACCCACTTTCCACAAAAAAGAAAAAAAATCTGGAAAAATGTTTGACCTCGATCCCACACATGTTAGCCAGGCTGCCCTCCCTTGTTCTCATCGAGCCATGTTAAAAGGTTTTTATAAGCACTCTGCCAAAGCCGCCAGCTAGAAATTGTTCTTGTTGTTTAACTTTGAGTCTATCCAGAGATGTTTCCAGTGCCATCAGATGGTGGAACACCTTCTTTTGTGTGCTGGAATGGTTTGGAGTTTGGGAGAGACTCAGTTTACAAAGGTTGCATGTTGTGCCAAGCAGAAGGTTAGCTTTGGTTCCTGCGTTGTAAAAAAACATGGCAGCGGTATCGACAGCACTGCATCAGATCCGAGTGGTTTAAAGATTCCAGTATGCTCCCTCGGTGGAGCACTTATTATTATCATAAAAAGTTATAAGAGGCCTCTGTCTCCAGAAGGTCATCAGGAGCTGTAGAAAAAGCATTTATGGCATTTTATAATGAATTTTCCACAATTTAGTTTGGTTTCCATAGCTATCAAACATTTACTTCTAATAGCCGTCTGTGTCGCCTGTCAACTGCCATGAGGAAAAAGGCCAACATTTAGATACAATCTTTCTTTAGGACATTCCACTTTGGTTGTCATCACCCCAGGGGTTAGCAGTATGTTGTGCTAATGTAAGAGGAAGATGAAAAAAAGAATAAAAACCCATGAATGCTGAGATAATGCTCCCTTGTGGTTTTATTCATGCTGCATTGTAGTCAAACTGGTTTCCATCAGGCATCCATCAATTATTTTTACAACTACAGGTAGCCCAGACACTTGAGGGGTCAGACTGTTTGAGCAGAGTAACACTGAACAGAACCAAACTGTCCCTACTGTGGCTGCTTCAACATCTGCTCTGCAATTTGAACACCTGCCTTCCAAAGTAAACACTGTCAGAGAAACATGACTGAAGTTTTCAGTTCCTGCACACATATTTCCCTATCGAACATGTGTGTAATAGAACCCTTACAGAGGACATGCAGAATGTAAATTGCAGGATGTATAGAGAAACCTATCGCCACGTGTTTGTGTGTGTTGAGGTTAGCTAGGCACCTTGTGTGGTCTTGTGTTTATAGGGTGTATATCTGGAGTTTGGAGGCGTGCCATTATGTGTGTGTATATCTGCGCACATAATCCATGCACGCATGAGAAGTAATGTGTATTTGATTGGTACCTATAGTACATGTGTGGATCAAGCATAAAACTACAAAGCCGGATTTTAATTTGATATTTCATATGATTTGACCAGTGTCACTATTTTGTATTAATGGTCGTCCGTTACATTCAAGCCATTGCCAAATGAGTTCATATAAAGCTCTTTAAGACTATCAGCTCAACAAAACTCTCTATATTTCTCAGTAGGGTTGTGTTTACAAAATGGTGTAGTCGGGATGTGTTTTACGTCACCGCTGAGAAAGGACAACAGCAGCATTCAGCTTTGGAGACAAAGAGGACATTGAAATAAGATAATTACCTTAATCACGTTTTTTTAATCTTCCGTATTAGCAACTGCGTGGGGTGGGGGTGTGATCACCGAAGGCTTCCTGTGAATGCACCGACAGTGTTGTTGGGGCGACCGAAACTACGCACTATAGCTTTAAGGTTGAATTTTCCAAACATGTCCCTCTAAGTAGCGGAATGTACATGTCATAACCTGTTTATAATGTCCATCCCTCCTCGCGTGCTCTGCTCTGTGACCACAGGAAGATGCTCCAGTCTCTGGGGCGGCCGGAGCTCCACATGGCCCTGGAGGTGACCATTGTGAGCGGGTCAGGTCAGGAGCATGCTGGCTGTCTGCTCCTCACCTCCGAGGTGCTGTTTGTGGTCAGCCTCAGTGAGGACACCCAGCAGCAGGCCTTCCCCATCACAGAGGTAATGAAAAGCAGTGTTCCACACAGCCGCTCCTGTAACAGTGAAATTAACCTTCCTGTTAACCGTGCTGTCCTGTGCAGGTGGAGTGTCAGCAGGAGCCGGGACAGCAGGGCCAGCTCACCCTCAGCTTACAGCAGCAGACGGTAGCCAGCGACACAGAGGTGAGACCCTGAAGCTCAAAGCAATGGAGCTGCACAGCGCTCACATGAAGGAAAACGATATGATGTGGAAATGAATCAGAGGAATTATAGTGTTTAATTTATACGCTGCTTACACAGGCTGATTTTCAATTTAAAATTGTTTTACCCATCTCCAGTTAAAAAGGGAGAGACGCTATAGTATTCTGTAGTTTCAGTTGGAGCAGAAAAATCATCTTAGGATCAAGTGGAAAGTTCACAGACAAGATGAGCATGGTTCTGATCACCTCCATCCAGAATGTTTTCCTTTTCACATTTCCAGACACCATGCATAAATGTTCCTTTAGCCTCATTGCATTTAAAACAAAGGTCAGGTATATTACTGTTCTATTTATTCAATTTAACAGTTGTGTATGTCTGCATGAGCCAATTATATTGGAGTAGCTTTAAATTAGACTTTGCTGTTTGTTTCTGAGATGCGTCAGTTTTTTTTTTTCCCAGTGGTTTTCTGAAATGTCCTCTTTTAAGTCGGCCCTCCATGTCTCAAGTCTAACTATCGATGTTTCTTTAGAGCCAGAGGCAAGCCAGTTATAGATTGATGAAATCAAACCCCTCTCATTGCCATTGTTTGTTATAATTTCTTCTAAGGATGAGAGTGCAGGTATCACGAGGTTCCTCACTTGGATATTTAAAAAAAAAAAATGTTTCCTTGGAATGTCATACCTGCATCCGATTTAACTTCATCAGGACCCCATGTATTGGTAATCATCTGTCTGTGCTCCCTCAGGGTGACGGTGTTCGGGAGCGTCTGTCAGAGCAGCAGTATCGGCGCTTAGTGGATTACGTGATGCGAGCTTCCCAGTTCCTTTCCCCTTCCGCTGCCTCTCTCCAGCTACAGCTCCCAGTGACACTCGCCGAGCCTCCGCCCTCTGTAACCAAGTCTTACCGCTACCTGGTGGACCCCGCCTTCGCCAAGGTGTTTGTCAGCAAGTTCACCATGGTAAAGAATAAGGCCTTACGCATCGGATTCCACTAATACACTTTAACACTCATCTGTGGATTTATGCTACAGAAAAATATCCAATCCTTTGTTCCAATTTAAATGAAGCCTTAAAAGAATACACTGGACTTTGGCTCTGAAAAGATAACAAACCATTTACCTGTTGAGGTAAAATAATTTATTTTATTATAAGTCCACCTGGTCATTCATGCCTTAGTAATGTAGAGAATTCTTAGAAATTGCCTTTGAAAGATTTTTTTTTTTTTTTTTTACTGATAAACAAACCCACCACAGAAAGAAATCGGAGGGATTAGATTCAGTTTAATCTTAGAAACACATGTAAGTTAAAGGACCACGCCGACTTATTGGGACTTTGTCTTATTCCCCGTATCCCCCAGAGTTAGATAAGTCCATACATACCCTTCTCATCTCTGTGCGTGTCGTAACTCTGTCTGACGATTGAGTGATTTGCTCGCAGAACTCCAGGCGAACTCTCTGCTCCTCACCACGGGGCTTCTCAGGTGCTGCGAGCAAATCACTCCACCCAAGTAGCAGAGCTTCGCCTTGTGAGAATATAGTTCCCAAGTTTATATACGGTTAGTAGATGTCTGTGTCTCATGTGACTATACAAATCACAACATGTAAATAGGAACATGTTGATGTTATTTAGTCACTTATTGGGAGCAGTAGGCTAGTTGGAGCCGGTTACCTCCACAATCTGTGCTAAGCTAGCGGTGGGTGCGTCACGACATTCACGGAGATGAGAAGGGTATGTATGGACTTATCTAACTCAGGGGGATACGGTGAATAAGACCAAGTCCCAATAAGTCGCCGTGTTCCTTTAAGACATTATCCTCAGACATTTCACTGAGTGCACACACACAAACTACAATGAACACTAAAACAAATAAGAGTTGTGTCAACCTAAACCGTTATGACCAACAGTGTGTGCTGTTCCAACTTTAAATCTGGGCTCATTCCGTCAGTGTGAAACCTCTTCAGTGTTGCAGATAGAAATGCACAGTGCACAATTCTATCACAACAGTGTGTAATGTTTCACTCTGCAGTATAAGCTCTTAGTGTTTACATTCTCCGTCTAGTGACCATGTCTCATGCCAATGTTAAGTGCAATAGTATATACAGTACATGTTGATGGACGCTAGAGATACCAGCTATCAACCAAAATGGCTTTTTTATAGATGTAACATACTTGTTTGACAATAACACTGTTCTTTGTAACCTTCTGTGTATGCCAACCCCTCATGATGCAAACATGTTATTGTTGCCTTTTATATTGTTGTACCACTGAGCTCTGCGTAAGATTTAAGTCTAATGCCTTTAATGTATGTGAATGGATAATATATGAATAGAAACATTTAATAAAAATATTTTAAAAAATGAAGTGTTATTCTATCATTGTGTACTATGTAAGAATGAAATACATGATGGATGTACACTTGTTGTGCAGCCAGTTGTAAATATAGTCAAGTGAGTTTTACACACAGTAGGTGTTTGTCAGACAGGGTTCAAGCAAATATTCTTACATCATGTAAACCCAGCCTCAAACTTGGACCTCATCAGGATATCAGTAGCAGCTCTGCTCTCAGTTTTCCCTCCTCGTGCTCTGATAACGGCGTCAGGCACCCTCGTCTGTTTGCATCAAAGCTGTGCGCCATGAAGTCGGTTCTTACACTTTGCTTTCATTTCATGTTGCAGGCTCTCACACCCCCTGCAATAAAACATGAGCGCCAGGTTATGTTTGAGAGGCAAAGTAACTGCTATGTTTGTGTGTTATCTTGCTTCTTCACTCACTCTTGTGTCTGTTTAACTGTTTACTGTCCGTTCTGGAGGAGTGGCGTGAGGGCTGCTGGCGGCTGGGTTTACTGTCTGCTGACCTGACGCTGCCGTCAGAGGAGCAGTCTGCAGAGGCACAGTTGAAAGAGACAGGGTAAAGCATTCATGTTTATACTATATCTGTCACACATGTACACCCAGGCCCTCATGCTTAGCCTGTCTCTACCATGCAGGAATCAGTGATGATCTCCATCTGTGTTCCTAACAGTATTTTTGCCTCTATACCATCCCATTAAAACACTATTTGCACTGTGCTTGGTTTCCACTCGTCCTCATTCACTATGGTCTGTGTTGGCATCACGCTTCATTTACACGTACACACAGTGTGGGCTCTGACTAACTCCTGTACAGAACATTAACGCTTAACGGACAGGCTGAAGTGGCTGCTTTGGCCGGAGTTCTACATAATGAGATAGTTATGACACAGTTTGGCTTCGATTTTACTGTGGGAAGAGCTAAATGTCATTTCAGTGTTACAGTTTCCTGCATTTAGTCTGACTTGTAGCAGAGAGTGGTCAAAAGTGCTGGATATAGGAGTTTTACTAAGCCCTGAGAGTCAAAGGGAAGTGTGTGTGTACCTGAGGCTGTGGAGAACAAGGCTTCCAGCTGACTCTGTCTTTTCAGCAGCATCTCCTCTCTCTTCAGAGCCGCCATGTACTTGGAGTAGGACCACGACAACTGAGGGAACATTTCCAGAAATCCAGTCAAAATCAAACGTGATTAGAAAAATGGTTCAATTAGGCGATCGGGTTTCTCGTTTATAGTCTGCGGTCGGAACTGATGAGGCCTCGTTTGGACCTCCTGCTGTAATTGAGTTTATTTTCATCACTGCAGTTTCTTTTCATTTCAATATGTTGTGCTTTCAGATAGCTATCAAAAGGATATTATTTAATCTGGTTTGGCTCCTGTCTTACTGTATGATGCATTCTACACAAACGCATCTTCAGCTCTACATTCATGATTCATGAGGAACTTCACACTGCTCCTTACCGACTGTGTGGGAGTCAGCAGCACTTGGCTCTGTGTCCTCGACTGTTTTTTATCATGTTCTTCTTCTTCTACCTCATCTTCGTCATCCGTCTCTTCCTCCTCCTCTCTGAAACTGGACTCTGGCCTCCCCAGCTCTTCCTAAACAAATGAGGGCAGACTGAATAGTTAGTTTTTACCAAATATACTGTATATAATACTTTCCTTTTATCAACACTATCAGCAGTAGTATTAAATCAAATAAGCCTCAGAGTCCTTTGACCCTCGCATCGGACAAGGAATAACTATTAGAGACTGTATAATCACATTTGCATCACTCGCTCATCCTCCTTTATCCGTCAGTATTGACTGCTTCCTCACCTGAGCTCGCCTCATCTCCTCTTCCTCCTCCTCCTTCCTCCTCTGTCTCCGGACTCTGGCTCTGTGTTTCACTCGTTTCTCCTGCAGTAGAGGAAGAAGTTGCTCCTCTTGGACACTGCTGCTCAGCTCTTGAAACTCGGGCCAAAACTTCAGCAAAGCACTGAACACTGACATCTACAAGAACAGAGGAAAAAAAGGCACCCATGTAGCCTACATTAGGCCTGTCACGATGACAAATTTTGCTGGACGATAAATTGTCCCAGAAATGATTGCGATAATATTGTCGTTCTGAGACCATTTTCATCTATATAATGATAATGGCATAATAATGCAGGTACACCTTTTTAGGGATCAATAAACTTTTATTTCTAAAGAATAAAATATTATATTTTAAATATCCACAATAAATGAACATAACAACCAAAAACAATAAATAAAATGGACTCTCAGTCTCTGTTTACAAAAAAATGCACTGGAATAAAAACCAAACACAATCAAAAACAAATAAAATGGAAATTGTTCCAGCCACGATAATTTCCATTTTAAAATGATCAAGCTCATTTTTATTTATCATGCGATTAATTGATTTATTGCATATTGTGACAGGCCTAGCCTACATACCAGAATAAATACAACACACACACGTCTCACTATCTTTGTGGGGACCCGTCATTGACATAATGCATTCCCTAGCCCCTAACCCTAACCTAATTCTAACCCTAAAACCAAGTCTTAACCCTCAAACAGCCCTTTAACCTTGTGGTGTCCAGCATTTTGGCCCCACAAAGCTGTCCGGACCCCACAAGTATACGGGACTCCCGGATTTTGGACCCCACAACTATAGTTAAACCACACACACACACACACACACACACACACACACACACACACACACACACACACACACACACACACACACACACACACACACACACACACACACACACACACACACACACACACACACACACACACACACACACACACACACACACACACACACACACACACACACACACACACACACACACACACACACACACACACACACACACACACACACACACACACACTACCTGTGCCTCTCTGAAGATGTAAGGACCCAGCTCATGGCGTTTGTCCAGAACGTGCTGGGCCTGTTCAGGAGGGATGTCTATCTGCAGAGCGGGGGGCATGGAGGAGTTGATAAAACAGTTAATGATGGTGGAGATCTTCTGCTCGATGGTGGCCTCATCACTGTGGGAGTGACAGAGGTCCTGCATTCAGGAAGAGGGGACAGAGGAGAAATGAGAGGTAGGAAATGTGTGTTAAGGACTATTTTATAGGAGTTCCTACTGTTCCTGAAATGTTTGGAATATCACTGGAATTGATATTTCAGATATGAAAAGGTTTTATTTGGATTGAGATAAGACAGCCACAGGTAAGGTCCTCATTTAGGATCCTAGGTACAAGCTCCTCCTGAGCCTCTTAGTGCTGGCCTGAGTATTAAAGTATTCCTAGATTTTTTTTTTAGATTTCCTTTTATAGTTAAAGGGCCCTATCTTGCACCCGGCGCAGCGCAGCACAAAGCCCGACGCAAGTGTCTTTGCTAGTTTAAGACCGACGCAGTTGTCAATTTCCCATCCACCGACCGCGTCATTTAAATAGCAAATGCACCTGCGCCCATCTTTGCGCCCATCTTTGCGCCCATGGGCGTGCTGGTCTAACAGGGAGGTGTGTTCAGGTGCATTCTGGGAGTATTGCTATCTTGAGGCAGCGGGAAATGAACGCGCCATTGACCAACAAAAACCTGGTCTAAAGTCAATAACGCAGCATTTCATTGTTATTTTAACAGCAAATTAGTAAAATGCTCTTAGCCTCGTGCACAGCGCGTGCACACTCTGCTTGTTACACACAGGGACGCACAGCAGCACACACATGCAGAAGATTAAAAATAAAAATATTACGGTGCAAATCCTCCATCATAATAGCATTGCCCCAAGGTCCAAACGCGCCTGGCTTTTAAAGGGAATGGGAGATGACACGCTGATTGGTTTATTGCATGTTACACCCAAAACACACCTATGATTAATGAAGACACTAAGTACAACCCTTTTGAACCATGCGCCCGGCGCACGGACCCTTTTTTCCTCCGTCAAACTAGCAAAAGTGGATTTAGACACGCCCTAAACGCACCTGTTCCAGGTGCTTCACGTCGTGCCCTTAGATCGTTAAAATAGGGCCCAAAGTGTCTATTTGTAACTTTCAGTTTGTGTTGTTTCTAGCAGCCGCTTTGGACTAAAGCGATAGTGTTTTTACAACACCTGCTGTCATAAAGGTCTTTTCTTTACAGTGCTGTGTTGCCCACTGCATTATATTTGTGTTAGCGTTACCGGGGGGTCACATAGTCGCGATAAATATTTTGCTCAGAGAGACTCATTAATTTACAGCAAGAGAATAAGTTACAGATGCATTGTTGCATTTCCAGTGCTGCATACAGTAACTCCGGTCTACTCTGGATGTCTCGTGAGCTAAACCGGGTATCACTGTCACTGGGTCACCAGCCAAATTATTAACAGATTGTTGTAGCAACCAACGTAATAATAACTTAGATTATTATAGCGCATTTCAAAAAAGACACTTTACACAAGTAACGTCACAGGGGGACAAGGAGAAAGAAAAGAGTAGACTAACACAAACACGGAAAGCAAAAGGAATACAAACCAGGAGCTAAATGGAAGGGGGACGTAATTTAATGTCAGCTACTGACCTACAACCACATCGCGCATTATAAAGTTATTTTATGAATGAAATACACTCATTACCTAACTGAGGGCCAATTCGGGGTTGGTTTTGAATCATATACAATCCTGTAATTGTCTCCATTTGTTAAAAGCCCGACCATCATCTGTCACTTTCCCTTTTAGCTTTAACGTTAGTTGTTGTTAATTAAAATAAAATTTGTCCTATATAAAGAAATCTCCTTCTACCTTTAACCTGGTTGGATATACTAACAGGCTTTTTCCAGTGTTACACTGAAATGTATGACCTGTCAGAATGTGTTACTGTAGAGCAGTCCTGCCTGTCGCAAATCATTCTGTGACTTTGCGGGGGAAAAATCTGACCCGGGAAAAAGCAATTAATGAAAACTATATAAAATAGCGTTCTCGTTTGCCGTTACAGGTAATTTATGATCATCAGATGAATAATTACACAGTTTCAGAAACATTACATGTTACATAGCCTATAGTAATCTCAGACCCGAAAGCGTTGCAGCCATACCATGTGACCCACCAGCACATCACCCTCCAGGTATTTTTGCTTCTTTTACCTTGTATCGCTGCACCTCCAGCCAGAAGAGCACATCGTTTTCTAGGAAGTCTCCCTTCAGAGAGACAAAGTGCTGGAACTGTATACAAGTGACGGGGTTGAGTAGGATCCGTCGAAACAGCAGGATCTCTTTTGAGGAACTCATCCACAAGCCCTCCGCCTGCAGGGAAGGACACTGTACACTGTTAAACAAAATATCTCAAGGATAGATACAATACATAAGCATCTACTCATGTGTAAACATTATAACACAATCATATACATGTGTACAGTGGTACAGTAGAAGATGCAGTACAGTGTGCTCCTGAACAACAGCAGTAAAGATGATCTGTGACCTATGAGCTACAGTCTTAGCTCACAGAAAAACTGAGATAATGATACTCTCCTTTATTTAGAAAACCTGCCAATGATGAGATAATGATCATAAAGACGATAGTCACAATCACGTATGAAAACTTCTTCCTGTAATCATCCTGCTTGAAAAGTGAAACGTTCATGTTTTATATCTGTGTTCTGCTGTGGAGCTGAGACGATGGGACGGGAACAGAGCTGCATGGAAAACACTCCAAACACTATTAAAGGAAGGTTAGTAATGCTGATGCTTTAATCTTATTTATCCTGGATCCAATCTGGGAAAACTAACCACAAGGCCAAAATGGTGTTTGACAAAGCCAGTGCTTGGAGCCAAGTCATGAACTAAATCACACATGCTTTCAGGCCAGGAAATGCCTTATTTCTCTCCATTCAAAATATCCAGCTTCCCCAGAGGAATTCTCCATACCTTCCAGGCTTCTCTCCTCGCTCTGCGTCGACGGTAGACGTGCTGTGAGAGGCTGTCTGCTGCTTGGGGCTAAGACACACACACACACACACACACACACACACACACACACACAGGTCAAAAGTCAGAAATTGAGTATGCCAGGATTAACACAGACACTACACACCTCTTACACCTCTCTACTCTGCACTCTGCTGCTCTTTGTCACTGGCAGTAACTAAAGCTCGCTCTCCTCTTTTACCTTTAACCTTCCCTCAGTCTTTATTTCCTCTGATCCTCCAATCTCCTCTTAAAAGAGATCTGCACCTCTCTGACGTCATCTGTCTCCCACCCCTGGCCTCCTCCATCCTCCTCTTAACCGTCTTTTCCACCTCCTCCTCCAGCATGTAATGCTAAACTACGTCTACCTCTCATTACTTAATGAGAGATTCTGTAAACTTGACAACATAATGAGGCAGAGCAGCGGAATCTGCGGTTTATGTGTTGCCACCTGATGAGGCAACCTGAGAGAGCGACTGCCCAGTGACAGTGTCTAGTGGTTTCTCACATAGCAGAGCCACTAATGTGCTCTTATGTCTGTTCACTCTCACAGCCATTATACAGCAGGAATCTGATCCTATTATGGCAAAGACAATTAATATGTAAGCAAGTATGCAAGTCAGGGATGGCAATGGGCCAACATTTCTTCCACTTTTTCAATTCTGTGATCACAAACAATAAAAAAGGAGTGCACTGTAATAAATGATAAATCATTTGAAATCAAACCAACATTATTAATACTAGAGCTAAAGATTAAGCGATTAGTTGTCAACTTCTAAATTATTCGCCAACTATTTTGACAATCGATTAATCGGTTTGAGTGTTGTTTTTTTATGAAACAGTTATCTGTCAGGATTCCAGCTTCTTAAATGTGACTATTTTTTTGTTTCTTCACCTCTCTGTGACAGTAAACTGAATATCTTTGAGTTGTGGACAAGACATTTGAGGACGTCATCTTGGGCTTTGGGAAACACCGACATTTTGCACCATTTTCTGACATCTTATAGACCAAACAACTGATGGATTACTCTAAAAAACAAAAACAATCATCAGTTGAAGGCCTAATCAATACTTTTTGCACATGTCAAATATCCTGCCTGATAAACGGCCATGTGTTATGTATAGAAAGGCTGAGAATAGTTATAAAGTAGCTGAAAGCTATTATTAATGGACTTAAACAAGTTGAAACGCATCAAAACCTCATGATCATTGTTTTTTAATCCTTAAATAATGTGTATGTTTTTCCCGAAATCAAAGTGACAGCAGCATAACTCCTCCATGCAAATAATGTTCACAAACACTAGGGGGTGTCTGACCTTGAATGACTTCATCAACGATGACTTTAACCACTGTTACACTGCAGAATGGAAGTCTTTTAGTTAACTGGCTGTGTGCTGGTAATAACTTTATACTCAACAAGCCAACGAGGCACCATAGAAAGACACTCCATGTTGTTGTTTTAAACTTTGGTTGAAGACTCATTTAGTAACATATAATTCATGAGAAAAAGCTGAATTGTTTTAATAATAGATTAAAGTTAACAATTCTGTCTTTAGCCTTTACTGGATATACATATGTATGTGCATGTATTAACTGACCAAATACCCTTAGAATATTGACAAGTCACTGCATTTGAAAACAACGTGTCGCTCACCTCCGGAAAACCATTTTCATGTTTGTACAAACAAAGTCTCCAACTTAAGTACTTTGGTACTACCTAAAGGAATAGTTTGCCATTTTGGACTTCCTTGCTGAGACTTAGATTAGGAGATTGATGCAGATGTCACTACCTGAGGTGAGTCGAGTGCAGATGTGAGTTGCACATTCTCAGATTTAAACGGTTAATGGCATAACGCCAAGGGATCCGGATCCGGCAAACGTTTAAGCTATCTATGTTGTTTGATTGCTAACATTAGCTCAAAACGCCATTCAAGTGACAGCCTTTGTTGTGTTTGATTGCTAACTTGTAGCCAGCAGTGAACGAATTTCGTTATGTAGGACCATTTTTATTGTATTGACATTACAGAAGTCTCTCGTAAGCAGGTTCTTGTCAGTTACTTCAGCCTCTAATCTAGAACTGACATCAGGTATCATGCCGTGAAAATGTGATGCCTTACACTAAATAATAAATTACTGCTATGTAATGTACCTATCTCATTAATCTGTGGCTAACAGCAAAACAGATCTGCGTGAAATTTGGTCATTGTCGCAAAGTGACGCATGCTCAACTCACCTCTGCACTCGACTCACATCGGGTAGTGACACCACTCTCAAGTCTGTCCATTAAACATAAAGCTACAGCCAGCAGACAATCAGCCAGAAAAATCATTATCTTAACATAAAGACTGGAACCAGTAGGAAACAGCTCGCAGTAGCTCTGTCCAAAGGTAACAAAACAAGCACCTCTAAGGCTAAATATATATTTAGCGCAATCTGTATAAAAAGTGAAATGTAGTGAGTTATAGAGATGCTGGTAGATGGATTGGATGGCAAAAAAGCCTATTTCCCAAAATGTCGAACTATTTCTTTATGTGCTTTAAGTAACTTCGGTTCTGAGATGACCAATTATTGTGTTTGTGTTGAGAATCAGGATGTCCACCTTTGGTTTGTGTTTCAGTCGCTCTGTGAACTCTGCTGTGGACAGAAACAGAGGCAGCCAATTTTTCTCAATGTGACTCCTTATGATGGCCTGGATCTCCACAACCACTGGGTTCGAGGGACATTCTAGCTTCAGACGCTCCAGTCCACCTGCCAGACGCAATATCTACACACACACACACACACAGACAATAAGCAATTAACATAATAACAAGCATAAGCAAGACACAGTTAAAACACAGTTAAGGCAGATGGTTGCGTGTGTTAATGTGTTTGATATGAACGCTAAAGATGTCTAACAACATAAAAAACATATGAGGAGGACAGACCCAGAAAAAAAAACTGCCCACAGTGGGAAAACCGACTGAAAACTCCTCTCCTTCCTAACTCCTGCTGTGCTCTTTATCATTCCCACAATCCCTCTGTTCTCTTCATCTCGCATGTCTGCTTTCTGTCCTCATATATCGATCTGGCCATGTCTCCCTATTTATATCTCTTTTATATTTTCACTCATCTCATTATGCACGCACAAAGCAATGCATGCACACATACACAGGCTTCAGAAATGAGAACCAGTTGGAGTGGGAGTCAGTAGATGAAAGGAGGCCAATCTGGGACTGGATGACTGAGTGATTGAAAGAGTGAAGGGCCAAAGCAGTAAAGCTGTCAGTCTCTCTACATCACTCACGCAGACAAGAACCAACGCTGAGATGCAAGAGCGGCAGCCAGACCCAATCCTACAGAGTTAGAAGCACTAGAATTGGCATCTTTACTCAAATGCACAGTTAAAATAATGATTTTAATGGTATTTATGAGAGGAGGGTGACAAATGAAAAAGGTCATGCACCAGAGTTGAAGTCATGTCAACAACTACACTGTGTATCTCTCTCCTAACGCAATGTGCCTCAATAACACTTTGAAATTAGGGTCATCAATGGCCATTACTTTGATATGTCATATAACATTGATTCCAAACCAGGGGTACCTAACCTACCAGTTGCCAGGAGGTACGTGGACAATTGTAGAGTATCTCTGCTAATTCGAAAAGTTGAAAGAAAAACCTGAACACTACCTGTTGCGATTGATGGATAAATAGTTAGCTAAAAGTAATGGATAAACAGCTGGAATAACTAAGCATCAGCAAAACTGTTTAAACGGTTACTGCTAGCTAGAAGCAACAGATTAACATTTGAAATAGTTGGCGTTAGCTTAGTCTGGATCAACGGAAGTACATTTCCAGGATAATTGCGTGACAGCCAGCGCATGACCCTCACCTTACGCTCTTTGGGTGTTTCTGTGCTAAAACTGTTCGCTTCGGGAAACAACAACAAAGTTCGAGCTAGCAAGCTACGTGCTAAAAATGTCAGGTTTTTAAGATTTGGATCGTGCAACAAGGCAGGCCTGCTTGGTTCTTTTGGGGAATGATTGAAAAGTTTAACAAAGAATATGTTTAGGGCATTTATTTATCTGCCGTTTTGGGACCCTACACACGGCAATACACTGTTAAGAGCAAATTACATTTAACCATGTATCCAGCTAATTTAATTAGCTCATTTTACTGTATTGTGTGAATAGTTAATTTCATTTAATATATTTTATGTGGCGTTTTATTTTGTGGGGTGCAAATGTTTCACCAAAACAAGTTCCTTCCCGAGACCATTTTGCAGAGCCAGCATCAGCTTAGCGTCGCTGAAAACGATTGTGATTGGTTTAAAGAAATGAATGAATGTGTCGAGGAGCCAGACCTTACTCCACATTGCTGTGGAGATAGGTCTGGCAATGTGAGACTAGCATTAGCTAAACGGAATAGATAAATAGTTGAAATAGCTAGAGTTACATTTTTCGGATGATTGGTTGAAATAGTTACAGTATTACCCATTTGAAATAGTTCGCTAAATGTAATGTTGAAATGTTCAGCTTCTGCCAGGTGGTAGTAGTACAAATGCAATTGACCAAACCGACCTATTAGTTTGCTTATATTGCTTAATATAATTCATCATTTTAAATAACACCCACTCAATTCCAATGAACACAATTGGAAAATGCAGTGATGTCAATATAGGGGTGCATGAGTTTATCTGAACCACTACCCTATAACACATCTTTTCTGTGACCGTATAATAAATACTACATAGTACCTGTCTCTGGTAAGAGAAAATCAGGCTCTGCGCTCAGTGTCCCATCTATTCATCCTAGCTCTACACAGAATGCCCTCCTGCAGTAATCCTAGAATCCAGAAACCTAATCTCAGACTATAAATGTCAGGAGAGATTTCATCCTACTGTCATTGTTACTGGAACTAGTCTTTTTTATCTTTTTAGATCCAAACCACACTCTTCCCCTTCTTCTCCTTTTAATTCTAACCATGTCCTCTCATTCCCCGTTTCCCACTGACACCCTGCTGTCAAAGCTGTCGACATGAAGTCTGCAGGATGCCAAACAAGGGGATGGGAAATTGTGTGAGAGCCGCAGAAGCCTCTGTTTATCAAATCTGGATGTTGAGCCCCAGCTGGAGCTCACATCCCATCTTGGGATGGTCATGTCATGGGCACCGTATTTCTGCCGCTGTCTCTCTAATGCTTTCTCGGGAAGTTGACAATAATTCAATATCAATGGAGATGTGACTATCCCAAAATGGATAAAATGGGCTTCCAGCATATTGTTTTTTTTTTTTAATCATGTGATTGACTGACGTACATCATTCTGTTGTTCTGTTGTGGCGGGGCTGTCAGAGCCAAAGAAGTACTTCCTGTTGAGGTATTTGGTTGCAATATGAGACGATCTCTCCTGTCTGACAGCCTTGTCTTTCTGAGGAGTCCTCCTGTATTGCTCTAGATCCAGCCAGCATGTCAGATGGATACTGAGCAGAAACACATGTGCAGAACAACCATGTTATTTTTGCAAAAACCTTCTGCATTGTATATTGTATACATCTTGCAAACAATACACTTTTTGTGCATTTTAATACTTCATTTGAATGTGAATATTGTGTACATTTGTCAGGCACAATGTAATATTGTAAATATATTCTATATACATATTTAGATAAAGTGGAGGACAACAGTCTGATATATATGTGTGTTATACTGCTCACCTGGCATCCTGATTCTGGAGAAAGGACATAAAGTGCCCAATCTCATGGCGGTGACGAAGTAAGGAACCTAGACGGTAACCTTGGTAATTGGGAGACACTCTGGACCAAGCATCAGGCACCTGTGGGCTCTTTGAGAGGGGAGTAATATGAGAGGGAAATAGCATGGACCTGCACTGCTCCACCTGTACAGGAGACACAGCAGCAGAGGGGAGAGAAGAAGTGACAGACATGGATCAAGAAAGAGATAAGTAAGGTGTGATATAAAACCCTTAATGGTGATATATCCACATCATCGTATGACACCATTGTAAATGGCACGTTCAGGCAAAGTAATATACAGTAGGCTTGGACCAGTAAATAACCAACATTGTTACTTAGCCATACATTAATCCTGGATATAGGCCATTTTCACATTGTTGCTATTAGCTGTTTTATGCTCACACGTGTGTGTGTTTATGGTTATGAGCTGCAGATTTTATAAATCTGTTGATGCTGGCTGACCTGTTTCAGTCGGCGCTCTGATTCCTCGTACAGACTTTGGAGTTCTCTGTACTCCGGACTGTCGACACAACGCACCTCCTCCTGCACACACACCTAGACACACACACACACACACACACACACACACACACACACACACACACACACACACACAGCCAATTAAAGCTGAAACAATTAGTTGATTAATCTATTAGTCAATCAAAAGAAAAAATATTTAGCAACTTTTTTGATAATTGATTCATTATTTAAGTCATTTTCCAAGCAGAAATGCTAGACATTTGCTTGTCCCTGAGAATTTGCTGCTTTTCTTGCATTATATTTCATTGAATATTTGGGTGTATTCATCAACATTTGGACTGTTGGCCAGACAAAACAAGACATTTAATGATGCCTTCTTGTGGCCTCGGACATTGTGTAATTTTTCACATTTTTTCATGTTCAATAGACCAAATGATTAATCGAGAAAATAATTAGTGGAATCAGTACACCTCTGTGCCAGCTGGAAACGTACTAAAGGAAACCTTCCACCAGATACAAGAGAAGTGAATTAAAGTGTGTGTGTACTGTGGTTACCGTCTGGAAGGACTTTTGGTCCCTGCTGACCAGCAGAGTCCAAGGCTCAAGCAGGATGTTCAGTGTGTGTTCCGCAACCTTGTCAAACAGCTCCTCAAAGGCGGGCATCAGCTGGTCGTACACCTCCCTTCTGATCTCCTCATCGACACCAACTCTCCTCCTGGCAGAGCTGGACACATAGGTGGAGTAAAGGAGCTGAGAAGAAGAGAAAAGAAAAGAAGATCATAAAAATGTCATCACTTCAGAAACATTTCTCTTCGCAACCGCCATCACTTCCATCATCACCATTGGTCAGTGTGCTCTCATACACAATATTCACTATCTCTCATCACTGCTGCCATCACACTACATAAATGTCACTCATTGAACCCTCTTGGCCACAGCACTATGGAAAGACCATCTAAATGTCATTCCTTTGGTGAACTACAGGTTAACTGAAGGAAAATATATCTCACTTTGAGGTATCGGACCGGACCGCTCAGGGTGGGGTGGGGTGGGGGGGGGGGGGGGTGTCTGACTCACGTGTTTTTATGAACTTTTAAATTTCTCCACGTAGTGAGGGGTAAAGAGGGCAGAGAGAAGCAGAGAGGAGCACGCATACAGGATGACTATATATTTCTTTTTTTTTTTTCCATGGCGTCTTTACTAAAAGGGGCCTCTTTATCTCTCTGGATATTGTTTTCCATTGTATGAAGCATTTTAATTTGAGTTTTAAATTAGCTATAAACAGAAAACATGAGTTACACAACTTTACCTATTTTTTATTTCTTGAAATTAGATAGTAAACTATTTGATGCCTGGAACCGTGTGTTGCTATTTTTTGGCAAAAGGAAAACAAAGTTATCCTAAGGGGAGTGTTTTGTGACAGGAAAACCCCTACAGACGCACCAAGGTACCAGAAACTAACTGCTGAGCCAGCCTGGACACAACTCTAATAATAATACTCTAATACGGTCATACCAGATACCAACTAACAATTTTTCACAACACATTTAATTTATTTGTAAAATAAAGAAAATACCTTCTGGATTCTTTAGATAAAAATGCTTATTTGTCCTCTTTTTATTTGTTTATATTATTGATTTGCTTCCAAATTGTGCATTGATGACAGTGTTAAATAGCTGACATTAGTTTAAGCTAATATCACCTTAGGTCTCTATCACACAACCTTAACATAATGTAGAATGTACGTACTGTGTTTAAACAGAGTAGTCACCAGCTCAGTATTTTTCCTTAACTGAGTAGTCGGTGTGAGATGAACGTAGGAAACCCCCAAGTGAAATCTTTAGCATAACAACATCAGTGTGTGTGTGTGTGTGTGTGTGTGTGTGTGTGTGTGTGTGTGTGTGTGTGTGTGTGTGCGCTGACCTGTGCCTCTCTCTGTACTCTGTAGGGATCCAGTCCGTCCTGATAGAACAGCTCATAGTAGGGCTGCAGGTCAGTCCAAAAGTTAACTGCATTCTCCCAAAGCTGAGACCAAAAACAAAAAAACTCAGTAACTGTCATCATGTTTACCACATCAAATAATAAAGTGTACACTTAAGATGTTATTGCACCTCACTAAAGCTTTAAGATAATTAAGACTATCAGCTCCACACAACTCTCTCTGTATTTCTCAGTATGGCTACTGTATGTTCAGAAGAACAGAATTTACTGAATAGAAGTGCAAACAATCCAGTAGCTGCTATTGTACCTGGTTTCCCGATTGTTCACAGAAGTTTGTGAAGTATAAGCCGGCCCACGAGTCAACACAAAGAGCCTGTAACATCTTTTCCATTCTTCTGCTGCCCAGTAACTGACTTCTGCTAGAAAATAACTGATGAAATACATACACAGAAATGAAACCTGTTAATACAATTAATTAATACAAAAAACCCCCCCGTAAAAATACAGCTGCATTATTACTTAATCGGCCAAAATAAAATCCCCAAGATAACATCTTAAATGGCTTGTTTGTCCAAAATCCAATTTATAATGATATAAAACATAAAAATGCAGCAAATCCTCATAGGATAAACTGGAAATTAATGTTTGCATTTTTGTTTGATAAATGATATTATATGAAAATGATTTGACATATGTGATATGTGACAGTATGTGATACGGATTTTCTATCAATCCACTAATCGTTACAGCTCCACTTAAAACTATAGCAACGAACATGTCTCAGAGGAAAGACAACTAACCGCATGCCAGGCAGTTATCCCACCTGCTGCCACTGAAACCACAAGGTGGACAACCCAGACAGTGACAGCCCAGTGTTGATATGTTCCCTCTCGCCAGGGGAGACATTTAACGTTGCGCAAGGTGGACAACCCAGACAGTAAGAGCTTGATTCTGCTGGTCTCTATGTTTATGCTTCATTTCACATGTTGCTTCAGAGGGTTCTCTTCCCCACCTTAAAACTTGTATGCACCTAGTGGTATCATATCCTAATGCTCCTACCTGTGTATGGACAGCATGGGGGGACTGGGGCAGGCAGGTGTCAGGGTGGAGGGGAGTCAGGCTCATAGAGCCATGGTGGGACTGTATGTCTGATAGAGGGCTAACACACCACTCTGTCCACAGCTCTAGATGAGGAGAGTCATCACGGTCTTCCTGAACACACTGGGACGTCCAGAACCGAGGAACCCTGTGGGGGAAAGAGAATTACCAAGGACAGTTATTCTGATGCCTTTGAATTGTTCTCCACCCGTCTGACAGTTAAATTGCCTCTCAAGCTGTCTGAGAGTTAAATCTGAGAAGGGTTCGAACATAACCGTGCAATGCAAAGAATGTTTGCCAGCAGTTAAAATGCTATCGATGTTGAAAATGTCAATGTCCAACCTCGGGAAACATCTGCAGGTATGTAAGTTAAGTTGGCTTACAGTAACTGCAAGCAGTCATATTAAATGAAGTAGGGAAGACATGCATACCTTTTTATTAAAAAGAGGTGTTGAAGTCTGACTTTGTGGTAGCTGTTCTTCAAAATTGTATTAATTATAATCTGAATTCATGTGATGAAGGATTTTAAAAGGAGTTTGCCAGTAGTCAATGTTAAGTACTGCTGTAAAGTTAACACTTCCAGGTTGAAAACATGCATTATAAAGTAATCAAAAAGTAAATAAATGTAGTAAATTAAATTACTTTGATAAAAACTAATTAAAAAATTAAATAGGTTAACTTGTAATCGGTACCTTATTACATTTCCAAAGTAACCTTCCCAACACTGGGTATGACTCACAGTATATGACAAGCAAATGACAAGGCTATTGCCCTACAGTATAGTCTATCACAAAAGTAGCTAGGCATATGTATGGACACACAATCTATAAACACGGCACACACAAATACAGCATCTATGATTTCTATCAGGGAACTTAAATACTGTGAATTGTGAATCTCACCAGTAGTAGAGCAGAGACTCAATGAGCGAGGGCTGAACTGAGCGCAGTTTCTCCTCTGTCCAGCAGGGGGAGGTAGTCAGTCCCAGTCTGGACAGCAGCTCCACATTGAGACTGCTCTGGCTACTGCTCAGCAGGTACCGGCTCCTCATTTGGAACAAATACCTGATTAAAATACCACATAACATTACTTTTTTTTTATTTTTATTTTTTTTATAGCTGCAGTTGTTATCCAAAGTGTTATGAGTTCAATATCAAACCATGACCGTTGAACACAGGCTGTTAGCTTTTTGTATCAACAGTAAAAAGACAAAGTTACCTGTTCTTCCGCTCTCTGCTCTGTGTAGCTCTCAGTCTCTCTGTATCCATCCAGAGATTAAGCAGCTTCTCTCCTGGCGTTCCTTGCAAAAACTCCTTCAACTCATCCAAGCCTGGTCTATTGCCTTGGCAACAGGTACCATGGCAACAAATATCACAGATATTTTCCTGGTCTGCGCCTCTACTTCCCACTTCCCTATACTTCTTAAAGCACTCTGTGTTTCCTTCCCCTCCACTCAGCCTCTTGCCTTCTTTAACTTTCTCTTTCTTTCCCCTAAAAATTTCTGTGACCCCATCAGCTGAATGCTGGCGAACATTACATTTACAGGATCTGTCTGTGCTGGTACAATTTGTCTGGTCCACTGACTTGCTGAAACTGTCAGCAAAAGTGTTTGCCTGACTCTGACTATCCATCACGTGCAGTGCATTGTTAAGCACCTGTTTAACCACTTGGGCAGCCAGGTGCCCCAGCTGCCCTTCAGAAGACTCATAATTCTGGCTAATGGACTCTTCGAGATGCTGCTCCTCTGAGTGGCCAGCTGACGGCTCTGTAAAGTAGAGGCTCAACTCTGTTTGTGAGCTCTGGAGTTTCTTGGTTTTCTCACATTTCAGGTTAGAAGCGGAGGAACATGAGGACAAAGAGGAAAAGGTACATGGGTCCTCTGGCTCAGAACAGCTGGAGAAACATCTGGACGATTCATTGGATTTTGTGTTGATATGTTCCTTCTGGCCAGAGGGGAGACATGTAACGGTGTGCATCCCCATTGGCCCTGAACAGTAAAGAGAGAGAGAACATCAGAATCCTTGTATTTCTAACTTGATTTCAGCCTGCTCATATATACAGTAAACATACATGTGTAAATGGAAACTCACATGATATGTACCTTGTTTTGCTAAAATGTTCTCTTGAGAATGCGAGCATGTTAGGATCTTCAGTGCTTTGTTTTTTTCCTTGTCAAACTGGGATGCAAAACGTAGTTGCGGGGCTGACAGGGTGGTTCGACATGAACTGCCTTTCCTCCTCTGGGTACAAAAGATTGGGTTCCACTGAAACAACAATTTGGCTAGTCTGGGAAAGACCAGCAAAAAATGACACACCACCAGTCACAGAATATACAAGCATGTGTTTTTCTAAAAGCATTCCTTTTATGATAAATGGTTTTAATAGACATGGCTTTTGTTATTTCTGTATTACTATGTGTATGTCTAGGTTGCAGGTTAGCGTCAGTCGGCCATCTGACCTGTACAGGGATGGGACCCTAAGGCTTCTTGCAAGATGCAGGAAGTAGGGCAAGTCTTAAACACAATCACAAAAAGCTACACAATAACCACAGTGTAATGCATTGTACTGCTAGAGGTTAACACTCCGTAATCACTGACAAATGCATTCTTTGAAATTATGATCATAATATGTGATACGATCACAGCTAATCTTTAAAAATGTTTTCAGGTGATAGCAGAGCTGAGGAAATGAGAGCAAGAAAGAAACTGCATGAGATATTAGACACACTGCCTAGAACTGATCATTTCAAAAGTGAATGAGAAAAACTGATCACTAAGTTTAGTAATAATATAAAAACATGTTATAGTAATAAGAAACAACATAATCCATGCATACTATAGGAGAGTAAACTACATTTGTTTTTTACAAAAAACAAATCAGCCCAACACTTGTACTACCTGTATTCATTGTAGCAGTCACTTTGAAGGAAAAAGGGCAACCTTTCTTTGATGATCCATTGAATTCCTTGCTCTCTGTCCAGGCACTGCAAAGGTCAAGGAGACAGATTCCTCAAGCCAACCCTCTACATCTACATTACAGGCTTTCTGCTCATTTCCAAAACCAAATATATCCAACGGCCGGTTTTCACATAAAGGAATTATTCACTACTTACACAGATAGTATAAAGGTTGTCTACTGGAGGGGTTTTGGCTAGGGCTGTGGGGTCACCAGTAAGAAGTTGTGATTTGCTGCGATGTAGGACTGATCGGATTCTTCTGGAGACAAACTCAGCTGCTCCATTCACTACTTCAAACTGCCCGGACTCCTGGTTGTACAGCAAAGCCTCTGGGAAAGACTGGAAATAGTGGTGAGGGTATAAAAGGGTGTAAGAGTTTTGTCAAAACTATGCTACAACTATACATTAGAACTTCTTTACCGGCAGACTTAAGAAGTCATTGAAGAAGTGAGCCAATACATCATCAGAGGCCAGAGAGTTCTCCTGCATGAAGATTAAGAATAAAAATAGTACAGGAGAAGAGGCAAAGTATAGACATTTTGCCAAACCCAAACTGCTGTTACAGTTATGAAATGTTATTAATCAAAATTTATACTCACAAAATTGCCAGCAGTAAGATGTGGAAACTCTTAAAAATACAAAGTCATACTTTAGTTACAAACAAACACCTCCTCCAAAAAAAAAAAAAAAAAGAAAATTAAAACTTCCTAAAAGTACTGCGCTTACCTGTTGAAATTACTCCACACATTGTTCACTTTAAAAATACAAACGCCTGTACAGGCTTTTTTTTTTTAAACTGGCTGCCCAGAAAGTCAAGCCGGACCGTCACATTTGAACATTCGGGCAGCCGCAAACCTCTCTGTGTAATTACAGACACACTGCAGGTTGCTATGGAAGTGGACTCATTTTCAAAACAGAGGGGGCAGTAAAAGTTTAACTAGAAAAAAAAAAAGTTTGTTTATTCTTGTAGTTAAGAACCAAAAATTACTTTACTCTAAAATATTCACAGAATGTACATTACTATCTATTCTAGAATCACTTGCATGAAGTAAAAAAGTTAAATGAGAGAATTACTTTCTTGTTGCAGTTTAGACAAGGTAAGGTCATACCATTAGAGGGCACCAAACACTAACAAATTCATTTGTACAGATTACAACAGAAACTCACTTCAAAAAGACCAATTATTTCACAAATGACAAGCAACATGTTAAAAAACAAAAACTAATTTATTTTAAAACTGCTCTGAAAACACATTGGTAAAAGTTGAAAATCTCAGAGGAATCCCAAAAAACATTCTGTACAGTTGATCAATGTGTATGAAATAGTACATAAACAGCAAAATGTAATCATTGTTCTGCTGGTGAGACTTCCTTCACATTCATAATTAAAAACGCAAGTAAGAACTGTGTTGAAAAAAAAAAAAAAGAAAAAAGAAAATACAGTACAAGGACAGGCACATAGACACATTGAAAAGTACAGACGTGCTCATTTACGTGCTACAAATCCGTTTCCTTGTTGCCAAGCCATTAGGCAAAAAATAAATCCTAAAATGCCCCCGGCATATTAAACAGGAATAGAGTTCACTTTCTGCTCATAATCTCCTAACGTTTCGTTTGCTTTGAGCACTTCCTGGAAGTAGTATGTCCTTCTTGCGGTGGCCTACGGACTGGCTGCCACACTCTCTAGAGCCGTGGAACGCACACAAGCAGGCTAGGCAAAACTGGAAACCACAGTCAGCTCTGCTGCATACACCCTCCCCTTTCACTGAGTGACACCTTGCGGGATGCTGACATCGAGGGCAAGGCTTGAGGCACTCATCATTGAAGAGGGTTTTGGCAACCTGAAAAAAAAAAAAAAAAAAAAAAAAAAAGACAAAGTAATGTTTTACATGAAGTCGTTCCTTTAATTAGATGAATTAGAAACCCCATCCTCCACTGAACAGCAATAAATACAAACTAATTACAAGACATCCAAACATTGCATAATCTATTGAAGGAAATCCGGTGTAATCATTTAAAAACTCACTTCTAAAAACTTATCTCGTTTGTGGCTGCTGCCTGAATTCAAGGTGCTGTGCTGGGACGGGGTTAAAGTGCTATTTCCTGACTGCGGGGTGCAGTAGCTGGACGTCCTAGACTGGGCCTGAACGGTCTTCAGGGCCGACCTCTTAAGCAGAGCGAATCTGGTCTCTGCATCAGGGACGTGGACAGCTACACCGAGCTGTGGGACAACAGCACAAAGTTAGAAGTTCATTTCAACTATTAGTCACCGTTAGTTGACATCCATATTGATTTTTCACTAAATCACATCAGACAAAAAACTGCTGTTATACTGGTCTCTATGAGATTACTTTTTATTTTTTCATTTACATTGTTGGCCATCAATGTCATAGCAGAGGTTTTTCCTTTGCAGGCAGATTGATAGAAAATACCTACTTGAGGAAGACTGCAAAGCCACAGTGCACTATGCAACAGCCTGTATATTGATATGAGACCCGCTTGTCATTGGCCAGCCATTAGCAATAGTGGCTAATATGGGCAAACTGTTACCTCAAGAGCAGCCTCCACTTCACTCAGGTGGTTTCTTCTCTTAAAACTAGCTCGCTTGTCTTGTTGGATGATTTCATTCCATGTCTTGCACACCTGCCCACACCTGCCCAACACAAACAAATGCATGCATTAGACCAATATTTTCAGCCCTCATTGAACTTTTAATACAGACGGTGTGCTGCTGTGACTGTTGTGCTGCTGTGACTGTCTTGAGTAGGTAATAATCAGGCTTTATGTTAATTTAATAAAAATGCAAAAAGCAAGTCCTGTGGTTTGCTCGAAGCAGCCATGTTATGTATGAATCCTACAGGATTCTGTAGAATTTATATGATTTTATTCACAAGTATTTATCAGTTTAATAAATCAAACTGGATGTCAAACTACTGAACCTTTCAGAAGTAAGGAAGGTGTGCAGAGTTATACACTAGATGCAACAAAAATCTGAAAGCAAATTAGAGATTACTTTGTATATGAGTAGAAAACATGAACTCTTACATGTAGACGCTCTCAGAGGTCAGGTGGCTGAGGATGACCGCCAGGATGTGTCTGAGGTTCCTCTTCTTCAGCTCTCTGAGTATGTCCACCTTCCTCAGGCCCATCTTCCTGCCGATCAGCCCTGTCAATGGCATGGTGGTCCTGAACATCACTGGGGTCTCAGCCAATGCTGCTGTGGACTTCAGCTGCTCCTTTAGGCTTGGACTTTGGCCAAAAAACATGTGGGCTTTATAGTGGCACATGGCATGAACCAGCTGCAAAGCTGGAGTCAGAGAGAGATTGACTGGGGTTGTCCTGAGAGGAGTTGCATCTGGATTAGCCGGAGCTGTGCTTAGGGGTGTCATGTTTTCTGGCCTTGATGTAGTTGATCTTAGTGGGGTGGCATTGTCTTGTTTTGCAGAGGGGAAACTATCTGAGGTCCTGCGAATACCACATTTAGCGGAAAGGACACTGCGAGGGGTGGCAGCGTCCCCAAAAACATCATCTTCTTTAGAACGGCTGTGGCACCGATGACGAGGTACACGCCTTTTCTCTGTTGGGTCTTCCTCTGACTGAGAACCCCCCTCTTTAAGTGTTGAAAGCCTTTGCTGACGCTGCAAACGGGAGCGCCGCTTTGCCTCTGCAAGATTTGGGGTTTCACAGTTTCCTCTGGAGGCAGAGAGCAGCAGCTCCTGGAATGAGCCATCATGATCCACAAACGAGTCTTGGGATTTATCAAGGGCCAGAGAACTAAAACCACTGTCTTCACACAGAGACCTGTTTCAGGGTTAGAAGAGGGTTATTAGACACATGTTTTCCAATTTTATGTAGGGAACATTGCTTTATTAATTGCTTCTCCAAGTATTCAGCTGGGAACATTTACAACATTTAGAGAGTCAAGTGTCAAAAAAGCACGTACCGGATATATTTGGGTGTATGTGTGAAAGACGGTGTGCACAAGACACTTGAGCTGTCATTTAGGTTACTTGTCACAGCACTGATTGGTGATTGAGAGTTTTCCTTAGAAGAGGCGGGCAGGGATTTGATAAAACATGGAGCCTCAATATTATTTTGACCAGAGGCAGAAATACTCTCACTGAAATCTTCATCTGAGAGTAAAACTCTTCTCTCAAAACTGGAAGGGTAGCCAGAGTTGAGTTTGCCATCTTCAAGAAGAGTGGAGGTCCTCACCTGCGCGAAGAGGAGACGACGTTTCCTACCAGATAGTGGCAGATCATGGTCCGATTTTAAAGTGCTTGATGCTAAAGCCCCCATCACAGTGTCTAGGGAATCAAACGATACACTGAGCCAGTGTTCAGACCTGACACTGATGGAAGATTCAGTCTTTCTGGTGCATGGTGATTTTGCATTGTCAGTTTTGACATCTGTGGTGGGTTTGCACATTAGAAGTCTGTGTCGCAACGAGGCATCTCTTTTGTATACTTTAGGAGTTTCACACCAGCTTACTGACGATTGCGGTGTTCCCCTCGAGTCTTTGCCCAAAGAGCCAAATTGTTCCCTGGTCCTCTCCTTAGGTGTGACAGAAAGCCTGAGGTTCTCTTTTGGCGTCTCACTGTATTTTACCGGAGACAAAGACCGACAGGAGTCAACTCCACTGATGAGTTGTGGGCTGTGGAATAAACCACTGTATCCACTGTCAGAGCAGTCATAACCGTGCTGGCTTTTGCAGCTCTCAAGGTAGACGTTTGATTCAGGAGTGCACTGCATTTTCCTCGCCTGTGTGCACTTTTTGTCCCATACACTCTGCTCACCAAGTGGCGATGATGTCAACTGACCTGCAGACAACAAAAAGTAGTGAGTGAACCTACTTGAGGAAAACGGAGAAACATGAATTGAGACTGTCTGGCAACTGACAAGTTAATTAAAGCTAGGGGAAACTAGCGTAATTGTTTTCAAGGTCTTCTAATGACCGGTGCTGTCATGTTGGGACTCACTTTCTGATAAAAGATAAGCCAAGTGATAAAATGATGTCGAAAGTATCCAAGTCGTGCTCAGCGTGTATACTGTAGGAGCAGTCTGTTAAACACAAATTGTCAAAGAAAGCCAGCTGGTTCAACACCAAACATTCTCAGCTGTTTCATCAGCGTTGCTATGAGAGGGCGTGTTTTCGATTTAAATCCCCCGTCGCGTGCTCTCTGAGATGCCGCTATAAAGTGAGCTATAGCCGCCAAAACGAGGACACCGGGGACTCAGACGAGGGTCAACAAGGGGGTGTGCCAAGACTATTTTATACCTAGTTAATTTCTCGTTACAAGGGTTAACGTACAGAAAATAGCGGTTGGCAATCAATTCTGGGTGCCCGAAGGCCAAAAATAACGTTGACGAGCACAGAGAACGTGTAATTGTTCAATTACACTTAATATATCGATGCAGAATTCATTATAACGTTAGTTAAATGCATTCAAGACTAGCTAAGCTAAATTAAAAAGAAAACTTAAATTTTACATAAAAACTAAACGCAGTAACGTTACTTCCTCAGGTCTCACAGACATTTGTTAAAATAATTAGCATGATGTGAAAACAGCTAGCTAGCTGTCGGGGATTGATATACTGTTACCTAAAATCTGATTCCATATTGTTAACGTTACTTTGTCTGTGTAATATTATCTACGTTGATAAACATAACATTAATCAATGTTACAAAGTTAACATACGCATAAACAAAGCCATTATCAAAGAGCCATTAGGTTTTTGTTCGTATGGATTATTTCCATCAACAGTTCGAATTGTTCCGCTTATCCTTGAGGGTCACGGCGGGACTGGAGTCAATAACAATGAATAATGATAAACTGACAAGTTATCAACGTTAGCCTCCTAAAACCGCGACCACAGCTAACGTAAGGTAATGACTTCCCAGAAATATATCGTTAACTATTTAGCTTTTACGTAAATCGCAAACAAAACAAAAACACTTACCGCTACATAAAACTGGGCTAACGTTAATGCATGGGCCGTGGACTCTATCCTGTCGGTAATGTTTTTTCCTCCGTCTCAGTTCTAGGCCTCAGTTTGCACGCCTTGTCGCTACTTCTGTTTGCTACATATTCATCTGCAGGCAACTAGCAGCCACGTTTTCAAATTTGGAGCCCACTGTGGACTGCATTACGTGTTTCCGCTTTGGAGTGCAGCTTCCTTCTACTGTCTATGTTCCTTCCATGTGTGTGGTTACCATAGTAACAGACCCCGCTTTGCAGATAGGAGTTTATCCAAAGAGGCCAAACAGCAGCAGGTAAAGCTATTTACTTTATTTAAATAGCATTAATTTAAGTTAACATGACGTTTATCAGCTATAAGGAACACTGATATTTTTCTAAATGAAAATTCTGTATTGCCTTAACTTTAATTCCTTTAATACGAACACATTACGTTAGGCTAATCACGTTAATTTCATCATAGTAAGTCTGTAACGTTAGACCTAACGCTAGCTAGCGTTACCATAACTATAATGTTGGGTTAGCTTTAGTGAGCGAGTCTACTATTAAAAAAAATCATTGTTTTAACATAATAACTGAGTAAACTGATACTATTCCCAGGTATGAGCGCAGATACAGTTTTCTCTCTTCAAAACCTGTCCACCACCATTGACTATAGCGGGAAGGTCCCTGTGGAGCACCTGGATTATGGTTACATTGAAAAATGCAAAGATGTAAAATACCTGGAGAAGATCTTGAGAGTACTGAGGTAAAAGCCACATGAGGTTTGGAATAGAGATAGAATTGATTTTGTACGTTCATCAAATATTCTATTCCATATTTATGGTTTGCTTTTCTCCACCAACAATGCAGTCTGATAAACTTGACTGCAAGGAATTTGTGCTTTCAGAAAATGTTTCTAAAATGTTTTACTTTGTGCAAAGATCTGGCGATGAGGGCATTTATCCTCATCTGATTCAGTTCTGTGAGAGTCACTTGGAGAAACTGGACCCTAGGAGCCGAGTTCTCAGGAAGGAAACCCCTGTGGCCACAGCAGCCAGCCTGTCTAATGATGAGTGGAGCCAAATTGTTGATGAGTTGAAGGTAAGCTTCACATTATAGTACACTTTTCTTATCAATCCTGTTTAGTTCCTGCTCTCTTCTTTTGTAGCCTTCTTCTCTGAAAATTAGGCATTTTGATATTACAGGTTTTTTTTATATCAATACAATACAAAACATTTTTCTATTGCTAGACAACAGTGGGTTCAACTTGTGCAAAACTCTAACTCCAGTCTGCACAGCAGCAGTTCATGTGGACCAAACTCTAACTCCAGTCAGCACAGCAGCAGTTCATGTGGACCAAACTCTAATTCCAGTCTGCACAGCAGCAGTTCATGTGGACCAAACTCTAACTCCAGTCAGCACAGCAGCAGTTCATGTGGACCAAACTCTAACTCCAGTCAGCACAGCAGCAGTTCATGTGGACCAAACTCTAATTCCAGTCTGCACAGCAGCAGTTCATGTGGACCAAACTCTAGTTAGTTTTTCATTGCTTGAACAGTTTTCAAAACTCTACACACTTATCCCATGGCTTTAACCACAACCTGCACAACACTGTGGATCTACAGCACTTTGTTCAAATGCTAACACACTGCTGTCAAAACTGTTAACCACACATTCATAACAGTACGAATTTCAGCCTGGTGCCTATCAAACACTGCTGATTGCAATGGTTTCTTGTTTTAGACTTGTTAGTGAACACATACTGTATTATAGGGAAAGATCATAAAGCCTTTTTTTGGAAATAAACACCAAATAAGAATGAAAACAGTTATGCATTGTACCGTTTGAGAGAAACGGTGAACGGGTAAAAGAGCAGAGATACCAATATGACCAGGTAAGATGTCTGAGGTTACATACACAGTTGTGAAAATGTGAAAAACACTACCTTTACTGTAGTAAAACTGCACACTTACTGTTTTTCACAAAGTAATGGAGGTGTATGCAATGGGAACAGCACAGTCATTAGTATTTAGAGATGATGTAGGTTCACGGCAAGAGAAGACATCCAATTTGTTGATGAAAAAAACGTGTAAAACTTCTGGACTATTACGTACCTTTTAATTTGTAACATTTCCAGTAATTACATAAATTACTACAGACAAAATAAAAAATATATATCTATTTACAGTAGGTAAGCAAACTGAGGACTTTCATTCATTCTTGTTTACCTCAAAACTTATATAAAATAAAAAAGGAAAATAATTTCACTCTTTTCTTATAGCAAATATTGATTAGTCAAATTATTGAAACTAAAGATGAAAAGTTAGTATTTTGTGTATTGGTGTTTGATGCTAAGTGTTTTTACTCTCAGTGGGTTGTGTGTGTGTGTGTGTGTGTGTGTGTGTGTGTGTGTGTGTGTGTGTGTGTGTGTGTGTGTGTGTGTGTGTGTGTGTGTGTGTGTGTGTGTGTGTGTGTGTGTGTGTGTGTGTGTGTGTGTGTGTGTGTGTGTGTGTGTGTGTGTGTGTGTGTGTGTGTGTGTGTGTGTGTGTGTGATCTCAGTGAGGATTGTTCTGAGTGTTTGGCTGCACTGAGCCTGTTCTGAGACGTGTGAAGAGTTGTGTTGCTGTGAATGAGTTTAGCAGGTGATGTGAACTGTTTAGATCAGGTGACTGTTGGTAGTACAGACTGTAGTTAGAGTTTTGCACATGTGGCTTCAGTTTTGACCACTGTCTTTTAGCAATCGAAAAAAAAAACGTGCAAATAATTTGTTCTTTACAGACATGGCAAGAAGAAACCAAAAAGACTGAGACTTCACTGAAACTGCAGTCAATGTTTGATGATCTAGTGAAGGAAAATATGCCACCTATTAGAGGTTCCAATTGCTCCTTTCCACTTAGTCAGGTAAAAACAGTCTCCAACGATGTATGTAACATGTACATTTATGTATACAAGAAAAATACTAATATGAAGTCTTATGTCATCACAGACTTCAGTTCCAAAGAGGAATCCTTCAAAACATGCTCTCCCACGTGATTATCGAGAATGGGACAAGTGAGTCATTTTTGTCTTATTTAGTGTACTTGTCTTTTATATTCAGAAGAAAGCAAAGGCCTTAAAAGGTCCTTTTTTAAAAGCTTCTTTTATTACGATGATCCACGGTTGATACTGTTGTAGAGCATAATTTAGTAGAATATCTTACAATAGACATGTATTTCAATGTTTCCAGGTTTGATGTCGAAAAAGAATGTGAAAGAATCGACGGAAATTCTGTCAAAAATGATCCAGCTGCCATTATAAACGCAGGACACCCCAAAATCAAGACTAAAGTGGATGCATCATGTAACGTATTCTGTATAGCAGCTCATATTTATTTTGTGGTCAGGGCGAAGCATTGTGTATACTTAAGTTGTTTGGGTATGCGTCTAAAATGTGTGGTCTCTACAATACATCCAGTGATGACACAACAGCAAAAGCTCCTTCTGTCAACTCGTGAAAAGGACAAAGGCAATGAAGCTTTCAGAGCAAAGGATTATGAGGAGGCAGTTGCATACTATTCCAGGTCAGGCTCTTAAAACAACTCATTTGTTATAGAAAGCCTTTTACATCTCCTAAGGGGATTATATTGTGTTTCCTGGCATTTAATTAGGCTCCTTTGTTTTATTTTTGCCCTTCTATCACAGGAGCCTTTCCATTATACCAACGTTGGCTGCATACAACAACCGAGCCCAGGCAGAGATCAATCTAAAGCACTGGCACAATGCCATGAGAGACTGTCTGAGGGTACTCGAGCTGGAACCAGGCAATATGAAAGGTGCTTTCCTTTTTTTGTACAGTAGCACTTTAATGGATTTACAAACAATGCAAACAGAAATATGATTATAATGTTGGCATCATTTTGTGTTTGCACTACCTCAAGAAACAGTTCATTTTGTGAAAATCTCTTGTGAATTTTCTGAATTTTTTTCCACATACTACATTTGCAACTTTAGAGCACAGGAGTTGACCGTAGCTTTAATGTATGTAATGTCTGTATACTATATGTGATTTATTTTTCATCATCAGCCCTGCTACGTCGTGCCAGAGTTTATATTCACATGGGCAACTTCCAAATGGCTGCTGAAGACCTGAGGGTGGTGCTTCGGGAAGAGCCGCAGAATGCTGCAGCCACTGTAGGTGACAGAAGTACTGAGGCATGTTGATTACATGCCAGTAGCCGTTGTGTCCACTAGGTGTCACTGTGTTTGTGTGAGATCAGGTGCTTGAAAACAGATTGCAGCTGCTGCAAGGTATTAATAAAATCATATGTAGTCTTAGTTATTACTGCAAATTGAGAATAGTGTTGCTTTTTTCAGTTGTTCTGTGTTAATGGTGAGCTCAGGGTGCATTTTATTTAGTCATCACCTTGAAGACATGGTTAATATTAATTATTATTAATTACAATAATTATGTATTAGGCATTTCGATGTACGGTGGGTGAATGGGGAGACGATGTTCCTTTTACTTTGCCACACAAGGCATTTTCTATAGCTCTGTGGAATATGGATGATAATCACTAGGTGTGTCACCTTTGCTGGCTTACTTAACAGAACTGGGTTGGGCTCCTGCTGTTGATAAATTATAATGTGTGAATTATTTGTGGTTTAGCAACTTCTGTCTGAAACTGAGAAGAAGATGAAGGAATGTCAACCAGAGCCGCAAAGCAAAGGCAAAAAAATCCTCATCCAAGAAGTAGAAGAGGAAGATGACAACAATAACGATGAGACAAAAGCAGAACAGCCTGGTGAGATTGTCTGAACACCTCCATAATCAATATCAAGACACAAGCCAGTGACAGTTTATAATTTCCTGTATCCATCCAGAAATTATTCTAGCATTTCACAGTTGTTCACAGGACAAAATATTTTTGTATCAATGTACTGCCTTGATTCTTCATCCTTGTTCACCAATTATTACTACTGATCTCAAATTAAAAACTAACAACCAGATACCTAGTGCAGTAGATCTATAGCTCTATGGTGGGTACCATTACTGTATTTCAGTTTTACAGTAGAGTCTAACGTATATATTTACATGGATGATACTATCTGTACTGATCTCATCTGTGCTGAGATGTACTGTATGTCAACCAATGACACAAAATTGTAGTACAGAAATGCAAAAGAGATATATTTGCAAAAGTTAAGATACAGTGTCATAATTACCTAGCTTTTTCCATCAAAGACAACTGGTTTATTTTCCAAATGTAAAATGTCCCGATCAGAACATATCTAATTCATAATTATTTAATAACCACATTGAAAGGACCATTATCAAAATACTGTTGCATTATTTATTTATGTAAAAAAGAAGAAAAAAAAAAAGAGTGTTGGCTGATAAACCGTACATTTTCAAAGATCCATAGTCAATTTAATATTGATTGCCCTACTTCACAGAATTTAAAGGACCATTAGGATTTAGTGGAATGTAGTCTCACTTTGCCAGACCATCCTCCACAGCGCTGCAGAGGAGGGTCTGGCTAGTCCACACAGCATTCTGGGATGGGAGAAAAACGTGCTCTGGTTTATTGGCATTTCTTTAAACCAATCACAATCGTCATGGGCGGCGCTAAACACAAGGAAAAGCTGCAGTGCCTCTGCAAAATAGCCTGGGAAGGAACTTGTTTTGGTGGAACATGTGTACGTTCAAAAGTGCAACAGAAAACTCCGATTGGACAGATAGTCTAGCTAGCTGTCTGGATTTACCATGCAGAGATCTGAGGAGCAGTTAACCATAGTCCTCATGAATCCACCGGAGTTTAAAATGCCAACACAAAGGAAGCCCAGGCAATGGATATCGGGCCTAAATGATTGAAATCCGGCAGAATTTCCATTGGCACCGGAGCAATCCCGGAAGTGGAACGTCGAGGTTATAGACTAAGTGGAATGTACCAGTGAGGTTGCAGATTGCAACCAACTGCTGAATACCCCTTCCCTCACTCTTTCCTTTCCAAGCGTGTGGTAGAACCTACTGTGGCCTTCATTTAACGTAAAAATGTAGCGTCTCTCTCTCTAGAGCCAGTGTTTGGTTTGTCTGTTCTGGGCTACTGTAGAAACATGGCGCTGTAACAAGCGGGCTCCCTATATGTAGATATGAACAGCTTATTATGAGCAAAAAAACAAAACACAATTCTTAGATTCAGGTGATTATACGCTAATTAAAACATAATTATAAATATTATATTCCATTTCTGCAAATATATCCCCCTAAATCCTACACACTGGTCCTTTCAAACTCAGCATTGAAATTGAAATATAAAAAGACTTGCTGAAGACCCTGTGTACTGTCAATATGCAAAATGTTGTGAAGTCATCTGTATTTTTACACTGTACTATATCCGTACGTTTGTGCTTGACTTGGTCCCAACTGTAGCTGCCTGGCAAAGGATTTGCACACAAAACATCTGAGGAAGCTTCAGCAGTTCTGGTAATAGTAGGCCAGTCATTTTCATCACAAACCCTTCTGTCTGCCTGTGCCATAGAAAGAGGAAACACCCCTCTTTCCCTCTGGATAACATAGCATACTATGCTTGTGTGTGCCCTACCCCCACGCAGCGCTTTAGTTCAGTGTTGAGGCTGCTTCCTGGAACTCCCTCTCTGAAGTGGTTTTGTGTCATGTGTGTGCAACCCTCCCCCCACTGTGATGTAACCGCTGACTCCTTCCTGTGGGTGTGTCTCCCCTTTCTCTCTCCCTCTCCCTCCCTCTCCCTACTAGCTTGTCCGGTTGAACCCAGCCAGCCTGTGGGAGGGGAGGAGAGCTCAGCCGCTCCTGCCGAAAGGGGAGACATGGGTAACGCTCAAAAAAAGCCCCACAGCAGAGGGGACGGTGGTCCTCACAGTGAGTTCAACAACTCCCATCAAGGACACTGGAGGAGCAAAGGAGGCAGCTCTGACAAGTACAGAGTCACGCAGGAGTCCAAGGAAAAGGTAGCTAATGGAAGTGGCAAGAGCGGCTCGACAGCTTCAGCGCCAGCTGATCAGAGGAACAACGGCAAAGAAACTCCAGTTAGAGGAAATGCAGGGGGAACTGTCAACCTTGATGCCCCATGTGGAGCCCTGCCCCCACCCCTGGCCCGGCTAAAGAATGAAGGAAACCTGCTATTTAAAAATGGACAGTTTGCAGATGCACTGGAGAAATACTCACAAGCCATTCAAGGATTTACAGATTCAGGTAGGGTGGATGAGTCCTCATTGTTGTTGATGCTGTTCTTGATATAATCTGAGGTGGTTGCTAGATCAGACGCATAGTGTGTAAGCTTTTTGGTTGATCGATGACTGGAGAGAAGTTTACTATGTGTCTCCATGTCAGTAAACATATAACATGTATAATGACAGCAGTGTGTAATAAACAACTGGCCCAGAGTTTAACTGACTGATGTATCATCACCAGTCTCTCCCATTTTTTTTAATACATATTGCTTTATGGTGTTTAATTATCAATGCCATTAAGACTGTTTCCTATAACTAGCCATTCAAATTGAAAGTCAAAGGTCATGCATGACCTTGTTAGTGCTTCCATTTAGTGTTTGTTGCTTTATCACAGTGCACGCAAAAAGGATATTTTCCTTGAGAGAAATTATACCTAAACAACAGAAATGATCTATCCAAGAAGCAGTCCACATTAGCATACGTACAGTCTAGAAACGGTAATATTTCAATATATAAGGTTGCTTGTTTGTGTATGAATTGATTTTGTCAATACAATGATGCGTCATAATGTGGCTGTGGTGGTGTATACGGACAGTGTTTTTTTTTGTTTTAGCCTCAGCCTGGTGCTAAGCCTCTCAGCTCAGGTCTGTCCAGGTCACATGACTGCTAACCACTCACTGTGAAATTGAATCTGTAGGACCGCAGCCATAATTCTCACAGAGAGGGAGAAAGTGAGCGATTGATGGAGGGACAGAAACTGCTGCCTGTAAGGCTCTTTCACCATCAAGGATACACTCTCTGTCTATCTGTGGTCTGCTATAATGTAGTCACTACTCACTGAGCTGCTGGATGTGAAAGTGACTGGACTGGAAATTATCCAAGGTCTGTCATCGGTCTGGTTTATGGAGGGCTACAAAATGCAGACAGAATAGAGCTGAGAGCAGAGATGAGATTAGATTATTTAAGCCCCTGTAAAACCACTTAAACATGCAGTGGTCAGTGGTCTGTCAAAAAGGGACGCTTCCAGAAAAAAAAAAAAACTCATAATATTGACATTTAAACTGTTTTATAAAGGGGCTCAAAGTTGTGTTTGGGTCTGTATATGGATGTCCTAGTTTAGAGCTGCAAAGGTTAATCAATTTGAGTAATTTTCAAGAAAGAAAAGTTACAATTCGTAACTATTTACTCCTTTTATTAGAGTAAACAGAATATCTTTGAGTTGTGGACAAAACAAGACATTTGAGGGCGTCATCAACATTTTTCACAATTTTCAGACTTTTTTTTTTTTGATTAATCGAGAAAATAATCTACAGATTAATCGACAATGAAAATAATAGTTAGTTGAAGCCCTACCCTAGTTTGTACCTCTAACATACTGTACATGCTCTACTGTCACAGTAACCTTGCTAAGTGTGAGACATCATCATCACTGTGTCATCATTCATAATCTCCTTTTCATCTGATGAGGTGGCATGCTAAAATGACTATCACAGAAGAATGTTTCTCTGTCTGTAATATACAGTATAAGCCCGATTTGCCTGTGTCAGTGATAGTGATGGTGAAATTCCTGTTAGTCAAGTGGAGAGAATAGCAAATACAGAATGTGACCAAATTTCATGAGAAAACGTCGTATAAGTGGTTTGATGAGCTTTTTTCTTGGTCATCATCTATCTACCTTGTGTTTTTCAACTTGTCAGCCCTGGAACTCATAGTGCTACTCCGGTAAAATTGCAGGGTGTATTAGGTTGTAGTGGTGGAAAAAAAGGTAGGCCTGCTGCCTGTTTAAAGAAAACAAAGAGTTTAAGGAACTTTGGTTTATTTATCCAGAGTCCAAATTTATACCTCAGATTTCAAGTCAAGTCAACTTTATTTATATAGTGCCACATCACAACAGAAGTTATCGCATTACTCTATTCATGTAAAGCAGATCTTGACCGTGCTCTTCAAAGTTACTCAAACAAGTAGATTAGTAAACCAGTGACGGCATATACAGTAATTGTTGCATAATAAATGTATGTGTGTATCCAGCTTTAAAATAAGCTTGTATTGTCTGAGGTAGAAGCAATTTTAGGTTAGTATCTTACCATCAAATGGTTTTGAAAATCACACTTGATGCAAGTTCTTTATTTCATCAATACAGGATTCCATCATTAACATTTACACACACACACACACACACACACACACACACACACACACACACACACACACACACACACACACACACACACACACACACACACACACACACACACATACACATACAGTACCAAAGGTGGAGTCTAACGAGATATTGGCAATATAACAGACACTAAACCTGTAATTGTAGTCCATGTCCATGTTAAGCAATACTCCCATGTTTCTATAGTTGTTCTGTTTCATGTCAGAAGAACACACTAAACTGTTGGATTCAACCAGTAACCTCTGAACATTATAAATGATTTATAACAAATACAGACTTTTTAAAGCCGCACTTAAACCAGACAATATGTTCTTTAAAACCCATTGAAGTGTTGTTTTAATGCCACTTTTACAGATATTCTGTCTAACAGATTCCAAGGGATTGGTAAACTACATAAACTGTTTCTGAGTTGTGTTTCTTGTTTTATGCAGGGATTGATAGTCCGGAGGATCTATGTATTCTGTATTCTAACAGAGCAGCTTGCTACCTTAAAGATGGCAACAGTCAAGAGTGCATACAGGACTGCACAAGGTGAGAGACTTTATTTACCGATCTTATAATAAGGTGTGTTTAAGTGGAGTAAGAAGTAATGTTAGCTGTGGGTGTCAACCCAAATTTCAAAATTTAAACTGGGTCTTACCTTGAAAATCCAACACAGTTTACCAATGTTTTGCAGACAGCCTTGTCATTTAACATACCTCAGTAGCAGATCTCTGTTATTTTATAAGGGGCTTTGCACTGGGATGTGTTGTAAGGGACTTCCATTAATCTCTTTAGAAGTTTTATAAGCAGCAAACTCTTAACTAACTTGCAGGAACCTCCCATGTGAAAGCTTTTAAATACTTGGTATGTTTGCCTAAGATTCAACTTCTACACACAACATTACAAGTGTAGACCAATACATGTGCTATATACTACACAGCGCAAGAGCATATTCACTGAAATCTGTCACACATACAGATTCCAAATGCAGTTGGACAGTACTTTCAGACAGTAGCATCTATAGCAGAGGCAGCAGACTTGATCCTTTGCTCCTGTCTCATCACATCTATTTATACCAACCAGAGCCCTGGAGCTGCAGTCATTCTCCCTCAAGCCCCTCCTGCGCCGGGCCATGGCTTATGAGTCCATGGAGCGCTACCGTCAGGCCTACGTGGATTACAAGACTGTCCTGCAGATAGACACCAGCGTGCAGGCAGCACACGACAGCGTCAACAGGTATTAGCCTTCACCTTTCACTTCAGCTGAGAGGCTGCAGAGAGCAGGGAGATGTCTGTACTGAAACACAGAACTGACTGAATGAGTTTTAACATCCATATTAACATGGAATGGTCTCATTGGAATCACAAAGCCAGCATTTGCGACTGTAACTACCCTATTACTTGTACTGATAAAGAGATCTATGATGAAAGTGTCCCTGCTATCCATTTAAATTCTGGCTGACACTTAATATTATCAACTTTCTTAGATAAGGAAATAAGAAAAGAAACGAGATAAGGAAATACTATATCTGCCTTCTATAATATTATTTCCACATGTTTAATCTTAGAAACATGTCATCATTAAGAAGCCAGACATTGCATTGTGACATAATCAGAAGACTTAATTAAAACAAATCAAACGAACAAACACACAAAGTCCAATTAGTGGCTAACAGATTTAGCTGGTGTTCAAAAGCAGCTCCAGCTAGAGGCTGATTAGGGCTCTCAGAGTGCATGTGCTCTCTCTGTTATGCAATAGGGAAACTCACCTGGCTGCTTTGTGTTCCAGAGTATCAGAGGGTCATAGCTTTACCATATGTCCATATATATCTACAATATATAACAATAAGATGCTTGTATACAAAAAAGAAACAGCACAAAAGGTTTAAATTACATATACCTTTAACATTTTCTTACTGTGAGGCTTTTTAATATCATGTCTGTGGGTGACTGTGTATAGTATATTCCACTTGTATGTGTCAGTTATTACGGGTTAGGTTAGGGTTACGTGTGTGTATGTGTATTTACTGATCTGCGTCCTCTACCAGGATCACTCGGCTGCTGATTGAGCAGGACGGCCCAGAGTGGAGAGAGAAACTTCCAGACATTCCCCTGGTGCCTCTGTCCGCTCAGCAGCACCGCAGAGAGGAGCCACCCAGCGCAGAGGTCCTTAAGGCTCGAGCTGAGAAGGCAGCCATAGATGCAGGTCTGTTTTGGAAAAAGTCATAACCACGCCTGTTGAGGGTTTGTCCCCGAAGGGCACAGGATTACCTGCTGGTGTGAATCAGGCTAAAAATATACTTTGGAATACTGTTTGTGCTATAAAGTCTCAACAAGTCACATGCTGGCAGCGTTTTGAGGCTCCTGTGTACATCTTTAACCATGATCCTAATGTAACCTCTGGATTAATAGTGTGACGTAAGGGCAAGAGAGCCCTTTGCTTTCTGAAGCCCATTTATCCCTGAGCTGGGAAATGTCAGTGAGAAGCCTACATATTACATGTTTCATACAAAACCCATCTTATAAAAATAGGATGCCTTGTTGTAGATTTGACAGTATATAAAATACTTAAAAAGCACAAAATACACATTCATGAATGTATCAATAATCATTATCCAGTAATGACAGTTTAACACCCACAGTGACAGTTTTGTCTGCATTGAGTACTTTGCATTGAGTATTTTTTAATGCAGGACTTGTGGTATTTTTACACAACTAAAGGATCTGAATTATTCCTCTGCTGTTTTACATCAAGATAGAAGAATAGAAGAGAGTCGACTCTACATTTTTACCACGAGCTTGTTCCTGCACTTAGATATGAGGAGGATGTGAAGGCCTCATTTTTATATAAGACCATGGCGTTTTTCCATTCCCTGGGCTATGCTACAGCTGTTATTTTTAAACCCTAATGAAAGAATATGCTGCCACAGTTTTGTTCTCCCAGAAGACACTTTGCAGCAGATTAATCAGCATAGTCCACACCGTGACTGATTGCTGACTTAACTCTATTGCCTCACGTATAGCTATATCAGCATTAAATTCAAGGGTTTAAACCTCAAGCTTTATAGCATAGAAGACTGGCATATTGGATGGGGTTGGATGTTCCTCTCTCTAAGAGAGACATGGTACCCGCTGGAATCGTTTTATCTATAAAGCCCTTACTGAATAATGACTGTTACCTTTTTAGAATTGCTTGTCTCTCAGATGAGAGACATCTCATACATCAGACACGCTCCACTGACTCTGGCTTCATGTTCCACAGGCTAGGTCTGAACTAAAAAACTGAAACTAAACTGCTTTTAATTTTAGTGCACCTGACTCCTTCAACAAAATACAGCACCTCCTTAATATTAATTCACCTATACCTTTTTGACATTTTAGAAATTTAAATGTAAACCTCCCAACCTCTACTTGGAATTGTTTTACATAACTATTTTATTTTACATTTTAATTATTTTAATTATCAAATTATCTACCCTAATTGCAAAAATGTTAGGGCTTTCTACATAGTTGGATTTTATTTTACATCTTAATTATCCTAATTTATCTATCAAATTATTTTCTCTAAACAGAAAGTTTTTATGGACTTTTTTATTATTTTTATAATGGATTTGCCTATTCTCTGCTAGTATATTAGGATAGAGGGAATACTTCCAAAAGTGCTTAATTTTTTGAGATACCACATATCAGAGGTAGAACAAACACAACAATGTTTTTTATAGTCTCTTAGGTCTACTACATATGAAACGGATACAAATATTTTACCGGAAAAGTGGTTAAACTGACATGTTGTGACACACCCCGTAGGTAAAACAAGTGCAAAATAAAGCCAGGCTGAATGGAAGATGATGCACCTGAAGTCATTTAATTTCATGATGCAACCTCTGATTGCACAGCACTGATTCACAGAATGTGAATATCATGATGCATTGAGGAAATACAGTACTACAAACAAATACGTACAATACGCAGAAATATCAAAAATAAAGGTATATGGGGAATGGTGAATTTATTTACTTTTAGGCAGCTTTTAGTGTGGGATTGTCCCAGAAACACTAGTCGACGTTCCACTTCCGGGATTGCTCCGGTGCACAGGAAATTCTGCCGGATGCATGTATTTTTGCCGATTTTTGTTTCTTTCCCCTTTCTTTGTGTTGGCGTTCTAAACTCTGGTGGATTTCTGAGGACTATGGTTAACTGCTCTTCAGATCTCTGCAGGGTAAATCCAGACAGCTAGCTGGACTATCTGTCCAATCGGAGTTTTCTGTTGCACAACTAAAACAACTTTTGAACATACACATGTTCCACCAAAACAAGTTCCTTCATGAGACTATTTTGCACTGTTGCTCCGTCCGGCGCTTAGCAACGCCCAAGACGATTGTGATTGGTTTAAAGAAGTGCCAATAAACCGGAGCCCGTTTTTCTCCCATCCCGGATTGCTGTGTGGACTCGCCAGACCATCCTCTGCAGCGCTGTGGAGGAAGGTCTGGCAATGTGAGACTACAAGATGGCTGATGACAAGACATGTAACCACAGCATATGTGGATGCCATGAACAACCTTTGTGACACTGAGGAGAAAAGTTCAAAAGACCATCATGAACATCCAGAATTGACAGAGATGATAATGAGGGACAGAAAATAATGGCACCTGTGGAGGAGATGCAGAACCTTTTCGGCCTTGATAGCATTCCAGAGAAACTGATTAACATTGTCACATGTCACGTTGCTTCTGAGAAGGTTGCAAGATGGTGGAAAGCCAAACACAGCCGTTATTGAAGAACGTCTGGCAATATCCACAAGATAAAGGAGCTTTTGAGACCCTGAAAAAAAGACCTCCAAAAAAGACCTTGAAGAGGCACAGTTCAAGTCAAGAGACGTATATGTAAGCTGCACTATGCAGCCTCGTCAGTCATCAGAGAAGACTGTTGTTTTTAGCAGGAGGCTTTAGAAATGGTAAGGAGGTCAAGATGGTCAGCCAGTCAGGGGTAGAAAGCTTAGAAGACCTATAACAGGGGTTTTCAAACTTATCACTCAAAGGTCCTAGGTGTTACATGCAGTACACCTCTGCAGTCACATTCTCGTCTTATCATCAAATGCCACAGATTCAGATTACTTTAATGTACATTAGATTGGCATATAATCTGAATTTGTCTGTAGCACTGGCATATCAGACAACACATCCCATACACAACAATACACAATGATACACAACAATGCATGCATCTTAAAATCTTTTTTAAGTAACTTTAAGAGATGTATTTGTTTTGCTTGTCTACTATGCAAGCAAAGAGATAATCTACTGTCTACATGCACTCTGGATCTGCGTCATTAATTTAAATGAGTTCAGGTGTATCATCTCCCACTGGGCCGGGCTTTATTTTGCACTTCTTTTATTTATGGAGTATGTCACAATATCTGTATACTTGTATACAGATATATCTTGTATACAATAATCCATTTAATATGTAGCAGACCTAAGAGAATATGAAAAAACATTGTTGTGTTTGTTCTACCTCCGGTAAGAAATTGGGTACCTTCCCACTAGCCCATATGTCTTTTGTTGTTGCTTGGTTTTTCTTTGTCTTTGTAATTTACTCTGTTGTTGTAAATGAGGGTCGCCCCTCAATGATCTCTGGAGTATAAATAAAGGTTGATGAAGTAATCACCTTTTTTACTTTGTCTTCCAGAAAGGAAAGCAGAAGTCCGTTTTACAGCTTTGAAGCAAGAAGGGAATGACTTTGTGAAGAAGGGCCAATACTCGGATGCACTGGGAAAGTACACTGAATGCCTTAAGCTAAAGCCAGAAGAGTGTGCTATCTACACAAACCGGTTAGAGGAACCCACATGAACACACACAGACACTGCTGTGGCCTTTTTCGCTTTCTGTTCCTCACGCTACACTTCTCATGATCTGTTTCCATATAAAGCAGAAATGTCAGAACACACACCTGGAAAATCAATGTATTTGTTTGGATAAATGAAAACGGACTTATTAATTATCCCCAGCTGTCATCTGTCAGACGCTGCAGTCAGCTCTGTGGCTAATCCCAACCAGTCGTCAGTCTGTCATTGGTAGTAAATTAGCATGTATTGTTGGTAAATTGAAGCAGAATGGCCGAGGCTCAGGAAACAGCTGCCTGCTTCAGCACGGTTTATCACAACTCCATATATAGCCACTATCATATTATCTAAAGAGACATAGAGCAAGCATACCACATGCAGCAGGCAGGGCTGGCTTTATTTTCTCCAACTGACCCGCGCCATTCTTTTCCCCAATAGTAGGTCAATTGTTGATCATGTTGCAGTGAAAACTGTGACGCTGACATGAAAAATGTACTATTGTGTGTTCATATTTGCTTGTTGAGCTCTGCTGTGGAAAAAAAAGCTTGTATGTACAGCCACACCAGAGCAAACACACACTTGCCACTGCCACACAGCTGCTGGGACCGATTTTACTGAAAATACTGAAAACACATTTGTGAAGAAAGCAAAACTATTTGAGAACATTTGAGACATGTAAATTCTATCTCATGTCTCATCGTTTTCATATGAACATGATCTGTTTCATGCCTTCAGCTTAATTACCAAGTCTGATTCAGAATCGATGAGTCACAAACTCATGATGATTTTTAGTCACGCATCAAATTAGCTGCTAGTGACAAAAAATAAACATCACAAGTGACGTGTGTGTGTTTGTGTGTGTTTGCAGAGCTCTGTGCTACTTGAAGCTGGATAGGTTTACTGAGGCCAAGCAGGACTGTGATGCAGCACTGAAAGTGGAGCCAACCAATAAGAAGGCCTTCTACAGACGAGCCCTGGCTAATAAAGGCCTCAAGGTGATAAGTGCTGATTAGTAATGACCAAATGCCACGATGGAATGTGTTAATTTAAAACCAGGGCTGGAGGGAAATCTTTAAGGGTTGTTTCAGTTTTTTCCAGCCTGGACCCTATTTTCCCATGCATTGGCGTCTAAAGCCCCTGACACAATAACCCGACGGCCGACCGTTGGCAGAAAAGGCAGTTGGACTGATCAGTCGGCTCCCCGAGGTCCAAAAAGTGCCTCAGAACACACCGAAGCGATGCCGAGTTGAGCGTGTAATACGTTTCCATAACAGCAGGCGGCACTAATCTGTATTGTCTCCCAAAAACTGAAAACCGTCAGCTGATTAGACGAACGCATCACGTGGGTCTGGCTGCTCCCGGATTTTTCAACCAGGCATAATGACGGCTTGTTCAGAATACGATCTCATATTTTATGAAGATAGTTCACTGAAACAAAATAGCCCGTGCAGTAGCTGAATATGTCTTCATTTCAGATCGACAAAGGTCAGCTTAAAAGATTTTCGTCAGATTTTGAGAGACTCAAGTCACGCTCATCCCGCTCGTCATTTTCCGGGTTAGCACTCCACCAATCAGATTGGTCATGGAGTCCGACTGCCCGCCCTCCGATCCAACAAGTAAGGTCGGCCAAAATGAAGGCCGACAGCTCCTCGGACGGACGACGGCACGGAACACACCGAACAGACTTGAGTCACTGACCTCGCCAGACTGTCGGGTTGGCGTGTGACTGCCTTAAGGTTGCTTTCACACCTGCCTCGTTTGGTCGGATAGTCCGTTTCGTTTGGGCTGATGTGAAAGCTCATCCCAACTCTGGTGCGGATCAAACAAACAAACTCTGGTCCGCTTAAAAATGGGGCTCTCGGTTCACTTCCAAGGGAACCAGAGTTCAGTTCACTTCAGGTGAGAACGCGATCCGACCCAAATACAGGACGTGAACCAGAAACCTTGCACACAATTTACGGACTTATGATTTAAGGGATGATAACTTTCAGATCCATAAGCTGTTCTAAGCACACCATCTCTCTCTCTCGCTCTCCTTCACGTTATAAATCTGAGCCTGTCGGTGGCAAAACAAGCACTTTTAGTGGACGTAAATCGAATCTGCGCAATTGCCCATTAACGTTACATTGCAGCTTGTTTCGCTGCTGCCGCCTGCATCGAACTGATTGAAAAAAAACAAAAACCAAGTTGCCCTTTAAATCCCCCCCCTAATTGTGTGTGAAATGGGCATATCATTTCATTTCTCACTAGGGCTGTACTATGTTGTTTTTTTAATCGTCATCGCAATATCAACTGGCGCAATAAACACATCTCATAAAGTTGCGACATATCGCGAAGACACTCCGAGATTTTTTTAGCACTTCAAAATGTAATAAAAATGTCACTTTTTTTGTGGTTCCTTGTAAATTCAATTCAATGTTACATTTTTTCAATAAAAGAATGTTGGGGTTTCATTTGTTTTAAATTCAACAAGCAATTTGTTGTATTTTAGCAGAATTCTGAAAGCAGCAGAAAGGCATATTGCGTATTTTTCTCAAAACGTGCAGCCCTATTTCTCATTTTACTCTGTTAAATGTCACTTGCACATATCTGTTGCATTTGTGAATCTGTATTTTGTCTGTCCCTCCACAGGACTACCTGGCGTGCAGCTCTGACCTGCAGGAGGTACTGCAGCAGGATCCCAACGTGCAGGAGGCTGAGAAGGAGCTGGAGGAGGTCACGGTGCTGCTCAGACAGAGTCTGTCCAATGCCAACGCTTCACCAGCCAAACCCAGAACGACTGTCCCCATCACAGAGGTACATACACATGTAGTTTCTTTTAATGAATATTTCAACCAGGCTCCAAGTCAGATCCTGCACACTGCTCATCTGGAAAATGGCCTAGTCTTTTTCCACTTATTTTGTATATAAAATGAGCTTATCCACTCTTGGCATTCTTAGTCAATATAGTGAATTTGTTTACATGTATATGTAATTGTTTGGGAGAAAGATGTTATAAGGACGGGGGGGAGACTGAAGGAGCCAGGCTCAGGCTGCACATCAAGCCCCCTGGAGTAGCGCTTGGCTGTGTGCTGATGCTGGTTTAGTGGCCATAGTTGGAACTGCAGGCCACATAAACTGCCTCTCTCTGCATCCACTGCACAGAAATGGTTGAAACATGTCCTGAAAATCACACCCATTCAAAACTGAATAGTTTTAGTTAACATTTTATCAATTATACAGTATATATTAACACTGAATTAAAGGACTGTTCTCAACAACTGCTCATGGAAACTGTAGGCAGCCACTTCCACTAAACAAGCCCAGACAAGCCAATTTGTATGGCAGCACTAAATGGCAGACACCCTAAGTAAAGTGACAGCAAGCCTAAAGTGCTTATTATTATTATTATTATTATTATTATTATTATTATTATTATTATTATTCTGTTTGCTCTCATCAGGTAGCCAGAAAAACGACTTCCGTGGAAGATAATGTAGCTGTGTCTGATCATAATTCTTGGGAGTTGTAGTTGTATTCATACATAAGGAACTTTTTATATACACACAGTCTTGTACCTTTGGTTTTATTTTATAAATACCCTGTTATATTTCTATGCAGTGATCCTCAGCTATAAAAGCAGGGTACAAATTAACTTTATTGTCCACCGGCCAAATGGCTAGTGAATATTTACATTTTACCTGCCACCCAAAAGATTACAATTGTTTGTTTTTTTTCAGCTGGTGAGTGAAGCAAATCTACTAGCCACTTGCATATTTAACCAGAATTTGGCTGGTAAATGGTGCTAATTCTGTGCCCCGCACGGATGTGCTCCAGCTACTAGACACCTAACATTGTCTTTGCACAAAATACAGTCTCTAGGCCAACTCTGCTACTCTGTGCTGTGCTTCTATCTCTGTGACAGCACACTCAAAAAGGATATATAACACATTAAAAACCAGGACATCTTAGATTGGATTACTGTACCAACACAAAATGATTTATTCAAAGGGAGGTGCATTCTAAGGAGTTCCAAAAGATTGAGAATAAATGACTGAGGCTTGCCAGAATGTGTTCTTGGCTTAAAGAGATATTTTGCTGATTTAAATCCAGCTCTGTGTCATCTTTGTGTGGGCAGATGAACTGGCTGCAGCGCACGGGGCTCGGAGCAGCCTAGGTCTGTCTAGATCTGTCGGATGACACGAAACGCATCACGGAGGTGACTCTGAGATCTGCATTGTTTTGCGTTGTCCAGCGGATTTCGGCAGACCTCGGCTGCTCCGAGCCTCGCGCACTCCCTCATTTGGTTGAAGTCAGTGTATTTACATTAATGCAGTTTAACTCCTCTACAACTTCCCTCTCCCATGTCTTTACCCTGCAAATTCACTTCTGTTCATCTTGTTTTCTCAGGTTGAGGGTGACGAGGAAACAGCCGGCGTTCCTACCTCAGAGAGCAGTCCTAGAGGAGAGGACATCATCGTCAACCGCCATCCGACCGACGCCTGCCAGTTTGGCCAGGCTCTGAACGCGGCTCGCTGCAGCAGAAACACGGCAGCCTGCGCTGACCTGCTTGCCTCCACAGCCCCGGTGATGCTTCCCAAATTCCTGAGTACCCAGCTGGACGGACACAACATCAGCTTCATCATACAGGCACTGGACTACCACCTCCTGGAGAAAGACCCCAACCTGGTCTACCAACATCTCAACAACCTGCACACCGCCGACAGGTTCTCGGTAAGATATGCTTAGGGCTGGGGACCCAATTCAATACTTTTTATGCACCGACCGATTTGTCGAAGTATCGAGTATCGAAAAATGCCTCGTCATTCAATACCTAAGGAATAAATCTCATCAGAGTCAGTGAGCCAATGAGCTGGCAGCATGCTTCTACCAAGATCTACTCATGCTTAGGATTGGGCATCGAGAACCGCTTCCAACTCGGGATTGTTTCAAAAATTCCAATGCAATCATTTTTTTATTGGAATCGTTTCAAAATTTGGTTTCAAATCTGATTATCGGTTCCAAATTTGACATGCGCAATTTTTGGTTTCCGTAGCAACCGCCGTACTTCCAGGTTCTTGTTGTGTTGCAGCCAAGGAGCACAGTAAGCAGCGCTTAGTGTGGCTTTATTTTACGTTGGAAAAAGCGGTAAAACTGCAAACCACCATTGAATCAAAATCAAATGTTCCTCTTATCTGTGAAATAAGCACGTGACCCGTTTCAACTCCACCCCTCAAAGAATCAGACTGGAGAATCGATAAAAACTGGAATCGAAAGGAAGAATCAGAATTGTTAAAATCAAAATTATGCCCAACCCTTATCATGCTGGTGATTGGCTGTCTAATGTTACACCTAAAACCTGAAAGGATATTTCAATAAAAAAATATCTTAAAGTGTATTTGTTAGTCACATATCTCCTTTACAGGGCTCACATTTCATTTGGTAACTATTGCTCTTAAAGCTGTAGTGCGTAATGAACATCCGTTACATTCGAGCCATTGCCAAATGAGTTGCTACAAAGCTAATGAAAACTATCAGCTCCACACAACTCTCTCTGGATTTCTCAGTATGACTATGTTAAGAAGATTGTGGCGTCAGGCGATTTTCACACGCAGAAACTCGAGAGAAGATAATGACCTCTTCTGAAGAGTCCATCATGTATTATTCTCAGTGTCCTCCATGGCTACATTAACTACATAGGAGGGGTGGGGGTGGTGGGTAATTATGGAAGGCTTGTGTCATGTGGATGCAACGACAGTGTTGTTGTCATTACTTAGAATTCCTCATGGGGGGGGGAGACAGAAACGACACACTATAGCTTTAATAAATCATTCTTTTTTTTTTGTCAGTAATCTGTCCACTTTGTCCCCAGAAGCTGAGGTGTTGGTGATGATATGCTGTTTTTTCTGCAGGTTGTGTTGATGCTGCTGGAGAAGAACGAGCGTCTCCACGTGACTCAGCTGTTTGAGCATCTGTCTGCTGTGCAGAGCACTGAGTTCACCAAGAACGATGTTCAGAATCTGGCCAACAAATACATCTGACCCTCCTGGCCCTGCTCCCTGCTGCATGAGCTGCTGCACCATGACAACAACTCTTGGATCTATGCAAAACACTGCACCAGAACTGAGTACACAAAGGCAGGAAGCTGCAGAATGTGCCCCAGAGCAAAATACCATGGAACTGAGTCACATTCACTCTACTGGTCTGTGCTGTAAATGATCTGATCACTGTATGTTTGAGTGACAGTATAAGTAATATATTTTTCTCTCCAAAACATTTTGCTATGCAGATTTACTTTTGTACCACCACTAACCATATACATTGTACAACAGGCAGACAGTGGGATACTATGGGCATTTAATGTATTGATAAATGGGGTCCAATGTACAATGTTATGTAAGGCTGCAGGCGAGTTTGCTCAGGACAGGCTCACATTCCCAGAACTGAGCTTCGTTGTTCCGGTCCTTGAACCCTGTCTGTCTTATGATATCAGTCCTCTAATAAATGAGCTTCCGTCAAACACCAGCCAAGTTTAGAAATGATATTCAGTGCATGCTGAATATTACCTAGCCAAAGAACAAGTGGGGACATTTGCTACTGAGCTAATTAATAAGTGTGTTGCTGTGAGTCAAAACTATAAGATAAAGTAACGGTTTTCATTATGACCATATGTACTCTATGATCTCTGTGGGAGATATAGGCCTGCATGATATCTTATTGCTGTTCTGTGCAGTATGATACCAGTACTGAATTGAACTGAATTGAAAAAAATACAATTTATAACCTTACATGACTCAGCTGATGCTCTCTTTGGTTTATTCAGCTATGCAATTGGCAGATCTGGGTTCTAATGTCAAATCACTCTTGAGAGGATGGTGTTTGTGTCTTTTCCATAAGGAATGACACAAAGTCCTTCAACCTTTTGGTTTACCAAATCAGCCCGACAGCCAGTGCACATCTGCACATTCATCTTCAAGCAGTTCAGCCATGCAGATGTGTACACAATGGAGAGAAGCAGCATCCTACTGAGATGTGTGCCTTAGATGTCAGACTAGGGGTTGACTTACTTTTTGGTGAGTGTGCAGATACTCCTAAAGAGAGAGTATATATGTATGTCACTCAGTAGCTTTTATCAAAATGTTAAATGGTTTGGATTCATGCATAATAAATCATACATATATTGACCTAGCTATATATGCACATATTTAAAATGTCATTTATTTACTAATTAAAGTGATTTTATCAACATTAAATATTTAATTATTAAACATTCCAGAGGGGCTGGGGGGGAAATCGATACAGCATAGTATCACGATATTTTCCGTGGCAATACAGTATCGATACATGGACGCCAAGTATTGATCTTTTATTATATAAATTGCACATTTAACTTCTTGGTCAGTTTGTCTGCTTGACAGTCCATTTTGCAGCAATAAAAGAAAAGCGAGATGAACAAACAGAATTTTGTTTAGATAAGAGTTTTTTTCCTTTGGACATAATTTGAAATTGGAAAACAAGGTAATAAATTGCAATATCGCGGAATATTGCAATGTTTAAAATCACGATAATATTGTATTGTGACATAAGTATGGTGATGATATGGTATCGTGGGGCCTCTGGTGATTCCCAGCCCTACAGTCCAGTCTTCATAGACTGCTTGAATCCAAACCATTCTTTGTTTTCAAATGTTTTATCAATTCTACATGAATGTACCAAATTTAGTTCAGGGTGACGAGAGGCAATATTTTCATGTTCTGCAGTTTCTCTTCATTATATTTCAGTAGAGATGTAAAATAAGTGTGTACAGTACTCACAAGAGGGCTATTTAATAAACTGGGGAAAAAAATTCTTCTCTGCTAAGATGAAATTAAATAGTTTAATAAAAATGGAATACCATAATCATTTACAGTACTTGAATTAACCTGAAGAATGGAGGACGGGACAACATTTCATTTTTTATTTTTTTTATTTTTCTGATATGCATTTACACGCATATAGTAAAGCAAATTACCAAACAAATATACAAATACCTTATGCCGTTCTGCACAAATTACAAATTATATCTGGCACTAGTGTTCAAATTAGGATCAAGAAACTGGAGTTTTGGTGAAGAATGAGAAACCGAACCGGGGAGGAAGAACAGAACATTTTTGCTTTAATGCAAGGACTGCAGCATGTAATCTTATCCACCAAACCAAACTCAGTGTTCATTCAGTAACAGACCTGGGTCAAAATACCATTCAAGATGCTTTTATCTACCTGGTAGAGGTTCACCTGAGCCGACTCAGCGGCCTCAAAGCCGGCCACCGAGCGGTAAAGACAGGCTTAAGCAAACACTCTGAAATAAAGTGTTGAAAAACAGAAGTTAACTTTAAGTCTGCTCAGCAGCACCGATTGGCAACACAAACCGGGATCACAGGATAAATCAATAGGCAAGGTAACCCAGAACCAACCTGCGTATCCCTACTAACTTTTGAGCTATGCAGAACATGTAGAACAATGTATTAAGAAATACAGATAACAGTGCAGGTGCCTCGGGCCATTCTGCGGCCCCAGTTATTTGCGTAGCATTTGTGAAGCATGTACAAAACAGCAGTCTGTAAGTCTGTATAATCCTTGGTCTTGTCTTCATTCATCCCTACGGTGTAAAAAGGATTCGCTATACTGTGTCTACAGGTGACAAGTCAAAAGGTATAAGATTTAACAAGAGCCTGAGTGCTGTCTTTGGTAGGCAATTGAAAAGTCTTCATTTACCATTTCTACCACAGTATGTCCTGTGTGTGAATGAGCATCCCTCCTACACAGACAGACATTCTGCAACCTATAATGAGTCGTTGTTTGGAGTCTTGAAGACACAGCGGAGAGAGAGAGAGAGAGAGAGAGAGAGAGAGAGAGAGAGAGAGAGAGAGAGAGAGAGAGAGAGAGAGAGACAGACAGACAGAGAGAGAGACAGACAGACAGAGAGACAAACAGAACACAAGCTTCTTGAAGGCACCATGAGTTAACAAAGAAAGATATCAAAGCTCTCTCTTCTCAGTGAGGCGAGACCATCAGCCTGAATAAATCACCTTTGAACAGGACAAAACATTTCCTTTATACAATTTCACAGAATTGACCAACCCATTGGTTAAGGTTATTATAATGACTTTCAGCATTATCTTGAAAACCGTGGCCTTCCAGAGACCTTTCTCAAATCAAACCCTCACCCACCCACCCCCAACATATCAAGTGTTCCACAGAACCTTATGCTGCCTGGCTTTCCAAAGACATCTTAGCACTAAAAACACACTAAACTCTGTGGTTACCAAGCTGCAAAAGAGCGGTCAAATATCATCTCCCGACTGGGACTACAGCTATGTGTCCATCCATCTGAAGACAATCTTAGCTGTGTTACACGTTGATTTTAGTGCTAAAATGATGTAGGAGGTTGAGCCCAGGCCTTATAATTATACTTTATTTGAGGGTTAATTTCAAACTGGAAAAGACAACAAAAATCTAATAAATACAGAAAGAACACAAAAGGTTCCTCTGTTACTAATACATTTGGTGAGAAAAAAAAAAAAAAAAGAGGAAACAGTGACTCATATTGCCTGGTCCCTAAAGCTGTGACATTAAGATTCCTGCATGGTGTTGCATCCGCATTGTAGAGCCAAAATCAAATACAAGCAAAACTGGCACAGTGGTTTCATTTTTAACCTACACAGATCAATAGGACAGCGACCAAATCAGTGGGCTCTCTGTTACAAGTGGCGAGCAAGGGAACTGTCCCAACAAAAAAAAAAAAAACATTTCTCACATGGCTGCACTTTGGAAACCTATTAGTACTTCCAAAAAGCATTCTGACAGTCAGCGGGGCACACAGATCTGTTTCTTTTTTTTTTTTTTTTTTTCATGAAGGACAGAAATCCCAAAATAACACGGCCCTTTTACAAGGGAATAACAAAACAAAAAATTGTAGGTAAGCTGTGACGGGTAGTTTAGTGGAAGAAAAGATGTTAACTAAAATCAGCATCTGTGCAGCACTTAAGGTATTGAGATTTCATATTTCCGTCTGTATACAGGAGTTGTTGGGCTGCTGCTGCTGCTGCTGTGTTTGGGTTGGCTGTTGTGGTTGGTGGTGGTGGTTGTTGTTGGTTTCTTTTAGCAGCTCTCTGGTGTTGCTGTGAGAGTCCAGCTCGGCAGGGCACACCCGGCTGACATTCTCCTCTGTGATGAAGCAGAGCGGGGAGAGCTCTGCGCAGTGGCCCAGGGACAAGGTGGGGGAGGCGGGGGAGTGTCCCTGTGACGAGGACGAAGCGGCGGGGCAGGTCTCCAGGCGGTCGTTCTCCACCTCGGGTAAGGGGCTGACTGTGGCGAAGCGGGTGTGGTAGTCGCCGGCGCCGCCGGAGCCGTGGCTGCACGAAGTCTTCATGCTCTCCAGATCCGAGCAGCTGAACTCGGAGAAGTGGCTGGAGTGGGAGTCGGCCACGGACGGCAGGCTGCCGCTCAGCGATGGAGAATCCAGCTCTGAGGAGTTGGTGCTGCGCTGCTCCAGCAGCTGGGCGTCCATGTCCTCCCGCGTCTCGTTGATCTTGGTGCCTCCGCCGCCCTTCTTGCGCAGCTTGCCTTTGCTCTTTTTGCCCCCCGAGCCGGAGGAGGAGGAGCAGCACGCCTCTTTGGCCCACTTGGCGGACGTTCCTTTGCCCTCTGAGGAAGTGCAGCCGTTGGAGGGGCAGGTCCAGCCGCAGCGGCCAACATGGCTGCCATCGTCGACGCTGCTGCTGCCGCTGTGGTGCCGTAGTTTGCCCGGTTTGGATTCAATGTCAACCTGGACCTCCATACTGGTCCCATCTCTGGAACAAAAACAAAAAAGTCAAAAGAAATTAAGAAAATGACATTAAGTCAGACTCAGTGGGGAGTGAGACTGAAGCACACACCTGCCAACCTTGAGGAAATGTTATGAGTACGCCCCCCCCCCCCCCCCAAGCGCGCACACGCTCACCTGAAAGCCCACCGCCAATGTATGCTCCACCGTTGCCCACCCACCAGTGATAAACCTATGAGATACCTAACACCATAATACATAAAAGACACATGGCGTCTGCAATCTAAAAAATGTAGGTGAGAGGGGGGACATTATGATAGGCTACTATGAGTAGGTCATATTCCTGCATATTGTTACAAATATTATAAATTATGTTACACACACACACACACACACACACACACACACACACACACACACACACACACACACACACACACACACACACACACACACACACACACACACACACACACACACACACACACACTTCAAAGGAAAACTAGATATATGTAATTCAATTCAAATACATTGTTTGGCTCATCACTACCTCCTAGATTACAATAAATTGTTATTACTGTGTAGAGGAATGGAGTGGATGAATGGCTGTAGGTGTACTGAAACTAAACAAATGTTTTCTTATATCCTGTCCTAATTTGTTATGCCCATATATTTGTTAGTCTAGCCAATAGGAGGCAGATAGAGCTAATATATAGGCCTAAGTACTTCTGTGTTAAAGATGAGAGTCAGAACAGGTTAAGACATAGCCTTCTTCTGATTACTGAAGTAGTCTAAGTAATGATTTAATCATAAAGCAACTTTAAATAGGCCTAAAGCAACTACTAAAAAAGCACAAGATTGAAGCCTGGCAGAGACACAACTATAGGCTAATAAATAACATGGGTCAGATATTTTCAAATAGGCTTTTAAAAGGTTGACATGGGTGACATTGCATTATGTCAGTTGCCATCACATTGGCCTAGCAAATAGCCCTACTGTATGCTATGCATCATTAACTGAGCTCGTAACAGCTGGACTCCCTGTTATGATGTCAAGGTCATTATTTATGTTCATAAATTCAAGTAGGCTAAAAAATAGCCTAACTGTTACCTTTATCTTACGTTAATCAGCACCTGGCCTGTCTAAAACCTTCTAGTTTTCTAGCCATTCCACCACTTTTCTAACTGCCCCCAACTAATGGGGAGGATGGCCTATTGACACTATGAACGTTTTTTTCTTATCATCCTTTTATTTTTAATATCATTAGCTTTTGGGGGGTGGGTATTTGCAAGAGTGTATCGCTGCAGCCTGGAGACCTCTGTCTCATGCTCCTCCCGTCTCATGCCTGGGCATGTCCAACGGTAAACTCCGATGTTCAGAATACGACGGTAAATTCAGATATTCAGAAGAGCCTACGACATTGTGAATTATTTTCTAAATGAAGTCACGGTTAAGTTAGTGAGCATGGTAGGCATGAGACAGGCGGTCTCCAGGCTGCAGCCATACCCGACTCAGTATTTGCGTGTGGGACTGTGTTCGTTACCTGTTGCCCCTTCGTGTCTGTCTTGCACACAGTGCAGAGCGCGTGATGAGGTAGCCTAGACATGTGGATTCAAGGCCATCTCTCCCGATAGCTGCCAAGAAATTGCTGTGGTTTTCGAACCTTTTTTTGAGGCGGTTCAGCCATGGCATGCAAGCCTACAGTTAACCGGCCAGCCTGGCTTGCTGAGGCACTGAATTGAATTTAACGCACAAAGCATTTGGCTAGGATGGGCAGGTGGGCGGAGGGTTAAAATGCAGCGGTCTGATTGGCCGAAAGCTTTTCACTCCACTTACACGCTGTGGCTCAGCGGCAGAATCAATATCATAGATGTAGATTGTATATAAACTGAAATCGACGAAATGAAAGATGCAACAAAATGCGTACCTAGAGAGCAGCGAATCGTACAAGCGTACTTAAGGGTCAGAATGTGTGCCGAGTACAAAAAATGCGTACATGTTGGCAGGTCTGGAAGCAGAGGGACAGACAGAGCTGGAGCCGAGCCAAAGTAGAACACTTTTTAATTCATAACTTTATCGGCAAATAAAACGCTGATACAGATCATCTGCTAACTGCCAAAAAATGGCTAAACCTAATACTGTATGTGGGTGTGGAAGTGCGTGGATGTTTGTGTGCAGCATGATTAAGGAATGAGCCTACACAGAGCCCAACGCTGCATCATCCAGCTACAGAGTGAAGGAGGCTCACCTGTCCAGCGGCGTGTAGGCGTTAAGAATGGATCCAGCCATTGCTTTGGTGCTAGCGTTGTCGCTGATTGTGCCCAGGCTGACAGTGCCAGATTCACCGCTCAGACTGCAGCGCTCCTTCTGCACATCAGCCTGCACCTCTAGCCTGACAACATGTGAGGGGGGGGGGGGGGGTGTTAGACAATGTAGGAAAGCACCGTGAAGTCCAACATTGCACACAGCTTGTGTTGCGGTTTCAGTACCTGTTTATGTAATTGACCATGGCGCTGCCAGAGAGGCTGCCGGTGATGCTGGCTCCGGCCAGGGCCATGGTGGACGCTGTCTCACTCAGGTTGTCCCTGATGGCCCCGAGACGGTCCATGTGGCTGCCGCTGGCACTCAGGCTGCCTGTCAGCCCCCCAACACTGCCTTCGCCTATACTGGGGTTGTTCCTGGTGTCTGCCACTGATGTAGTATCTACACAGAAGGTACCATCATCAAATAACTTTTAAAAATATAATAATAAAGGGATTTAAAAAAATAAATAAATGTCAATCTCAATTAATCCCAATCAAGAACAAAAGGCAGTGCTGTGTCTGATAAATTAGAAGTCTCTGATGGAATTTACAAAGTTTACAAAACTTCAGTAAGGGTATTTTTCTAAGATGCTGTGGGCTTCTGGTCTCACAAAAGAGGCACAAAAGGACAGTTTTTTCTAAAAGAAAAACTGTGAAAGAACATCTGTGAAGTAGGGCTGCACAATATACCTTTTTTTTTTTAACGCCATCGCAATATCAACTTGTGCAATACACATATCGCAAAAGGCTGCAACATATCGCGCTAGACACTCAAGAGATTTTTGTGTGCGAGTTGAAAGAAAATATCAGCTGAAAACTGCACATAAAAACATAACGGTCATTCTTTTAAGTGGTGCCTTTTATATTCAATTCAATGTTCAATGTGAATTGAATGTGAATGTTAGAAATTATTTCCTTTTATTTGTTTTAAATTCAACATGCGATTTGTTTTATTTTAGAAGAATACTATAAGCAGCAGAAAGGCAGAACTGAGTACACTATTGGTTTATTTATTGCAAGTAATATCGTTATCACGATATCAACGTCATCGCATATGGCATATTTCCCTCATATCGTACCCTCATTCCCTCATATGCCCTACTGTGAAACTAGCAGCAGATTTCATTTGGACAGGGAGTCAGTAGTGGATTAGTCAGCAAAAGGCAAATTGTGTTGTCTTGCTGACTTGGGCATGAACGCATAAAGTCACTTTTAGGTGTCAGTGTGGGTGATGGGGGTTATGGCAAGGGGAACTGAAGCTTACCAGTGGCAGCAGCCCCACTACCAACATTCATGTCATTCTCGTCGTCAAATTCTATGCGAACTCCTTTGCCATTCACAGCTGAGACGCCACAACCTCCGCTACGGCACAGCGAGATGGGCACCACGCCGTAGACGTAAGCCAGCATGATGGGAACGCCAATGCCTGAGGTGAGAAAGAGACATAGAGACACCGGGGGACATGTTAGACTAAGGTGCTGACAACAAAAAAAACTGTGGCTATGTCAACAAAAATCCTCCAGCATACCGAGAGCTAGAGCAGAGGCAGAGAACGAGAGACACAGAGAGAGAGAGAGAGAGAGAGAGAGAGAAAGAGAAAGAAAGAGAGAGAGACAGAGAGACACAGAGAGAGAGAGACAGAGACAGAAAGAGAGAGACACAGAGACAGACACAGAGACAGAGAGACACAGAGAAAGAGAGACAGAGAGAGAGAGAGAGAGAGAGAGAGAGAGAGAGAGAGAGAGAGAGAGACAGAGAGAGAGAGAGAGAGAGAGAGGAGGAAGGCAATGTTGTAGAAAAAACTGACCGACAGTGACTGCAGCCACCACTGGAGATACAATAACAGAGAGAGTCACTCCACCAGCGATCACCAGGTTCCTCTTGTGGTTGGAGATATCTTTGCCTTCATAGCGGTTATGGATCTGACAGAAAAAAGGGGAACAATGAGAGTCTAACTTCTCATAACTAGTATTCAAACCAGAGAACTGACTCTAGTGTTGTGGCCTTAAGTCCCCACATAAGAAGAATGCTGGACCAGTGCAGTGTTACTAGCGATTCACCAATTGTTCGGTTGAGTAGAAGGCTCATATAATTAGGATTAAAGCTACAGTGCGTAGTTTCTGTCGCCCCCATGAGAAATTCTAAGTAATGACAACACTGTCGGCGCGTCCACATGATACAAGCCTTGCGTGATCGTGCACTTGCTAGTAGGCAAGGAGGACATGGAGGATTTAAAAAAAATGATGGACTCTTCAGAAGAGGTCATTGTCTTCGCTCAAGTTTCTGCACGGGAAAGTCGCCGGACACCACAATCATTTTTGTGGCAACTCATTTGGCAATGGCTTGAATGTACGGACGTTTATTAATATCAAAAAGTTACGCGCTACACCTTTAATGATTTTCCTATCCTATCTTTTTGCTGACTGTTCTCTGGCACTAGGGCTTATACATTAACTTAGAGGTGCAGCTATATCAAAGGCTCGAGTTTAGCTTCATTGTACATTGCATATTCATTGTATCCCTCAGGTGAGTATGCACTAATATAAATTGATGAAACCTGTAAATATGAATGTATAGGTTAAATGAGAGACAGTACATCCAGAGTAATTATCTAAGTATTCTGTAAATCTGTGTAAATAGTATCTTTGTGTGAATTGTGAATTCATTTGTAACGTTTAAAGTATTTGATCCTGTACGATTGATCAATTGTCACTTAGTAGTTGTTTCATAGTTATTTTTAATAGTTGTTGAGCTTGGCCACAGGAATCATTCTTGTAAGTTTGCTTTGATTGTTACTTCATTTTATATTGAATAGTTTTTACTGAGACCGGGCTTGTATCCCTCAGATCCTTAAAGGCTTGGTAGCAATAAATGATCAATGACATCGGAGCAGTCTGTGGTTCTTCCGTTGGGGTCCAACGGTCAGCCGTTGGTGTACAACCATCACACAACACACAGCAGAGACTACCATCAGCGGCTATAAAAGTGTTAACGGGGACGTTATTAACTGTACACAAATGAAGAGAAATGAACACCCGTTAAAGGTGCTGTAGATAGGATTGGGAAGATCCAGGACTTAGCCAACAAATTTGAACATCGACAACTTCTCAGTCCCTCTCCCCTTTCCGCTAAAGCCCAAAACTGTCTCCTAAACCCCTCCCCCCACAAGGGAGAATGAATGCGTGTGCATGAGCAGTGACTGACACGCAGTTAGACACCCCCGCCTCCCCCCCGGCCCTGATTGGTGCATCTGAACAGGGAGCGGTGGATTTTTGCAAATCACACTACAGGCTGTAGGTGGTGCCAGAGGAGCCGGATTTTTTTTAAATGACCTGCTTCATGTAGTTCTTCTGGAACATTGGGTCAATTTCAGCAAATATGACAGAAAGTTAGTTTATAAGGCTTACCTACTGCACCTTTAACACAGCGTTAGTGCCAATTCAACATTGTTCGGTTGAGAAAAAGGCTCATATAATTAGGATTAATGATTTTCCTCTATCTTTTTGCTGACTGTTCTCGGGCACTAGGGCTTATACATTAACTCAGAGGTGCAGCTATATCAACTGCTCAGGTGTAGCTTCATTGCACATTAACTTGGACTAAGACAGAGCCTACAACAACCCACTGCCAGCTTGCCTACAATTAATTCCCTTTTAAGTTTTTCTTTCACACCTCAGCGCACACTTTATGTTAGAGACTGAGCATAGCCTTGCAACAAATAAAGAGCTGATTGCAAGTCATTCTGGTAACAACATCAATACCTTTACACATGGTAACCACCAAGCCAGAGTGGGAAACTAATTCTTCAGTCTACAGTAAGCCCACAGAGTGCCACCAGTAGTAACCAGCCACTATACCACAAATGGCTAGATTTTGAGAATAGATCCAAACATGTAAAGAAAAGTGTGCAAAGTGACATGTGAACAGCAACAGGGAAACATTTTCAAACGAGTTAAAATACCATCAATAGAAAATAAAAAAGCTATTAGGAGGAATGTGGGGAAAATAGCGGCCAGGAGGCACAACTGGAAGACATTTTGACAGCAACACTGGAGCTATAAATGATCACAAAAATAGGACTGCATAATCTATGAAAAATGTACAGTTTTAAAGTTTAATTTAATGTTGAAAAACTATTGCCAATAAATATTTAAGTGGAAAAAACAATGTTGTATGCAGTCCCACTTACTTCCCACAAACTACCATAACATATCTGCTTAATAAGTCAGTCAACAGTGACAATGTACAGCTGATATGACAAGTGACCATGCTGCAAGTAAAGGGCCATGGCCCTGGTGTAGGGATTCACCAGGAAGCAGATTTTATACCAAGACTGAACATTTATCCAGAGTATGTGGAGTGCAGGTGATTCATGCTCAGATGTTTCACATGTGTCATGTGATCACTGCTGAATGTGTTCTGGTTTTGTCAGGGAAGAGAAGTTTGTTGGCTCTGGCTTCTTCTTGGCTGGTTTCAGAGGGGAATTCTGGAGTCTGAATACTTTCATTTGATCGTAATGTCAAATTCTTAGTAAACAGACCTGGACTGACGAGTGTATATACACACACAGGGCAAGTTACTGACAAATTACCTCAGCTGACTTCAAGATAACTCAAGAGCCTGAGAAAAATACATGACAATATGTGTGCTAGTTTTAAAATATAAGTTAGTCACTGATTAATGCAGTGCTGATTTCTGGCCATACAGCGCGTTTACTTCCACCACTGGTGAACTGTGATTAATACTTAGTTATGTAACACTGACTATGGTAATAACTGAAATGGTAGTGCTTTAGAGTACAGTTATGCTTTGTGGGAAAGCAGAGAAAATATTTAACTCTTTTTATCTGAATGCAACACTCAGAATGAAACCCCGTGCCTTTATAATAATCCATACAGCTCAATACAGTCAAGTGTTGAACAGTAAACCTGAACACACTCAGTGCGTTTCCATGCACAGCAGTAACCGGGGTATGGTCTTAGCCCGGTTAGGTGAATAACGTACACATGAGCGGGGACGAATGGGAAGAATGACAGAGTAACTCTACCTCTGGTACAGCAGGTGGTGCTCTGCCAACGTACAAATGGTTTGAGAAACCGGGGTATTGCCTTAACCCGAATATAGTCGGGTGTTTTTAAACTGCAAGAAAACTGATTAGACTGATAGATCCGAATGACTCAATCAGTGCGTTTCCATGCACAACAGTAACCAGGGTATGGTCCCCGGTTAGTGAATAACCGGGTTATGCCACTTCTCCCCGTATACCTGAGCGGGGAAGAATGGGAAGAATGACGGAGTAACTCTACCTATGGTACCGTAGGTGGCGCTCTGCCAACGCACAACTGGCTTTTTCTTCCGGTTGACCTATGTAATAACAAAGATCCTCTATACTGTCTCTGGTAATATTTACACCTACCGGCCACTAAATTAGTGAAATTTGACAACTTCATTTCTTAATTCATTTACACACGTCACAGCGTAGGAAAGCACAGTGCTCTCGCCAGATGACTGACAACTTGTTTGGTTCATTAACGTTATATCTGTAACCAGTGTCGGGTTGAATTAGCAAGCTAACTTCGTTAGCTAACTAACATTAACGTTAGCCAGCAGGGGCTGCTCGGTCCCTCCACATTTTTGCCTAGACATGTGGACATGTCCAGATGTCCGCTGCCGCCTCGTCAGGGAGTAAAACGGATGGACCGCAGGCTATTTGCTGCCGATGGCCCACTGATTTGGGCATCGCTGTTTTGCTGTATGGTATCATAGCAACGACTATGACACTCACAGCGCTGACGGATTATTTCCCGTTAAAAAAACACTCCAAGTGGCAGTTAAAGCATGCGCAGACATTTAACCCGATCTTACTCCGGTTAAGGTGTCAGGGTTTCTGCAGGTATCAGCAAATCTCATTTTATGCTTTTTCATGCCACTTTAAACTAATTTCATGCCCATGTCCAACTGCAGATACTTTCACACACAAATTGTCTAACTTCAAGTAAGCACAGCCATCTGAACTGAAAGCTGGTATTGAAACAGGGTGTAGCCAGACTTTGGTTTCTAAGGGGGAATACCCTCTGTCCTCCCCACCACACCCACACCCCCACTGAGGATCCAGGTGAGGAAAATCCACCCATGGGGAGCCACAGTAGGAGTGGTGGTAGCAGCGGCAGCTGCAGGAGTGGTGGTGACAGCAGAAGTTGCGTTGCTGGTCACGGCAAAAAAAATTCGAAACAGTTAACTGCTGCCTGCCTTTAAGCGCCGACTTGTGACTCTTGGACTGCATGTGTGATTTCACCGTATTGACTCCCATTGTGCAAAGTTTGAAGTTTTTTTTGCACACGCTGCAAAATGCCTCTCTGGGTTTACCGTCGACGGGCTTTAACCAGGTTCTGAATAGTTCATCCTCCAACCCCTTCTGCTGAAACTTGCATTTTCCCATTTTTCCGTCATTTGATATTTACTTCGTTCTTTCGCCACAGCGTACACTCACTCACACCATAGACAGTAGACTCACACTCACCGCACGTTGCATTACTAGCATCCGGTGTCGCGACTTCGTGCACCAGCCGTAAAAAAACAGCCAAATAAAAGGTTCCGCCTGTCAACCATTACGCTATACTAATCAAAATTAGATTTAGATGCCTTTGAACATCGAAGTTCATGCTTTATCATGCCAATTCATGCCTGAATTTTCACAAAATTTATTTAATTACTTTTCATGCTTTTCAATGACCCGTGGAAACCCTGGGTGTATATATGAAGGAATACCCTGGTTACTAAAGGAGTTCTCTAGGTCTGTTAACCGGGGTATGAGAACTCTGATTTTAACTGGGATAAGGTGTTTACATGGCGTTTGAGAAATCGGAGTATTGCCTTAACCCGAATATAATAGTTTTTTTTAAACTGCATGTAAACGCACTGATTGTGTGAAAACTACAAGCCGGAAAATTTAAATATGTTCCAGACTACTGCACATGAATGAGTCACCAGAGCCTTACCTTCCTTCCCACATATACAGGTATGCCAATAATCATGGCGGGAATAGCTATGCCGGCGATGAGTGCGATGCCGACGGGGGCACCCACAAGTGTTCCCAGTTGCCAAAGAATCTTCTTCTTTCTGCTCCATGGCTTCTTCCCCCAGAAAGTACAGCCTGACGGACTGAGAGAGGTAGAGGAGAAAGAAAAAAAAAATGGAGGCTAAGCGTAAGTATTTAACATTCATTTAGTCAATACTGTAATAGGTCTTCAGCACGTTCATCCCTTGTTATACACAACTGAGGAAAAATGTTTCTCCCTGTGGACTGGAGACAAAGGTCTTAAAGAGATATTTTGCTGATTTAAATCCAGCTGTGTGTCATAGCAGTGTGGGCAGTGTGTGTGGCTTCCCTCCACGGAGCTCCCAGCTGAGCAGAGCAGTCGTTGTCTGCCGAGATCCACCGGATGATGCAAACCTGTCGATTCGCTGGATTTCAGCAGACCTCGTGCACTGGCGCCACAGAGGGAAGCCATACAGCATTCATAAACACACTGTAGTTTTAGTCGTGCAACAGAAAACTCCGATTGGACAGATAGTCTAGCTAGCTGTCTGGATTTACCCTGCAGAGATCTGAGGAGCAGTTAACCATAGTCCTCAGAAATCCACCGGAGTTTAAAATGGCAACACAAAGAAAGAGGAAGGTGAGGGACATCCGGAGGATCTTCCGCCGGCCCCGGAGCAATCCCCTAAATGAATAGTCGTCGATATAGACTACCAACAGATAAAAGTGACCAATACACATTTTTACAACAGCAAATCAGTTTTATTTGCCTGGGCATTATGTCAATTACTTCATGTGTCTTAAAATACTCATGTCCACAGGTGAAACTACAAAATCCATCCAAACTGGGTCTTTGTGTATTAAGATCTGTGTATGCGTGTTGACAAACTGACCTCAAGTAGTGCAGGTCTGAGATCTCCTTCATGCAGAGCCAGCAGAACTCACAGCCGCAGACGGCGCAGGTCATGTGGTTACAGCTGCCGTCGTTCATCTTGATGATGTAGGCAGCACAGCGCGGACATGGCTTAATGTCATCAGCTGGAAGGCAGAAGGATAGAAGGAGAATATGATTGCAAGGTGGAATTTTTTTTTTACTCACTAGTTACACTTCTGCTATCAAACAATCTAGGCCTGGTCAATCAGGTGACATCTTTCAAACTTAATCATGGTGAGAAAAACATGACAATTCTAACTATTAAAGCATTTAATTAGGCCTGTCAAAATGAACACGATAAGGCAAATTCCTTTTAACGCCACAAATTTGTTTGACGTGCAATTAACGCACTGTGATTTGGGCCTCAGGGTGCTCCGTAGTTTGGGAAATCAGGAAGCGATGCAGCAGTAACGCTGTGGATAGCTAGCAGAAACAAGCTTCCCTGAGCAGAAATAGATAAAAGGGTCTTTTGAATGGCACGTTCAGTTTCAAAGCCTTTCCAGATGTTTCTCTCGACAAGACTAAAGTTTTTTGCATGTTCTGTCGATGTGAATGGAGTTACCACTGGAGTACTTCGAGTCTCAAACACTACTTGCTGGCCGAGCATACGGCTGATGCAGAGAACCCTCCTTCCTCTCGCCAAAGGCAGGCCACACTTACAATTACATTGTTACCTTTAGCTGACCAATGTACATGCACACCGTTTCTGTTGCTGTAATGCACGAGGTCCATTGTTTTGTGTTGAGCTGCTTAAAAAAATGGGATGTTTAGTTAACCTTTGCAAGAGTAAAGAGGGACACTACATTGTGTTAGTATTACCAAGTGATGTTACAGTCAGGTCAATATGGCTATCTGTTATTGCTTGATGGGCTTGAGTTTGCCATATTATGTTTCAGCATATTTTTTGAGCATACTGTACATGTGAGGTTATTCTGGAGGATATTCTAGACAGTATTTGTCATGGTTTTGGATTGTTGCAATAATAATAAACATTTGCATAAAGCAAGCATATTTGTCTGCTCCCATGTTGATAAGAGCATTACAAATCTAAAAAAAATATCCCTTTTAAAGTACATTTAGAACAGATTAAAAATGTGTGACTGATTTGCGATTAATTGCGAGTTAACTATGGACAATGATGTGATTAATTGCGATTAAATATTTGAATCGACTGACAGCCCTACAATTAGGTAAAATGAACAAATTGTTGGCACATTCCACTGCATTCTGACATATGCTACCAAAACCCATGTTCCCAATCCATCTCCCATTTAGAGGAGAACTATGCACCATCTATGCACAACCATAATGTACTGGCTATAAGTGTGACTGATTTGACAGACATGCATAAGATAAACAGAAAAAGAGAAGAGCAGCCGACCTGCAGCTCCGCTCTCCTGGCTGTAGCTAAGGGAGGACGAGCGGACGGTCCTCAGGCGGAGGCTCTGGGCTCGCTGCTGTCGCGCTGCATCACAGGTCTGGTTGGGATGCCACAGCTGCTTACAGTGGTAACAGAACTCTGTACCACAGCCCTCCCTGCCACACGTGATCTTAGGACAGCTGGCACACCCGAAAGCTATCACTGCATACCTGGTAGAAGACAAACACAACATAACAAAAAGTTAAGATTTCATACACAATGACACCACAGAATGAGTCTAAATGCACCAAGGTTACGGGAAAAACAGAGAGATTGGTGTCTCCAAGTACAAATTAACAGCGTGGGGAATAAAAGTAACAAAAATGTAAGTGTCAAGCAAATGATGCATATATACTTTAAGTAAAAGTGTTGCATATACAATAAAGGTGCAGACAAAAAAATAAGACATTTGAGAAGAGGCGACACTTCATGTATCGTTCCACTGGCTGTAACACTTGCTTAGCACAAACTAGAAAGCTACTGAGAGCTGGACCCCAATATGTGACTATTAGTTTGTTGGGTATTCGGTACCCATATTTGTTTTTAATTTTTTTGCAGATTATTTAACTACACATTTGTGTGTCAAACTTTAGCACGTTTTTGTTTTCTTTATGTGTATGAGCATTTCACATGGCTTTTATTTTCATTTTGATTATTTTTGTGTACACAAATCTTAATAGAAATATTGTTTAAAGGTGCAATATGTAATACTGACAGCTAGTGTTTAAAATAGTTACTGCAGTACAAATTAAAAATACTGGAGAGTCGTCTCCCCTGCCCCTCCAGCCAGACATTACTCCACAGCACAGCAGAGTAGCTAACATTAGATATTAGATATTGACAGTCATAGAAGCCCGTGCTCACGCGGAGCTCTGTGCCCAACTGACAGACACACTTTTTTGGCTTAGAATTACAGTAGGAACCGCTAAAAACCCCACAACCTCGCCGTCCTCTCCACCCAACGGACAGACACGCTTCCTAGACTTTGAATTACGATAGGAATCGCTAAAAATAACACTACCTTGCCGTCCTTTCCCCCCAACTGAGCACACTTTATTGGCTTAGAATCGCTAAACACACTGCAAACTCACGGTCCCCCCTCCCCGATTTACAGCCCCCCTCTCTTGGCTTCAAATAACTCAACGTTGTCAACGTTTACAGCTGTAGCGCTCTGGGTTTATGTTTTTACAGGTATATCTGGCAACCTGGCCTGGCTGACAAACTGGGCAGTTGATAACAACACACAGGCCAAAACACAAAGAGACATTCCGTCACGGAATGGAAATTTCAAAAAGGAGAAAATACTGGCATTAGCATTGTTGTCAGAAAATATAGTATTTCAACTTATCATGTTTCCTTAATATCTGATGATGAAATTAGGTCATTTTTGGATTTATTACAATAAATATTTTACATATTGGACCTTTAAAGAAAATGTAGCTGGGGCCTATGTTAGCAGCCTAATCCATCATCTTATACGTATATAGTAATGAACTTGTAAAATGGCAAACTAGAAAATAGGGCTGGGCGATAGAGAAAATCAAATATCATGATATTCTTGACCAAATACCTCGATGTCGATACTGCGACGATATTGTAAAGTTGACTATTAGTGCTTTAAAAAAAAATGTTATTTACACAGTACGATTTTTGATAATCTCCAGAAATGATTTAATGACTTAGTGGGTAAAGGTAAATAATATAACAGCTAGAACAGTCTGGTAAGTTCAGAAAATGACATCACTTTACTGTAATGCAGCCTGTAAAACCAGGAAAAGACAACACTTACCATATTACGATATCCAAAATCTAAGACGATATCTAATGTCATATCACGATAGCGATATAACATTGATATATTGCCCAGCCCTACTAGAAAACCACTTTGTCTCCCTCTTTTCATCAGCATTGTGATCCATCTAGAGGCTGCAGTATAATCCTGACATAACTGATGATGCTTTGTCCATCCTCAATCACTGTGTTGACTGTATGAGCACTTGTCCTCAGGCAGATGCATAATATATGTTGATCTGTGATCATGTAAAAATGTCCCATGATGGACTTTTGGTTCCCAGTGGGGACGTGGAGACAACTTCATCCTTAATTGATAACGACAGGGTGACGAGAGTGCACACTTTCAAATGAAGGCCTTTCTATTTTTCACTTAAGCAACACCTTTTTTAGAGAAACAAATATTTCTTTGGGGTTGTAGACACTGTCTGTCGCCACCGCCACTAAATTCACAAGAAACAAATTAATTTTCACAAAATAATACTTGGAAACCACAAGGGGAGATAAGGGCAGCATTGCAATTTTGTACAGCAATGGATTCATGTTTAATGTGAGACTGTTGTACAGACCATCAGCTAGTAAATAACATAATAAGTGTGTTTTGTGTACTTTAACTTGTTTTATTGTATTAAACAGAGTATGGATTAGAATCTACAGCTGTTGTCAGTCTGCCTGTTTCCCCTGTGTCTTCTGCAATTGCATGTGTATTTACATGACACAGAACAGCATAGCAAATCCTCACATTTCTGACAGAGTGACAGCTGTAGTGATGCTTTCACTCAACAGGCAGTAGACAAAAGCAAGGTGCTGACAAGGAGATTGTTCAAGAATAAGAAAAGGTCATCCGTTCAAAGATGACAGCTGCAAAACACTGGCTAGCCAGTTTCCTAAAGGGAAACCTTGGAGTGTGTGACGTAGTTGTAGCCGAGCGTAGCAGAAGCCTCCCAGCCCCTCTGTGACTGACCCGAAGATTAAGTTTCAATCACCGAGCCATGGAGACTTTCTCCGCTGTAGAGCGTTTCCTGGAAGAAAGTATTTTGTTTTTCGCCGCAAAGTGAACTCTGCTCTCCGGCTTAAAAGTGTTTCATGTTCTATTTCATTTTAACATTATTTTCCATTGAATATTGAAGTTCACAAATTGGTGTTTTGGCATGACTGGCCTAATGGCACTATATCCATGGTATTGGAATGGGGATTTCATTCTTGCACGTTTTGTTTTGTTGTGCATGACATAAAAAAATAAAAAAAAAAAAATCGCACTCTGGTTATAGATAGTTTTCCAAGATGTGAGCTAGTGGGAGCATATAAATGTTGAAGATGATGTCATCACTGATGTTTCATGAGGCGCTGTTATGGCGATCAGCTGAGAATCCCGCCTACACTGAGAGGCTACTGTCCACAGTGGAAAACAAAATAGAGAAAGGCACCTGGTACCGAAAGTGAGTTGAGCCGAACCATGCCGTGGAAATGAGGCTATATGGTAATTAATTAAAACAAGCACTAGCAACAGTACATGTGTAAGGGATTATCTTATTACTGTAATAGAACATAAAGTCTTTGAAGACTAGATGAACTTAACTGAAAAACTCTATTCTTTCCCTGAGTTACTGTGTCATTCTTCACCTGTTGTATTCACGTTTTAATTTGCTCTTCCAATGGGCCACTTTACCTCACCTTATATTATTCCCATTAAAGACGGCTCCTTTGGGAAACACGTACCCCACTCCATCTCACACACCACATACAACTACCTCAGCAGGTCAACCTGAGACACCCTACGGGAGACACATACAGGCACACATCTGCTGCTTTGAGAGACTCTAGAGATTTCTAGTGCTGCCGCGATTAGTCGACTTAATCAAGCATTAAATAAGTCGACGGCAATTTTTTTAGTCAACATCGTCGTTTTACTATTGACTGCCTATTTATTTTTGGTCTCCCGACTCAAACGGTTCGCTGTAATTCACCTCCACACCAGCAGGTGCGCTGTGCACGTCCTGCTGGTTAATCTGCTCTCCTTTTTGTTCCCCCTCCATCCTGCATTCACTGCTTTGATTTGAAAAATGCCGGAGGCTGGTAAAAGAGTGGTCTGTAACTTCGCCGTACGAGTTGAGCACAGTTTGACCAGCAGGCAGCGGCAAGGCTGCGGCACACCAGGCTGCCGGATGGTGTTGCTAAGAACTTGCAATGTATAACTATTATCAGACCGGCCCTCGCGGCCTCGAAACACTACCGGCCCACCGGGAAAGGTCCCGACTCTGAACGTAAGTATATGATTATTAATGAAACGGCAAGCTAGTCTGTACTGTTTATTCACTCTTGACAAGTACAATGACTGTCTTTGGATGTTAAACAGGATACTTATTACTTTTGCAGTAATGTTTTTAAACCCCGCCATGCACGCAAGTGTAAACGCGAGCAGCTACACACTGCCTGCATGGCGTTTCTGTTGTGTGTCAGCTGCGTGGATTTTTGCCTTTACACACCAGAAACGTGTCTGACGCGGCACTGCTGCTGCTAGCCTCGTCTGTACACATGTATGTTTCTTGATTTACTACACTCAAGCAGTAGTATACTTCATGTTAAACATAAATATATACTGATTTGATTACAGCAAAGACAACGTCGGCAGTATTGACAGCAAAATAGGCTACAGAATATTTTGTTCTGTATTGACAGGTGCAATATTTGAAAATCGATAAGTATTTTTTTTTAAATTACATTTATATCTGCATTTATGTCTTTTTTTAATTTGGTAACATTTAAGTTATTTATATTGTTTATGGCACAAGTGACATTTTATGTTTTGGCCCTTCAGTCGAGTTCAAAATAAAATGGACGAAATAAACACTTGATTTTTTTTAAACTAGTCGTTAAGATTAGTCGACTAATGGGAAAATTAGTCGTTAGTGGCAGCACCAGAGATTTCCACGGCTTATACGACAGGATCAGTGTGAGCTGTCATTGTGGCTGTGTTCACGTGCTGTGTTTTTAAATTCACTACTTACCCACAGTCCGGTGCAGGACACCAGCGGCAGTCAGGGTCAGCCACAAGCCACCTCCTCAGCATGAACTCCTCGTACTTCTCCATGAGGGCCCGGTCACCTAGGATCATGCGGATGTCGTGAGGGTTAAAGCGCTCCGAGCACTCGGGGCAGCTGATGTTGACACGTGACTCGGAGATCTCGATGCGCAGGTACTGGCGCAGGCAATCCATACAGGAGCGGTGGTGACAGGTCATGATGTCAGGGAAGCTCTCCCTGGAGTGGCGCAGAAGGCACAGCGGGCACTCCAGTAGCTCCGACCCCGTCCCGCCCCCCGCCTTGGAGGAAGAGGAGGAGGTAGAGGAAGAAGGCCCTGAGGCAGAAGAGGTGGAGGCAGCAGCAGCAGCAGCAGCGGAGGCAGCGCCGGCCCCAGCCGCAGAGAAAAAGGCAGAGTTCTTGTCATTACACATCTCAGAGTGGATGTTCTCGATACTGGCAATGCCATCTACCCCTCCGAGCCCTACAGGTCCGGGTTGTTGGAGCTCTCGGGACCTTTGGCGCCCGGATTTGGGCTCACGAACCCGCCGTCTGAAAAGGGAGGCCAGGGAGAGGCGCCTCTTCTTGGGGGCCTTCTTCACAGAGGGCAGAGAGATGGAGGAAGCAGTGGACTGCAGGTCCCGGTCAGAGCCCATCACCCCGCGGCTACCGCCACCCAACTGGTGCTGGTGCTTCTGCAGGCTCATCTCTAAGGAGGGAGGGGAGGGGTGTGCCAGCGGGGAGCCAGGGCCGGGCAGCCTGTCCCTCACATGTGCAGGGAGGTCTGGGAGTGGGATGGGGCTGGGAGACGGGGTAAGGTGGTGGATGGGGGAAGGGGGTCCAGGGTGGGGGGACAGGGCTCCGGAGGGCCCGTCTGCGTTTAAGACATGGTGGCTTCTCCTGATCAACCTCGTGGTCACATCTAATAGCCGGATTTTGGCGAAGGGGTGGGGTCACCTGCTGCGAAACGGATGCAACAGAACCTGGAGAGTAAAAGAAAATGGTGGGAAAAGGCAAAAGAAGGGAAAAGAAGTAGGGGGAGAGAGAAAAGAAGAGATTTTAATAATGTTAATATTCAATTTCAATAACCACTCAGTGTGAATGCAATGAAAAAGAAATGCATCATTTTTCCATTCAGAAACATTCTGAAAAAGTTATACCTCGCTTTGTTTTTTTTCATCAGTCAACCTAAGACAATAAATCATATTCTGCAGTTCTGAAAGAGGAACATTATTCATTGTTCTACTTCCTAAGCCAAGTTAAATGCATTTCATTTCTCATATAACATTTGTAATTAGGAGATTGGACAATTATCGGCTGTGATATTCCGCTTCTTTAGGAATTCTTTTTTTTTTTTTTTTTTAATGCGATTTCCGATACCAAATGTGTTACTTTGGCTCTGATGCAGTCGCCTCTCTCTGGTTGTAGTTCAAGGATGCCGCGGCGAGGAAATTGTCCCACAGGGAAATAATCTCGTGACAACACCGGTGTTACAGATTAAACCACAAACACACCACGGCTGTGCCTCTCTGGCTCTCCGGAAGAGCTTTTGCTGCTGGTCTCATTTTGGCAGGGGCTCGGTTGAGACGGGTGGCTGAAGCCAGACACCAGAGAATTGTACAATAACAATCAGCTTCACGATCAAAGAACGCTTTTGCATCACGTGAACACTTCAGTCCATACTCTGTCTGTCTCTCTCTTTTCCTCCCTCCTTCCTCTCTCTCTCTCTCTCTCTCTCTCTTGCTCTCTCTGCCCGCTTAGGCAACTAATAATCGGTATCGGCCCTTAAAAAAATCATATTGGTCGGTCCCTAATTTGTAAAGCTGATTCTTTTAAATAAATGTGAAACCATGATTGATCACATTTGTATGTTACAGTTGAGAAATACATGAATAAAAAAATAAAAAAATTGTATTTTGTGCATTTTCCTTGATAATCAAGCAAGTTGACTCATTATACCATGATTTTGCAATCGCAAGTATTGTAGATCGCAACTGCAATATAACTTTCTCTCCAAATCGTGCAGCCCTAGATTGTTTACATTTATGTTTTGTAGTTGGCAGTCTCCGCTGCCTTTGCTGGTGCATTGCTACGCTGCTGGACCTGGGTAACATGTCTTAACACCTGAACTTCTGGCAGGATTGCATTGTGAATCGCACAAGTATCTCCATGTGCACAAAGTACAAACAAAACAGGGATTCATTCGTAGAAACTTTGCTCTATAGCAGTACTTGGTGTGTCCCTTTAATATATCATTTCAATGCTGGAGGACTGTATAATTGATAAAAAGGTCCACCAAACCTTTCAGGAAATCAAACACACATAACCTCTTGCTATGTATTAAGTAAAGATAATGTGGGTTTCAATTTCAACATCACATTAAAGTGATTAAACGGCAAGTCTAGTCTGTTATCTAGGGTTGCACAATTAATCATTCAAAAGGATCATAGGTAGGTAGGGCAATTGTTTGTTTTTTAATGTGGAGAAATGTTGTTGAATATGTTTGGTATTTTAATAAATGCTGTTTAATATAAGTCCATATGTTTGCTTTGTAGGACACGTTTACAGGCAAGAAATGCAAAAGTGCAAATAGCAATCATTTGTTTTGGTTACAGAAGAAAATAAACGCTTTCCATGAGAAGCATGAGAGAATCGTGATCTCAGTTCTCACAAAAACAAATAGTGATTCTCATGTTATCACCAATATGACCAACATTCCATACTTGGGTCACGTGATTCAACTGAGCCATCTCCGTCCAACGATGCTAAGATGCGACCAAAAGCTCTGGAAAAAGTGAGTTAGTGGATCATGAGTTTAGATTATTTTGTCAAAATCTAGCTCTGAGTGTGCTCTGATGTGTCTGTAAGATCAACAGTGACGGGGCCCAGACCGTCCTCTGCTGATAATGGCAAACAGGAGGAAATGTGGAATAATGCTTCGCCTTGGCAGACCGGTTTCTGATGCAGCAGCAATTCAGATAGCGTCTACTGTAAATCACAATGGCAGTTGCACAAGTGGATCGTATTAAAGGGCAACTATTTTAATAATACTTGCATTTTGTGTTTGTACTAGAACGTGTTTACATGCTTTAATGTAAACATGCTCATGGCTGCTGCACCTGTATTCACCCTCTGTATGAGACGCTCTGTATGAGCGCTGTCTCTTTAAGCGCGCCTCCCGAAAAAGCACCGTCTGCTGCGATTGGCCAGCGTGCTTCCTGGAATCTCTGGAGCCTCCGCTCCGTGTTTCACTAGCTAGTTGAAGCTGGAGCTACTGCAACGGAGTATACAGCAGGACTTTGTACCCTGAAAAATCACCAATAGAGGCTTCTAAACCAAATATTACACAACCAGACATGTCCCAGCAGTAAAGTCCAGAAAAACCAGCTAACGTTAGATTGTAGTGTAACGAAGCAGCACTTTCTACCGTCAAAAATGGCAGATTAAGGCTTCTGAACCAAACACTACCCAATCAGACATGTTTCAGCAGTAATGTGACCCGGAATAGGGGAGAATTTAACAACATTGGCAGCCAAGATGACATTTTTTAACATGAAAATCCGACATTATAACATTGTAGATATGACAGAAAACACTGAAACGCATAATATGTGACCTTGAAGATGAACAGCAACAACGATCTGAAAACAAACTATTTTTATTACGCACATTTTCCAGGTGACATAAGGACATTTAAGGGACATAAATAAAGCTAGACAGTAGGGGTGCAATGGAACACAAAACTCACGGTTCGGATTTTTGAGTCACGGATCGGATCAATTTCCGGATTAGCACAAAAAAATGGGGGACAATTTTTTTATTTTCTTTTAAAATGCTTTCCATTTATTACTTAAAAGAACTGTCATAGACCCAGCGCATTCAAGCCAGGGAGTGGAGTTCGCTTTCCCGGGGGAAAACAAAGGACTTCCACCCTGGAAAAGTTCATTCCTTGGGAGTGAAACAATCTGTTTTCTAAACTTAACTAGTCGTTTTGGTGCCTAAACTTAACTTTTGTCGCCGCATAACTCTCACTTTTTGTCGCCTAAACTTAACCGTAATGTCCACCAAAACGACTGGCAGCTTGCGGTGACCTGTACCCGGTTCAAAGCCCCCTGTTCTCAGGGGACTCAACTACCATCTGCCGGCGATACGACGGAGCTCTGTAGCGGGCGTCACAGCTTTTTCGAGTTCTTCCGCTCCTCCAGTAGCCATGACTGTCTCTATCAACTGATTTAAACATGCCCCGTTAACAGAAAATTGCGTTGCCTGTGTCTTTTCACGGTAACCCTGCATAGAGATTCATCAGCCTACTTTAAGTAACAGCAACTGTAAAAATGTATTTCACACTATTATTACGAACAATAGCTGTGTTAAATAAATGTTAATTTAAGTTCAGCAATTGTGTCATTTGTTATTATTAAATTGCATTATTTTTTTTTAAACAACAGCATGATATCGGCACATATCAGCCCTCGGCCGCCCTGCTCTCTAAATAAAGGCATCGGCCATTGAAAAACTCATATTGGTGGACCACTACTAAAAGCACAGTAAATTATGTTAAATGTCAAGGGGAATGGTCTAACAAACTACAGGCATTGTAAATAAAGCGCTACAGCAAAAATCAAAAGTAATATAAAGCTGCAATATCTTAATATCACAACCTCTAGCCCTATAGGGCCAAAGCAATGTTGTGAAGCTAAATAAAACTGGGGTCAAACGGCAGAAGATTTAAGTAACAATTCACAGCAGGGGTGTCAAACTCACTTTCACTAAGGGCCACACTGGAAATGAGAATCACATCAAGGGCCAGACATGTAGAGTTTATTGACATGCTTTTTTTAAAAGTGAAAGGTAAAATATCTGTGACTGTATTACTGCATGTCGCTTTTTTCAACATTTGTCGCTTTTTTCGTCATTTTTGTAGCTTTTTTCCCCCCAAAGATTTGTTGCTTTTTCCTTCTTTTTTTGTGGCTTTCCCCAACGTTTTTGTCCAGGTTTTTTCCGGACCGTAAATCTGCGAGGGGGCGGGTTCGCCCCGCGGGCCTTGAGTTTGACACACGTGATTTACAGTAACAAAGACCTAGATAACCATGTTGTACTCCTTTAAGATCTTTTACAAAGGCATGATCTTGCATCGGAATTTCGACAGACCTTTGCTGGTTAGATCTGGTAATTTCACAATTTCCTGCATGACAAAACATAATTACTTCTGTGTAATCGCCACGTCTGAGCGTGTTTGTGTGACTAGTCACTCCATAAAATGATAATATCAGGACAGATGGCTTCTGAGCCAATCTGAGTGTTCTGTCCACTTCAGAATTTCACACATTTGAGAGGGTGAGAGAAACAAAGAGCCAAAGAGAGTTAGACAGATGGACACTAAAAGTAAAACGGTGCAAAACAAGTTTCTGCCTGAACCAATACCAGATTTTAGAGGTTAGGTCTATTGTTACATTTCAATATAATCCATTCAAGTTTTGCATAGACTGCCAGAGAGTAAAAGACAAATCATGTACAGTAGCAGGTTATTCTACAGTTGAACAACAGACAGAATGTGTCACAATTTCCTCATTTCTGATAAGTCGACTCATATGGAACTATAACCAAGTAAGCCTTCTGAAAATTCTATGTAGTCTTGACACAGCTGCCTTTTTCTGTATCATATGCTGTAATTTGATGATCCGCCCTTTTATAAATTGATCTAGCTTTCCAAAAAACTATAGGCTAGTCATTACATGCAGAATTGCTACAGGTTAGATAGACAGAGAAAGTCCATTTGTAGAGGCATAAAAGTCTGGATTTAAAATTACAATCTGAAGCAAGTAATTTACCCTACTAGGCAGCCCACTTCTTAAAATTTGCTGTGAGAAATCTGTCTGGAAGGAAGGGTGATGATGTGTACGGTTTCTGAGGAAATCCACGTGAGCTATTAAGTACGGATTGCCATCAGAGGCCACAACCTTAACAAACGAACAAAGCCATATAAAACCGCAGAGATCATCTACACGCAGGAAAGAGAACAGCACTGAAAACAAGTATGAACTTGATAGGCACACTGTTCTAGGGGGTGGCTGACAAGTTTAAACCGTAGGTTTGTACCGCAGTTTGCTTCACCCGTCTGTACTCTCTGTGATTCTACATCTGTGTTGTGCTTTGTGTTTCTGGGATGGGTGATGAGAGAGCTGAAGAAAGAATGTCTGTTATTTTAGGAGTGCTGCGACTGAGATCCAGCTTGCTCGCTGGGTGTCCATCCCTGAATATGTATGTGTGTTTATCGGTGTCTTTGGTTACACCTTGGCAATGAAACCATACAGAGTAGTGCCAAGGGTGTCTCTCTCTCTCTGCAGAACATGCTCTCACACATACTGTACATGTGCATATTTTATAAGCAATAAAACAACTTCTACAATCTGTCAATCTGCACCACTTTAATATAAAAAGATTAAAAAAAACAGCACTGAGCACAGCCCCTCTACAGCTGCAACCAAACCACTGGTTGCAGTGGTTGCCCACCACGTCCTTGCTTTGAACTAGGTCTGAAATCAGTAAACTCTGATGAGGTGGGCAGAGCTGGCCTTATCTCCTGCACATCCATATGGCATGGGACTCACAAATAACCTCTCCCACAGACACACACAGGAATGAATATTTTGCGCAGTTTTTTGCCCTCTTTTTATGTTGTAACATACACTTATTCTCCCATGTTCTTTAGTAGTCTGCACACGGTAACATATATAGTGAGCTTTAAAGAACAAACTTAACAGAAAAATCATAGTTTGTCTTTTTTTTTTTTTTGCACTCTGATGCAAAAAAAAAAAAAAAGGGACGCAGCAAAAGAACACAACAGAAATCCAGTGGAAACACCCTTTAGCTTTTTCCTTTAGGATGTTGTGCATTTTTCCACAAGCAAAGCTGCAGTCCAATAGTACCACCTTGTTGTGTCACAAAGCTACCACCTCGTCTAAATCAGCCGAGGAGTGATGGTCCGGGCTTATCGCTGCTGAGCAGATAGCTCTGTGTGCGACGAGAGGACCGATGATATAGGTAGACTAGCCCAGTTGTCTCATTTGAAGGCCCTGGCTAGGTCCCACTCACAAAACCAAACACCTATGTCAGCTCAGCGGCTGCGGGCTGTAGTCAGCAGTAAAGACTTTTCGTTGAGTGTGCCGATCTAAGTATAATCCACTTCTTACTCTAAATTGTAGAGTAAGAAATAAAAAGAATGCAAAAAAATACAGGTTGCTTTTTTCCTCGTCGCATCTGGGAGATGCTGTTGAATGTGCTGTGGCATGTTCGAAGTGTTTCGACTCACATACCCTACAACTTGGGATGTCATTGATCGCAACTATTTGTATGACAATTAATCGTCAACTAAAATGTCATGATTGTGACAGCTAGGGTTGGGCGATATGGAGAAAATCAAATATCACGATAATTTTTACCAAATACCTCGATATCAATACCGCAACGATATTGTAGTGTTGACTATTGGTGCTTTCACAAAATATTTACACAATGAGATTTTTTGATAAATAATCATCAGTAATTTGGATATAATGACGAAGTGGGTAAAGGCAAATAATAGAACAGTTACAACAGTCTGGTACGTTCAGAAAATGACATAACTTTACTGTAATGCAGCCTTTAAAACCAGGAAAAGACAACACTTATGCCATATTATATTACGATATCCAAAATCTAAAACGATATCTAGTCTCATATCACGATATCGATATAATATCGCTATGTTGCCCAGCTCTAGTGACAGCCCTACATACACCGTCTGAAGTGTGTAACACACTACTTCTCTTACTGACGGAGTTGGTTTACAACCAATGCAAGACAAACTAACCTGTATTATTAGGTGTAAATTCTTTTTTTAAATAAAAGGCTATTTGTCAGCGCCATAAAGGTCTACTTAAAGACAACATACGAAAAAAACAAAAAACAGTGAATGATTGCCACCATAAAACAGTGTAGTGTTGGCACTCCGAAAAGGACAAAAATACGTCAACTACAGAGAAGATGCCACAAGTATGCAAAAGCAAACATTTTAAATTGTTGAGGATTACATTTTATAGCATCTCTTGTTTCAAATAAAGCGTGTGCAGGGAGATATGCAGAAGTGACATACTGCTAGACACAGAGTTTGACCACTGCAATGACCACACAGGTTCATTCTGAAAAAGGTTCTCAGTAATCTTGGGTAATCACCTTTGACAGCTTCTAATCAGTCTTTCCGTTCTATACTTTTTTCAGAGGCAGCCCTGGAAGTCATGGCAACCAAATAGACAACAGCGAGTACAGCACTGTCTTCTCAAGCAGAGTGACAAACGGCGACGAAAGCCTTGCCGTTTCCATGGAAACCGCGCTCACATGGTTCTGCTAATTATGACAGCTACAATAGCTTAGAAAATAGCGATATGGGGAAAATTTGATGAATTTACTGTTTATCAGACCACAAATGTGACAAGAATTAGCTAGCTAGCGCACCCTGCTATCCCTCTGCCTCACTCCCGGCTGCCAGTCAGTGGTTGTAGCCAGTGCCTAATTTGTAAAGTGGGAGGTCCCGGAGCGTAGAGGGTGGGTGGATCCGGCGACTCAAAACGGGGGTTGGATGTAACGGAACCAAAAAAAAAAAATTACACCTGCCTACATAGCTTCTCTGACTCTGACTAAAAAAGCCTAAACAACGCTGTGTGTACATCAGGGAAATGATTATTTTTATTTCAGAACGTGCACTGCATCGGTGCGAAATGTAAAAAAAAATAAAAAATAAAAAATACACTGCGACGATTGTTTTCACAAGCAGCATCTATTGGATAATTAAAACAAAAAACCCAACGTGATCTCCACATTCTTGATCGGCAGAAACGGTTTTTGCTTGTTTGGGATCCGACTGGCCAGCATATTTGAAAAAGTTAAGCAAACTTTGTTGTCTTTTTGACAATTTTCCCCTGAGTGAAATGAGGCTGTAACAGCAATCTCAACCAGCACAACCGCCTGTGTCAATTGAAGTGCAGCGCCGCACTGTTGAAGTGCCTCCCCTCTGCCCCCTCCGTCTTACCCTGAAAATTCACCTCAAAACGCATCTAAAATGCAAACACAAGACTTTTGTGGAACTTCAATGGGGAATAAAGACTAACAAGACAGATAACAACATTGAACATACACAAACAGTAATTTTTTTTTTTCATTTAGGCAATTCATTTTCCATAGTGACACAGGAGGTGCCGGATCCAATAAAAAAGGTTCCGGATCCAACGTCGGAGGTGCCGGAATATGTTCCGGCGTGTCCGGCTTAAATTAAGCCCTGGTTGCCCTGTAGCAATTCAAATTCAGCTTGCGCAAACCTTAGTGCCAGGGACAACAACGGGCTGGTGGACAGCGGCAGCGCTGGGTAACCGTAGCAAGTTTGCTAATTGAGCGTGGAGTCTGGACGGTCCAGGATCAGAAAACTTTCTGTTACCCCTAAATTCTTTTTACCCGCTGCTGAAAAAAAATAAACCTAGATGAAACACTGCGCGTTTCCATGCACAGCAGTAACCAGGGTAACCGGTTAAGTGAATAACCAGGTTATGCCACTTCTCCCCGTATACATGAGCGGGGAAGAATGACGGGAGTAACTCTACCTATGGTACAGTAGGTGTCACTCTGCCAACGCACAACTGGTCAGAATAAACTGAGGACGAGCCAATGAGCCCTCAAGCGAGCAAACGTGGAAGCTAGCTAACTAGCTGGATTCTGTTATTCTATGGTATTGAAGGAAATATCCCAATCCCAAAATTTAACACCTACCAAAAGAACAAATCTGAATAGTCGAACATTCAGGTCCATACTATTTGAAAGCACAAAAAGTAAGGACATTTGTGTTTGGTAGATTATTTCTCTGTGGTAACAATGCTTTTTGGCAATACATCTTATACCGTTGGAAAGCCGGTTTAGTTCCCTTTCAAATGGTGCCCCATTTGTAAGGAACATGCATTTGTGGGATGAGCAGCAGCGCTGAGTATGTGGGTTGTGCCCATGAAAAATTTGCCAAATCTTCTCTGCCAATGCCAAACTTATTCTGCTATTGACTCGTTTGGTGTTTGGTGGATTGGATGATCAAAGTTTGAAGAAACAAGACATATTGGCAATTCATTTTACAAACAGGAGCTCAGTAGCATGTGGAAGAACCATACACAGCCACAACAGCCTGGCACCTCCTCCTCATGCTGGTCAACAGCCTGGTCACACACTGCTGTGGGATGGCACCCCATTCTTCAGCCAGCAGTCCCGACTTCAACCCCATTGAACACTTGTGGGATCAGCTTGGGCGTGCTGTTCGTGCCAGAGTGACCAACACAACCACGTTGGCTGACTTGCAACAAATGCTGGTTGAAGAATGGGATGCCACCAAATGAGTCAATGGCAGAATAAGCATTGGCAGTTCCTTACAAATGGGGCACCATTTGTAAGGGAACTAAACAGGCTTTCCAACGGTATAAGATTTATTGCCAAAAAGCATTGTTACCACAGAGAAATAATCTACCAAACACAAATTTCCTTACTTTTTGTGCTAAGTTTATGTCCTAGTAATACATTAACACCCACACAGGTGTTTTCAGTTATTCTGGCTGATTAGACTCTGTTCAGGTTGAATGTGGGCTGGAGCTTTGATGGGAACTTATTAGGTCACAATTCTTTATACCAATAAGGATGATAAAGGTGTCATTTGTCCCGCCCTAACACGTGCAACAACACTAATAGTGGACTCAGGAAGATGTCAATCACTCAGTCTAACCACACCCACACAGTCCAATCAGCCACATTAACTATAAACACCTGTGTGGGTGTTCAGGGCCTTTAAGAGTAGGATACACTAATAGCTGGCATGCAGTTGTCACACCAGTGTTTTACCCCTTCAGAAGCATTTCTATTGAAATGTTAAGAAAAGGGAATATACAGTGATATACTCTCATCTTCAAATTAAACCGTGATGCATTTTATGCCATAACACACAGCCCTACTGTGATGCAACTGCAGGATAAAGTGTGCCTGGCATACTGCCATTTGAAAACTTGGGTCATTAGTCATCATGTTGATGCTTTTAATTATGACAAAATGGGGTCTGACACACCCAATGAAAACCATTACGGGTACGTCACAATTGGATGGTTCAACTGTTTTGCCCGAGTAGTGGGGAGATTTAAATGTAATTCTCAGTATCTCTCGTTTTGCACAACATATGGTCTGAAATGTTCTACTACTTCAAGCATCTCCTAATAGTTTTAATATGCGTGCATGTACTTTAAGTAATAAATTACAAACATCTGACAAGATGTGTGTAGCATTTACTTGAGCAACATTACTACAGCGGTCCGTGTTTTCTATGACTGTTTCTGTATTAACAAGAGTGAAAGAGTCACAAAGAGTGAAGTGGTCCTCTCAACACAAGGTTCAACAGTAAGGGTTGCCCGATGGCCCGGGGCAAGTAAAACGCCACGTCGGGCAAGTAAATCTAACAACCCACTTGCCTGTTTGGGCATCATCGTATCATAATCATTTAATTTGAATGTGACACGCGCACACGCACACGCACACTAGAGGACCTTTTAAAGTTCCCACTGAGTTCTTTTCAAACACGTTGACACCCTGGTTAAACATTTGCCTAGTAAGGCCACCTGTAAACTAAAGGGAAATAATACACAAAAATATGAAGGGCAAACCTCTCCGTGTTCAAGCGTGTTCTTTTCCTAGGCCAAGGACGGTAGTCCTTGGCCTAGGTCTTAACGGCGAGGAGAGAACTACCCTAGGTGACTCAGCAGTGCAAAAGAATGCCCGTCATTCCACTCTGTTGATAATTAGCCCTTCTATTCTAGTGCCAAATTTCCACTGCATGGTACAGCCCGGCTCAACTTGCTTTAAGTACCAGGTACTATGGTTAGAATGGTTACAAGTGAGTCGAGCCATACCATGCAGTGGAAATGTGGCATAAGTCTAAAGTAAGCCAGTAGAGACTACCTAGTGAGCGGTGTTTCTTAAGGCCACGTCCACACGTACCAAAACAATCTTTTTTTTTTACCCGTCTTCCCTGAATTTGTTTCAAGAATAGTTGCGTCCAAACGGATCCATTTGAAATGACTCAACGCGCTACTTCATATTCCAGGCCTATAGGCAGCGCTGTTTCTGCTACAGAAATTCGCCAAAAAAACGGAGAAGAGCATAGTCACTTTCACTTCCCATCATAACATGGCTAGACTATGACGTTCTCTTAATACATTCATGGACTATAATAACTTTACCACTGCTCAATTTATAAAGGCCGCCGCAAGAAAACGTGTCTTTGTTTACAATGTATAATGTGATGTTGGATTGCTTTTGGACATGATTGCAGCGCGCTAGCAGCGGGCTAACGTTAGCGCGCTATATATTGTGTAGAATCCAAGACCGGCAAGGGAAGTGTCAGGTAGCAGAGACAAAGTATTTAGATGAAGTGTGCTAGATTGACCATGGAGATGGGATATGCTTGCTTAGCTTCACCGCAGTTGTGTGTTCGTGCACTAGTGCGGGTAAGAGGTCGAGGGGTGTGGCGATAACATCATCGATACAGACGTATTTGGCATCCAAACGAAGCCAAAAGGGAGCCGTTTTCGAATGTTTTCACCCTGAGACCAGGTTTCAAAAAAGTGAGTTTTCAGGCAGTGCGTTTACAGAATTTGTTTGGACGGGCGGCCCAAACGATGCTAAACATGTGCGTTTGCATTAAAAACCGACTCCGTGTGGATGGCCCCTAAGCAGCATGCATGTTTTTGGTTGAGTGGGGCAAAGGAAACCACGCACAAACAGGAGATGAAAGATACACCTAGGGACAATCAGGGACACAATAGCTTCAAAGATGGACTGGTAGATGGACAGGTATGTAGATAGAGACAGCGAGACAACAGTAATGGCAGGCTAGGAATGAGACAGGCACGCAGACAATTGTGAACAGTCAAACATGCAGCAGCTGAGCCAGTGTATTCGGCCAGTCAGTATCACTCCAACTGCATTCCTGGCCTGTCTGTCTCCTTTGTAATGCTGCCTCTATGCACATTCCTGGGCTTCTAGGGGGCTGGGGAGTCAATGCATTAGTGAGGCACTGCATCATGAACAGACACATAGCAACCTCCTGGCGGGCAAACTGAGCAGCTATTGACTGATGTGGGATGAAAGTCAAACAGTATCCCTTCCCATTTCACCAAAGTGTGGAGCAAGCTAAAAAAAAAAAACCAGGGGTGTGGTCAGTGGCTGTATTTAAATGCCAGATTTAACCTTGTACTGGTGTTCGGAGAAGACATTGAAAACATATCTCCCTCTGTTGCAGGGAGTAAAGATTCCACATAGTATTGGTCATGCATTGTGTTTTGAATTTGACCCTACAAGATACAAAGGATTAAAAACGATGCAAACAGCGACCACAACAGCAGCGTGAACAGGGAAGGCATTGTTGAACGTACAAAGAGAGGCGAGGCAGGCCGGCAGGGAGAAGAACAGGAAAAGTTTCCAACCCCAACAAAGCCAGTACAGTCTCCAGCTGCCCCCCTCCTCCCACACTTCTCCTCTTTCCTCCCACACTTCACTCAAGGGGGGAGGAAATGAGGTAAGCATCCTGGCATTTCAGCTTAGCTAAGAGAGCTTAAAAACTCAGCAAGCCGATAGAGATTTGTCACCTGGTAGAGATTTTGCCATACCATTAATACTGGCGTAACCATCCCCTCGATATCTCGTGATATGGTTAGGTTAGTAGTAACTATGCATTGTGTATCCTCATTTCTGTTGTTTTAAAGACTACCTATTCATCTTTACTACGGATTTTCACTTGCACAGACCTCATGAATAGGATGCAGTTATGGTTGCTCCTGAATGAGTTATTTGTTCAGCCTGAAAGCTAACATGTACACTGATTGCCTGATACACACACCGAAAACATCCTTTGAGGCCATGAGAGTCAACGACATTCAGCTAGCACTTGAGCTTAACAACTGTTTCAAAGTTTTCAACAGGATAGGGAAAGAAGGGCCAGTCATTAAGGATCTGGAAAAAAAATAAAAAATAAATCACAGACCTCTTACTTGCTCACACTTCAGAGAGATAGGCACAAACAAGAAGTCGGAAATCAGAGAAACATCTGAGCCAGAGACAGGTACAAGAAAAACCTTTGTTGATAAACTGTACAGGGGAAATGCCATCACTTAGCCTGCTCAAGCATCTGTTACCAAAGCAGCATCAAAGCGCAAGGCTGTAAAGGTGTGGGGGCAATGTGCCGAATATATCCAATATATTTAAATATCATTATATGTGCAATATGGCAGATGATAGCGATAAACCGATTTTATCGGCCGGCCGATACGCGGCTGCTGCGTTTGCCGATAGTTTTTCCCTGGCATTATTTACAGACAGGCGTCCACAGGCAGCTGTGTTGCTGGAGACGCTGCAGTTCACGTGCAGCCCATGCACTGCCCCTCCCCCACTAGCAGAGTGCTACGGTAGTCTTAAATTACAAATTAAGCAGTTTATTTCAATGGCTACTTTTCAGGTTTATTGTTTTCTAAAATTATTGAAATGTGTTGACAAAGGACATGTTGTGATGACCTGCTTATATCTGTCTTATAAGATGTCAGCAAGCATTGCATCATCAAGGCTGTGTTGTAGATGTTGATGAAAGCCTTTTACCCTTGCACAGTTAACCATATGCAGTGCACCCATCCATATGATGCACATTGCACACATCATTTGGGTGATATGAATGTAAGATGATTGCAGAAGTGACACTGATCTGTGAAGAAATGGCAGAGCAGATTCCCAAAAGAAATCCAGTGTGGCAGGGTTTACATTTTTATGATGTAAATTGAGGGAGCAAAAGCAGTATCGGCTCAAGAAAATCGGCAGCCCGTATCGGTCATCGGCTAAGGCTGATTGAAAAAAAAAAAATAATAATAATAATAATAATAATAATAATAATCGGTATCGGCACTAAAAAAAAATCCATATCGGTCGATTAACATATTAACATATAATTATAGAGAGCTAGTAATTTTTTTATGCACTAGTGCAGCGCTCGTTCGGAACGGGCCAATTGCTTGCTCTCCGGTATCACTGCTTGCAGCTTTCTCCAGAACCATTGTTCCCCGAAATAACTTACAACTCAACTGTATACTACTGACTTACGGTGTACTTCTACTTCAGAGGAAAACGTACTACTACATTTACCTGACAGAGAATTGTTACTGATAATGTTGCAGATTCAGATTTTACTCACAAAAATCACAATTGAAATAGGATGCGTTATTATTCATTTAACTATCCAGCATTATATTAGAGTTGAAAGCTCCACCTTGACCAGATGTTAAGTAAGTTTAAGTACATAGTGCTAGTGCCGCTCTTCACTTAAAGTAAAGAATACAGGACTTTTACTGTGTGGTATTAATAGTTTTGCTATTAATTGTTAAAAGTTTTACTTCATACAAAAAAAGAAAAAAAAAAAAACGTTTTGAGTACTTTGCCCTTCACCGGCTGGACATGAATAAAACATTTCCAGCCAACTACTTTCTTCCTGGTTTTGGAGTTTCTTCTCGCTCTATTGATGTAGAGCTTCACTTCCGGTTCTGCGTTGAATCTAAGCTGTAGGTACATACGTGTAGATATGGACCCTACGCCTGACGTGCACCTCCCCAGAAATGTTACTGCACGTTGCGGCGACGCAAACCGCAACAACTGTGATTGGTCCGCTTGGCTGGGCTAGGTGCGTCGCATTTTCCTCTACTCATTTTGGTGTTCTACTTCTTCGTGAACAACATGACATCAAGGAGAGGGTAAACTTTCCCTGCTACAGCTTTCCAACCGTGGAAACAGGGGAAAAACTTTGTTTTCACCGTCTCCGCCGCCGGAGTCGGTACTCGCTCCAAAGCTAATCTTCACTTTCTCACTCGCTCTTCCGCACACTCCCCACGCATACACGTAGCGCCTCTGCTATTCTCTTAAAGAGATATGCTAGAACGACAAGTAGAAGATAAATTGACTTGCCTCATAGGACAGTTGAAAGCCATAAACAATTAAAAATACAGTCTTAAAGTTACGTGCCACTCATTACTTGGCTTTTTAGTTAAATAGCCTACTTGGTCAACTTGTCTGACAAGTAAGTGACGTCAGCTAGTTAGCATTAGCAGCTGTGTAATTCACTAGATAATAAATGTTAGTTAAGTAAGCACCAACATATATAATTGTTACTGGTACTGAATCAGTCGCATTGACCCAAAATTACATTTTGAGATTAGTTTAGCTACCAACATAGCTAATGGAGAGGGGGGAAAGCTAGCTGAGAGACAGCAAGTGCAATTACTGACAGTGGCAGCAAGCGGCACCCGAGTTGGCAGCGAGTCGAGGGAGGTGTCTCTTTATTGCCGACAGAGTTCCACTACAGTGTTTCCCATATGTTGATTTATTTGCGGTGGCCCGCCACAATATCAACTTTGACCGTCACATATTGATATTCTATTTATTTTATTTTTTATTCAAAATGGGTAAAATCTTATTTTATTTTTTCAGCCCCCCTGGTCCCTTTTCTAGCCTTAGAAAAAAGAGCCAAGAGGTGGTGCAGAAGTCTAGTTTTCTCTCAGACCACTTAAATTATAAAATGTTGAAAGGTTATTATGGAATTAGTCCACATCCACGATAATCCACTTCCGGGATTGCTCCATTGCCGACGAAAATTCCGGCGGATTTAATTCTTTCCGGCCGGATGTCGGTCACCTTCCTCTTTCTTTGTGTCGGTGTTCTAACCTCCAGTGGATTTCTGAGGACTATGGTTAACTGCTCCTCAGATCTCTGCAGGGTAAATCCAGACAGCTAGCTGGACTATTTGTCCAATCTGAGTTTTCTCTTGCACGACTAAAACTACTTTTGAACGTACACATGTTCCACCAAAACAAGTTCCTTAACGAGGCTATTTTGCCGCCCATGACTAATGTGATTGGTTTGAAGAAATGCCAATAAACCAGAGCACGTTTTTCTACTATCCCGGAATTCTGTGTGGACTAGACAGACCCTGCTACATAGCGCTGTGGAGGAAGGTCTGGCAAAGCGAGACTATTATGGACTTGATGCCCAATGGTGGTAAAACAAAACAAAAACCTGCCTAGCCCAGCTTAAAGCACAATGAGAAAGGTGCCTGGTCATCCAAGATGCATAGGTGGCGGTGCGCATAATAATTTATTGATAGCACCCTGATGTGGCCAGGTCACCACCTAGCCTTGCAGCTGTGTTTACCATAGAGCAAGAGAGGGAGGTGACCCGTGTCCTGACAAACACAGAGAACGCAGGCCAGGTCGTCATGCTGGGCAAATGACATTTCTTTGGAAGAACATACAGGTCTGGACAACATGCTGCTAAGCCCAGGGAGGCCTCTGAAACACAAACACTGATGTCTCTGAAGGGCTGCCTCTATAACACTCATAAAACACAATAAATGGACTCTCGACAGAATCAGCTCATGGTGAGGAGACTCCATTAGAAATCGTTAGTGCTGAGCAATAGTCAAGTCAATTTTATTTACATAAAATCTCACACACACAAAAACTAAATAAGAGAGAATTTTGATACGGAAAAACAAGTCACAGCGCAAGGAAAGTGGAAGAAAGCTCGGGATCCCTCTCCCTAGACTGACAGACATGCAACAGCTGTCATGTGTACAGAACAGACCAACATATAATAGAATGACAATCAAGATGACAAAATTATAATTATTATAATATTTTTTGGTTAAGTATATACTAGGGATAAACCACTGTAAAATGCCTGGCGGTTGGTATTACCGTTTCAAATTTTGATTAGTATTATTAAAACGGTTTGATGACTGCGCTTTGAAAATCTCACGGTACTTTCCAGCATCAAGCAAAGGTGGAAACAGTCTACCAGACTCAGGCGAGGTATACAATGTTTGTTTTGCGTCAATGAAAACATGGTGGAAGGCTGTGACAGCACTACACAGATTTTCCAGCCTTCTAGAAAAAAAAATTATAAAGGACGCAGTAAACTCACTATCGTCGCGTCCAGAAGATGCACCCTTTTTTTCTCTCGATAATGCTACATTGTGAACATCATCCTGTCCTCTCCCCTACTCCCTCTGCTGATGTGTGTCACAATGCCGGCAGGTACCGCTGGTAGAGAGAGAAGGGGAAGTTTTTGCAGCTAATACCCTTTTTCCACCAAAAGTCATATGCAGGACTCTTTTCCCATTGCCAGTAGATGAGTATGCATGCCAATTTTTTATTTTTTTTCCCCCCTGGTGTCACGTTCAACGTCACAAGTGCCGGAAAACAGGTGTTGTTAACTTTTCCTGCTACAGCTGTCCCATACAGTGCACAGAATTGTAAACTCTGCTGTACATTCACTTGATATGTTGCTAGTTAGGTGTCCTGACCCACACACAATATATGCAAACGGGAATGATGTACGTGTTTATTTGCATATAGAGTGGGGAAGTGAGATCCGAACATCCGATCACAAGTGGTCACTGAGGACGCATTTGGAGACACATTCTACAGACAGGTGGGAACACACGCCTCGCATTGCTGCTGTCCAGCCGAAAACATTACATTTGGCCAATGAACTCAAAATAGAGCATGTTTCACAGTCAACAACTGACATTATAGCTAGGGCTGGGTATTGTTAAAAAATGTTCAATACCGATGCTGTGACTTTGATACCAGTACTATACCTATACTATACTTTTTTCAATAACAGTTTTATAAAACAAAAAGAAATAACATTATGGCATAAATCTTTTTATGTATTTTTCAGCTGCTACTCATCTAGCCTCATCTGTGTGTAACGTTAGACAGCCAATCACAAGCATTATTAGATCTTGGTAGAAGCATGCTGAGTGCTCATTGGCTCACTGACGCTGATGAGATTTACTCCTTAGGTATTGAAATTAGGTATTGAATGACGAGGCATTTTTCGATACTGGATACTTTAGAGGGAATTTGGTCGGTGCTTAAGAAGTATTGAATTTGCTACCCAGCCCTAGTTATAGCAAACTGTTATACAAGACCAATAACTGCTTGGTACTGTAACAGTACTTGTTACTACAGTCTTAATAAATTGTTCCCATTATTTGTTTTCCAAAATGGAAAATATCGTTGTCATAACATTGTCAGCTATACAGCCCGACACAAAAAATTTATCTAGACACAAGTGTACTGAAAAGGCCTCAGATCCTAAAAATAACTCAACTTTACATCCTTGACTAAAGGACTGTGAGAGAAATGCTGCATGACGGCCTTTGGGGTTATTCAGGCTCAGGTCTCCACATAGCTCAGCAGTGTCTGGACTGAGCTGTGCTTCCCACAATAGATAGAACCCAGAGGATGAGCGCTTGTGGCTGCAAAATTCTACCGGATTTTTTCACCACCGGCAGCAAATGACAATGACAGGGCAAACGCAGGGTGCCAAAACATACGACTGTGTTTAGTCTTTCTTAAACCAAGCAGAACAACTACACTGGGGGACAGCTGGGACGTAAGACAACATTTCCACTGCGCTGTACTGTGTGTATACACATTCAATACATTGACACAGACCCCTGCATACTGAATAAGAGGCGCTCTAACTTTTCTTCCAGATTTGGGCATGTGCTGATTAATAGCACAATAACTGCAGCTTAATTTGCAAGGCTCAAGCACACAAATATCCAAGACATCCTATTTATAAGATATAACATGATGCTGATCGGGTAGTTTGGTAGCATGGTAGTTTTCTCCTGCTTAAGCTCTACTGTTACCAGTTACTATCGCAAGTAACATGTTTAGTCTTCGTTACTTCAAAGCTGCTAATCCATATTTGCATTTTGTGTTTTTATCTAAACTATGTGTTGGTCTCCATCTTTATCTTATTGGCAGGTATTACAAGAAGCATGTCACCTGACACACCCTGCAATACAGAAGAATAAAATATGGGAAACAGACTCTTACCAATTTCTCTATTTTTCACACACACGCGCACACACACACACACACACACACACACACACACACACACACACACACACAAGAAGCACCTAGCTAACGTTACCACCGGAGACATTTCTCAGTTCTACCATTAACACAGATCCCTGTTTTACATTCTAGTTAACTGTATGACAGACACAACGTTAAAAAAAAAACTCATAAACACAACTTTTTCTCTGGCTGCTTTCAGTTTTTTACTTGTCATGGCAGTCATTAGAAAATCAGCCCTGCTGCCCAAGTTGAACACTGCTGCGGTAAAAACAATTACATGTCTTATATTGAGAACAAACTTAAGTCTAGCAATCATATACTGGCAAGCAACCGTTGATTTATTGATTGATTTAAAAAGTAATGACAATGCCAACTTTTGGCGTTGCGTTTTGTACCGTTCCATGTCTTCGACTTTTCAATTACGTTAGATTGATAGCTAGGTTAGCTCGAGAGTTCATTGTGCTTAATGTCAGTTTACGTCACCTCACAAATTATCACCATTTGGTTTACGTGTCCAGACAGAAAATAGGGCATATGACGTTAGCAAAATATAGCTGTGAGCCACTAGAAATGTTCCATAGGTCTCAGCTTGCCTCACTGACGAAAACCAGAAAGCCAGCCAGCTAAATACCAATAACAGCGAGCGTTAGCAGCTGGCTAGCAAGGTTAGCTAGAAACGATGAGAACGTACCGTCTGTTGCTAGTGACAATTGTTCCGCAGACAGTAACAAAGACGAAAGGAAACGTTCTGCCTTCCCAAAACGATTTCAAGTTAATTTTTCAGTGGTCCCGGTGCCGTGAATTAGCTAGCTACTTCCCCACTGCTTCTATCACTTATTTTCCTCTGTCTTCGGTCCCACCTATCCGTTCTGTTTCGAACGACAACAGCTCCTACAGAGCACCCTCTGTTGTTCACTGTTCTCGTTCTAGCTCAGAAATTCAAATCGCATCGCGAGATTTTGACCAAAGTTTCATGGACCTGTTCTCTTAATACAACCACGGGCCTAATCAGAGACAGATTAGATAGCTAGATAATATTTAGCCTAAGAAAAGAAAAAAATCTTGTCTCTACCGTGATGTAGATTCAGCACAACACTTTGGCTTCTGTAACATTTTTACAAAACAGCTGATATGTAATCTGTAAAACATATTCATTATTAGGTTATTATTATTATTAGTATTATTATTATTATTATTATTATTATAAAATGTAATATAACCACCAGATTTTTTCTACTCTTCCCAAACATTTACACCAACCAGCTGCATGCAGTCTTTCCTATATCTTTGCTATATTTATTTTTCTGTTGGGTATATATAAAACAATAAAGAAAATATACGAATACAGCTCAAAGGTGTATAAGGCTTGATGTCATCTTCAAGCTTGAGGGCTTCAAACACTTCTCTGCGTCTATAGCAACTGGTAAAACAGCCATACAACCTATCAATTGCCGTTAATACATTGTATTAGCCTGAATGATCAAAGTGAGTTGAATATCCAAGAATGAAGAATTGTTTTATGCATTACAACAAATATGGTGTACACTCGTGTGCAATACATACATTAAAGTCAAGCACTAAGCTCCCTCATGTCTCATAAATGACTTCCCTTACATCCCATGAATAGCCTATATACAAAACCTGTTTTTATTTTCAATTTGGTTGGAACCTTTCATATTCATAGAGTACATGACCGATTTTGTTGATTGACTGGCAGACAGGGCAGCCCCAGACAGACAAATCTAATCCAAGCTACAGAGGATTACACAATAGCTTTGTGTTAATAATGATGTAAAGGGTCACAAAAGGAAGTGACAAATAAGATGGTGGAATTCTACAGCTCTGAGACCATACATATTCAAAGACTTGTCAAAAACACTGACTACTTGTGGAAAGGATGCCGTACAGCCTAATTAGGGAGGAAAGCTGACCAAAACAACTAACAGCCTCAACCAGACTGTGGAAATCATGTGAGGGCAGGAATCTAGGGTAATGAGGGTTCTTTCTCAAATAGAAAGAACCCACAACATATACACACGCATGCATGCTGTATTTTGCAAAGTGTGTATATGTACACAACTCCAAATCCTACACAGGACCTTACAATCAGGCTACACAAAAGCTCTATCCAGATGAGCATTATACCTTAAAAATGAAAAAGACTTCTTTGAAAACAGATAGTGAATACAGCACTGCTGGTGTCTTATATAAACTGCGGAGATGAAAGATATTTACTCAAAATCCTCCTTTTGTGAACCATAACCATATAAACCAACATTATGAGGATCAACGCTGGATAATCCTATGAAATCCCTGTGGAAAGTTGTTTTGGGGCAGCCATGTACTGTATCAGGTTTTGAAATATGTTCACAGTCTGGTCCAGCTAAGGCTGATCGGAGCCTGGGTGTGTTTGTGCTGGAGTGTCAAGGGAGACATTGGAAGAGTCTGCTACAGCCCCTATAAAGTTGGACACTGTGGTAATATATTAAATGCATAGTTGGTCCAATGATTCTGTGAAGTCAGTAAAGTAAGCATAGGATATGTAATAAAAGCACACATTATTAAAAGGAAATAATGTTTAAAAGCTCAGTTGGTATAACATTGATTCCAACAAGAGCCTTCTCTCCTGTTTCTCCACAACCAACGTCCTGTTTTTCCACTATCTGAATAAAGAATAACATGTGGAAGTTCCCTTTTATAAACGTGTGACAGAAGAAAACAGATGCATTCACTTTTACTTTAGTATTCTCAGGTTACAAGACAGGATACTGCATGAGTTCTGGTATCACCTTTTCATAAAATGTCAGCTAAAAACATCACAGCTCTTCTATATCTAAAAGGGGCAGGCATTTGATTGGGTCGACAGCATGTCATGTTGCCCACAAATGTCAGTTAACCTAAGACAAATTGTCAGTTCCAGGACATTGTACAAGTCCCCTCTCTGCTCTGGTTAGAAGAAGGGAAGATGTGATGAGATTACATTTTCACCACCACTATTAACATATGACGGTGTACTATTTTAAGTGCAGGAAAGTAAACAGAATTGGAGCAGTAGGATAAACTGTAGAGGCTGTGAGAGATAGAACATGTGCCAGCTGAGGGGTGCAGTGCCATTCCTGACAGTAGGGGAGTGGGCAAGGCTTCCACACGGCATTATACATACAGTAGCTAAAACAATGTCTTTTACAGAGTCAAATGCCGTTCTCCAATTCTTTGGTTGGAATTCTTGGAAGTGTTACAAAAATCAATTATCCATTACTGTGAGAAATTAGGTGCAGTTTGTTTGCAGTGTAAATATAATTCAAGTGACAATAATAGTAAATCATTGATCAACTCAGTCTATATTGTTGTCAAAGTGGCACTAGAAATCAGGCTGAAGCGGCTGAGCGATCCATGCAATGCTGTCCTACTTTCTGTGAATATTGAGTAGCGTCGATGTAGACCTGCTAAACACCGAATGATAGCGACACCTGGTGGAAGACAACAGTGCTGTCCTGCATGATCTGACACCTGCAGCCTGTTGCACCAGCTGTGGGTAAATTCCAGCTTAAGTTCGGGTGTGAAGTCCACACTAAACGATACGTCGAAACTAGTCAGATACTAAAGATGTAATATATTTACCTTGCCAATTGTCTTTTGAACACAGCTCTAAAATAGCGAAGAAGCTAACGGCTAAACATAGCTAGCTAGTGTTGGTAACGTTAATCACCAAACAGCCACAGAAAGGCACATAAACCAGGACGCTGTGAATCGGAAGCCAACTTCAACTTTACCCAAGGTTTCCCTTAAATTTCCCCTTAACTGGCGAATCGGAAGCCAACTTCAGCGTCGTGACAAAGCGTTATGATTAGCTAGGTGATAACTATAGCTAACGTTAGTGCAAAAATAATAGTGATGTCGAGTGGTGAAACGTGAACTACAACATGGAGTAGTCCATAACAATAATGACAAACAGGCTTAACTGCAGTTTAGCGTCCCAAATCATTTTCCAAAAACTTAAGTGTCCCACATGATGAGGGTCTTATTTAAGACAGGTTAAGGTTAGTTAGGGTAGCACAGGTGGTTTAGCAGGTTCATAATTAATTAAGGACATTGTACGGGGAATTTGGGACACAATACATGACAAACATGATAGCCTAAACTGGGACGTTAGTAGCTCTTAATAAAGGTTATCTAACCAGTCTGCTGCTAGAATATATCCCGGAGAATGTGTTGCCGACGCAAAACAGCCGATCACTCATCACTAGTTATTCCACCTTTCAAAACGATGCGCAATGCCAACCAATCTTAATCAAAGTGCTTGGTTTAAGATTTAAGTTGTAATTTATGCCTACATTAGAACCATTTCAGCTGGTGCTACCCTCAAAATGTTAGTAGCGCGTAAATTCCGATCTGAGTTATAATGTCCATTCAAACTAGTCTATGAACTTACTGCAGATCACTACATGTACACCTCTATCACCACAGTTTCAATATAATGAAATCTGACAGACTGTCGGTGTCAATATTTAAGTAATAACTATTACTGTTTACAGGAATGCAAATTAATAGGGACAATAACACCGAAATTAATACAAGGCAGGACTTTAGAATGAGAATTTATTACAGCCAGCAGTTTACAATACAAATCACCTTTCAAAATGCTCAGCTACCACCTTCCTAAACATGGCTGATATTCTGAGCACTGACAGTAAAATGACATAAAACAGGAATGCATTCAAATGTATAATCTCAATTTTCTCTATTTTGCTATTTTTTTTCAACAAATTTTTGTTTATTATCAAGGTCCAGTCAAACCTTCTCTAGACCTGGCAGATAATTGTTTTCTTCTTTTTTTAAGACATAATTTATCATTTTGCGATGTTTTCAGAGTTTTAGGTTTTTCAATGTTTAATATTTTTTTCTCTTTTTCCATCGGTGAAGCAGGTTTCAACACGCCCAATCTGTAAGACAAAAGAAAGACTATCAATGTAGTTCATATACTTATGACATCTACTGTATAATTTCCTTTCGCCCGATTCATCCAAAATGTGTATCATTAAAATTAAAATCACCACACACCTACACCTTAGACGCTGGGAACACCAGCAGGGGTGGTAGACTTCTGAGCAGCCTCCTTGGCCTGGTGGGCCTGAAGCACAGCAACAGCCTCATCCACCTAAGACAACAAAACACTTGATGAACCAATGCACATGCAGCATTATCATTGAACTCAATCAAGCAGCCAGTTTATCAGTTTATCCATCAAGTCCTCCCCTCTGAAGATGCTGCTAGCAACCATGCTCATGTAAATTTAGAGGAAGAAAGATTATTTTTGAAATGACAAAAGGAGAAAATAATGACCGGCAAAAGGCTTGAGATCTCACAGCTCAGCCCATTAACTGACCTTTGAGCGCAGCGACTCGGGTGACTCCAGCATGTGGAGAAGTTCAGAGTTGTCGATTTCCAGCAGCATACCGGTGATTTTGCCTGCCAGACTGGGGTGCATGTTCTGGATCAGGGGGAACAGACGCTCACCTGGAGGAAGAAGAATAGTCATCAACAACCATTTTATTTTTTAAATTTGTGAAATCAGACTGTGTGAAATAGCTTGGTGATTAGGACGAATTCTATGAGTTTCCCCAGAACCGTTACGGTAATGTCAGTGTCATGTACTAACCGAGCATCTGCTTCTGTTCCTGAGGAGGGGCAGCAGCCAGCATGGAGGCAGTCAGGGGCTCCTGTCCTTGGACATGGACAGCAGGCTAAGGAAGGAAAAAAAGATTTGAGTCCAGGGAAAGATTCTAGCCAACTGTAAAAATGACTGACTGCATAACTACTATTACTAAGTAATTATCACAATCATTTCTACAGCATGAATGAATGACTGAAATGTGTTATTGAAATCCTAGATGTTTTAAATTTGGAAACTCATTTTAAGGGTTTGTGAATGAAACAATATACATGTTTTCAGTGCTTTATACAGGGGACATTAACGTTTTGGTCTATGTGCCAATGACTGAAACCGCATAAGATAAACTAAAACATATCAGCAGGTCCCATTTGTCGAGTACCTGCGGCAAATGCTGTAGCTCATTGTATTGGCATTGCTGTCACGAAAAGGCCAATCTCTCCTTAGCACCCCATCTGTGAAGCTCCACTTATTGTACATTTGATTTTAACCATACTTCCACTGTGCTCTTCAATTTTTTTTCTTTTAGGTTAATCTACTCCAGCAATGTGCCACCACATACTTGCAGTCTCTTTGAAGTACCCGGCCGATAGAGTAAGCGTAGCTATGGTGGACAGCAAGGTCAATCAATTATTATTGGCCATACATTTAATGCCACTACCAGTGTGCAGAGTTGATGCAAAACAAAACTAATGTGTTGTAGTGATCAGAGTTTGTAGTAAAGAAGGCCTGTATCAGCAACCCACCAATGGCGGTTGACCTCATTTATTTTTATTCGCCAGAGTAGATTTCTACTGGCTTTTGACGTATGCTAATTTTGGACTCTGACTGGGGCCATGGAAGTCAATGGAATGCCTACCTGCTGCATGGCGACCTGTGGCTGGGAGGCCATGTGTTGCTGGGGGTTGCGCACACCGGCAGCATATTTGTACTGGGGCATGGCGCGCACTGGGGCAGCAGTGGCTGAAGCACCAGCAGGGCGTTGGCTCAGGGCCTGGGTGGCTGAAGGGAGGAAGGTGAACAAGGAACTTCAATCAAAACTGCATCAAGTGATTAACAGGCAGTGACAGAGGAACAATATATAGCAGATTCTGTGTTCTGAAAGCTGAAATGCTTACGCATACGCTGGGAAGCCATCATGCGTGGGACCTGCGCGTTGGGGGTGGTGGTGGGACGGATGGCATTGAAGGTCTGGGGCCTGGGAGCTGATGGGCGCATAGCATTGGGCATGTTTTGGAAGTCTGAAGGAAGAGGAAACAACATTAGTGATCCATACCAAAATAGTTAGAATTCAGTTTTTTCAATGTTGAAAGATGGAGCTAGTTAGCTTCTTTTTATTTTATTTTTTTTTTAAAACAGCATTACTTTGCACTCCAATGAACAGAATGGCCAAACTGTTGATTCCCCCCCCCCCCATGTATTACATGGAATCATGTGATACAATGTTTCTACTTACGTTGAGGACGCACTCCTTGAGTGGCCCATCGAGGGCTGGGGCGGAGCTGTGCCAGCTGGTTGGCGGAGTAGTATGCAGCACGATTCTGGGCCTGAGAGGACAAAGATAAAGATTTATTATTACATGTTCTCTTACAGCCAAGGTATTAAAACATGTTCCTATTATAGTATTATTCCTGCAACCAGCATGAGGGGTTTACACCAGTTATTCTAATTCCAAACACAGTACAACAAAATAATCAAACATGCCAGGCTGCATGTCATGTATACTAAGCAAATTGGCTGAGGGGGTGGGACACTCACCTGAGGTATAGCTGCCATGAAATAGCCTGAGGGCGGGGCAGGCTGATATGGGTTGAGGACAGGGTTGGGCACAGCGCGGACTGTGGCCATCCTCTGCATGTACTGGTTGGTTAGATGGGCCTGGCGCTCCTCCTTGCGCTGGGCCAGGGCCACATACAGTGGCTTTGTAGCAACAATGCGCCCATTCATCTCCGTTACAGCTTTAGTTGCTTCCTCCGGAGAAGAGAAGCACACAAAGCCAAAGCCTTTGCTTCGGCCACCCTCCATCATCACCTATGGGAGAAGAAACGGATTAGCGTCTGTTCTGATAAATTATCGCCCAATTAATCTCCACAAAATCCCATTGAAATCTAAACAACTGAATTCAGACTGTAAATCAAGCCATAAAACATTGCAACATACAAATCAAGACGTCTTTACCTTAGCACTAGTTATGGTTCCGAATGGAGAGAATTCTTTACGGAGACGCTCGTCATCTAGGCCATCATCCAGGTTTTTCACGTACAGATTGACACCCTGGTTTATGGACAATGATAATGATATTGTAATCACCACCAAACCAAAGTAACACATGAAGAATAAAACAGGGTGTTAGGCTGCCCTTTAAAAATAGCACTGTGATGTTGAATGAAATCGCAAATTAAGAGCAGTAGGCCAACAAACCTGGTATCTTGTCATGCGATCCTGTTTCATCTGCTCAAATTTACGCTTCAGCTCATTCTGGCGTTCCCCTTTCTTCTGTGCGCGGCCCACATACACTTGCCTGCCATTGAATTCTTTACCATTCATTTCATCCACAGCCTGCAATGAAATGCGCAACACCACTGAAACAAACTACACAGAGGCCATGTTTGTATTGACTCAAAGCCATCAGCAGGAATAGCGACGAAGTAAGTGCATAATTCATTTTCCAATAACATAATTGCTAGGGCAATGACCAGTAGTTGATGCTAACCTTCTGTGCATCTTCGTGTCTCTCGAAGCTGACAAAGCCAAATCCCTTGGATTTGCCACTCTCATCAGTCATAACCCGGATACTGAGCGCAGGTCCTACAAAATACAACAGCTAATCAACACTTAACTTTATTGAGTTAAATTGACTTAGTAAAGTACTTTTCACAGATACAAACCACAAAGTGCTGTGCTTTACATAAACATACATATTAAAAATACAATTAAAAGTAATGAATAAAAAGAAAATTCAGACAGGTCAACCAAAAGCCAGTTTAAAAAAGGTAGGTATTTAGCCAATTTTGGACTCTAGGGGAGGTTCCAAAGTTTCAGTGCTACCGACTTGAAAGCTTGATCACCACAGGTCTTAAGCCGGATGCCAGGAACATTTAATAAATTTAACAAATTAGCTTAGAGGGAGTGTTGACAAATTTGGTTGCAGTAAGTCAGCCACATATGCAGCTGCCTGACTGTGCAATGGCCTGAAGGTTGGGCGGAGATTTTTAAACTGACTTCTATATAGAATTGTCTTACCATATTTACCAAACATATCCTTCAGCTTCTCGTCGTCCATGTCGTCCCCAAAATTCTTGATGTAAACATTGGTAAACTCCCTGGCACGTGCCCCAAGCTCAGCCTCCCTCTCTTTACGTGACTTAAAGCGTCCAACGAATCTGTTGGCCAAACGGTGAAAAATGTTGGAACAAATCACACATATAGTACCAAGACAAGCCATACTCAAACTCCTGATTTACCACGATATAATTTGGGATATCAATAGACAACCCTTATTTTTTGTTACCCTAAACTGTTCAGGGAAATCATTCTCTACTGCATTGCTATTTTCATTTCCCTCTAACCAAAACATTCAGATAAAGAACTTGACTGTCATCCACGACTAGCTGCAGTGTGGGACACACGGGGCTTTAATACACCTGCAGTGTGTTAAGATTCTAAACCAGTCCAAATGGAAACCACTAAAGCACCATTTACCTCAGGACAGGCATTAAATGCAATGGATGACATGAGCTTTCCCGGTTGCAATTTTACAGAGAAACATTGTACACTACATTCAAGTCTAACCTTAGAGCGTTTTCACACCTATAGTTTGTTTGTTCTGGTCCAAATCAGTTACGTTTGTAAACCCTTTGGTTCGGGTTTCACACATTTAAAAAAAATCTGAGTTCACCAAAATGCATCATCATAAACCATGCAAGAACTTTCTCTTTGCTTAATGGTCGGATGTGTTTGGGGCGGGAGTAAGAAAGTAAATACAGGAAGAAGGTATATTCTAAACTATTTCAGACCATGGAGAAGCGAGCGACATTACTATTATCTGCTCTCGTCACCAAGTCTTTGCTCTGCGCTGCCGGGGTCTGTCTCCAACTTCAGCAGCGGCTGGTTTGGCCATGGAAATGCAATTGATCGCAGTCTGTTTCTATGAGAGAAACATTGCAAGCTGCTACAGTTTGCATGTTGTGCCGCATCGCAGATTGCTAAGCACACTTGACCTCAGGAGACGGTAGCTCAGACTTGCGGAGTACACTGTTGGTACGGTTCGAAGTCGGATTACGTTCTCGCCACCAATTAACTGCTCCAGAGTTCAATTGAAAGCGTACTGACACCACCTCATCAAGGAGGTACGCTCGTCACGTCCGCTTTTTGTGCGCATCCGAGTGCGAATGCTGCATTCCCACCTGCCCAAATGAACCGCACCAAGGGTGAAAACAAACTCTTGTACGATTCAACAGAGCTAAATGAGGCAGATGTGAAAGCCCCCATAATCTGATAGTACTGGACAAACACACTCACAAGGATTGGAAGGTTCCCTACTTATAACACTGTAAGATGTTTAAAACTTGGCCCCATTCTCTGGGATGTTTGTCATTCTTCACTTGGTTGTATGAAAACAAAGTAGATGATTGGAGATGGGTTTGTGGACAAGATGCAGTTAACACAAACTTTGATTAGATGTCAAATTCACATGTTAAGCTGACCCCCCAAAAATATGTATTCATACCAGTGTAATTGTAGTCCCACTTACACTTTTCTGTCATTGAGCAACATGCCATTCATTTTCTCAATGGCCCGCTCAGCAGCCTCGTGGGTCTCAAAGTGCACAAAGCCGTAACCCTTTGAGCCATTTTCATCACAAACCACCTTGGAAAGGGGAGATTAGAGCATGTCAACACAATCCCAAACACCATGCATTTAAAAACACACAATCAGCTTCAACCTGGTGCAATATTTAGTCATGCAAACTAGTGTTGTGTATGTAAAAGCACTCAAACACAAAAACATAGGCTGACAAAAAAAAACAATGCTGCCCCGCCTACCTTGCAGGAAAGGATGTTTCCAAAAGCAGAGAAGGTGTCATAGAGAGCCTTGTTATCAATGGACTTGTCCAGGTTCTTGATGAAGATGTTGCCCACCCCACTCTTCCTCAGCGAGGGGTCACGCTGAGACCACATGATGCGGAGGGGTCTGCCTTTGATCACATCGAAGTTCATGGTGTCCAGGGCTCGCTCAGCTAAAAACAGGCCCCAAAAGGTTAATACTTCTGATAACACTAGGTTCATGTCTGGTTTGTATTTTGCCTACTGCAACCTAACCTAACACTATCCCAAAACTGCGTCACATCAACATGCTGACTAAAATAGTGCTAACTGTAATAGGGATGATGTACCATGGCATGTCATACATGATCAAAATGGAGTCATGTGGTATATTACGTTAAGGTAAACTTACCGTCAGCGGGCTGCTGGAAGTTGACATAGGCATAGCCGAGGGATCTGCGGGTGATCATGTCTCTGCACACTCTGATGGATAGGATGGGCCCAGCCGGGCTGAATTTCTCGTAGAGCATGGCCTCGGTAACGTCTGGATGCAGGTCTCCCACATAGAGGGAAGCCATTGGATAGCTGGGCGCGCTGGGATTCATGTCTGACGACGCGAGTTCTCAGTCAATACGACAACTGTAGGGTTATATTTGCTCGATATTTTGTTGACAACAGTCAGCTAATATAGGCCTCCTTAATAAAGAGGTTCCCTTTCTCAGTCTCTTCAATATATAAACAAAAATTAAGAGCGCAGACACATATATTAGCTATCTCAACAGTTAGCAACGTGGGCTAGCTAGTTAGCTTGATTAGCAAAATGTCGGAGCGTGGCCTAACCGATGTGGCTCGCCGACTTCACAATTTTGAATATGTACCGTCACAGTCACTTAATAAGCTAAATTGCCGGTAGTAAACGAAGCAAATACTGTCATTTACAATGGTAACTAGAATGACAACGCCCTTAAAGGGATAAATAACTGGTTAACAATATAAATGGCTAACGTTAATCACCCACGCTTTCAACAATGACGCTAACTGCTGGGCTTGCTAACGTTCTTCTCGTCTTTCGTTATTTTTCGAAGGCAGCGTCTTCTTCGCGTTGCTTGGGTTGACAAATGAAATCCTGCTTCACCGATTATTATTTTTCTTATAAAAATATGTCTGCGTGTGCGCTCTAGCTTTTGGTTTGTTTCATAATAATAAAATGTGTGCCGAGACTAGGTCCGGAGCACACCCTACGCAGACAGATTACAGGAATGAAAGGAAGGTCGGCGGAGGTTGTTTCCCGATTCTAGCTAGTCGAAACCACGGCGCGTTCACCACCAAAGGTGACGTCACGCACCTCGCGATATTTCACATTTTAATTCGTTTGAGCATTATAGAACATTTTCTCTTTATTAACTTGAAATGTATAACCCCAGCTCTTTTTGGTAGTTTGTCACAGCTTCCCCGAGGAAATATTAATACAATAATATTAATTAAGAACATGTCACCCAACTGGAGAGTAAAATAGATTTAAGTACTTTTTTTCTCTAGAGATTGAAAGGGAGACAGTTACATATAGTTCTGTTTTATAAAACAAATATTGGCATTTCTCTGCGGCGGCATCAGCTCTATCGACCAAAAGTTGGTATGTGAGCATTTATTAATCAATTGGTGTGTCCAGCACATATTTCGGGCTGTTTTGACAGTGGACAGTTGAAATATGGAAATTCTGACTTCGCAGTTGAACCCGAACGCACCATACACGTGACGCTCCCCTTTGCTGAAATACCATAGTGAAATACATGGCTGAAATAAAAGTCGATGCCATTTTCGGCAGTTAAAAAGTCAACTCTGTCGAATATTACACCCTCCCTTTAAGTTTAAGGACACTTTTAGTGGCGTTACCTGTCCATATGTGATCCAACCATATCAAAGAAATTGTATTTCAATCTAATAAAACGGATCGTGATCACTGAATATGTTCATAAAGGCCATATCATAACGTTGTCAATTATGAGCCCAACAGTGACTAGCCTATTACATTAGGCTTATAGTAAAAAAAATTGTGTATAAAAATAACAATAAAACGACTGGCATTTTTGCTGTGCGCGATCCCGCGAGGCTCATGCGCATCTCGGCAGGTAGGCACAGTTCGGCACACAGGAGGCTGCACAGATAGCAAGTCACATGACAAAATGCACGAACAGCCCTTTTCTTTTTGTGTGTGCTATTGTCTAGATACGTTTGAGGATTACAACAGGGCCTTTGGAACACAACAGTCATAATTTGTCTATTATGATTAATCACCATGACAACCTTACCTTGCCTCACCCACGTGTGCAGACAGTGAGGCTAAACTCTATTCCAGTTCTCTGCAGAGGATGTGCTATGTACTTCTGTTCACTAATCATGGACAGTGCTAGATGGCATTGCAGCTCAACATTCCTCTGTGGCGGCCTTTCATCCTCCTATGAAGTCATCCAGAGATTTTTTGTGCCATTTAACCAGGTGACTATGTGCCGATCTGGCAGCAGCCACATTGTGGTTAATGATAAATCATGCACAAGTTTAAGGAGATGATGGGATTACATTTACCTTGAATGATTTCATGTGACAAATGTTTTTTTAAGAATCTGTCCTGAGTTGAAAAGAAGTAATCTAAATAGATTACTTAGAATACATATGTCAAAAAGAAAGAAAAAAAACTAGGGCAGTTGAAACTTTTAAATTATTTTTTATTCCACTTACATGAAATCACACATTTCCCCCCAAATAACAGTTATGCTTGGGTGTTCTGTATGAAAATTCCAAAGACATGAACAAAGCTAGCCCGCCCGACAACAACCATCCTTATATCTCCACAAACTACTTCTTACCAACATGCAGTTTAGGCAAGTATTGAAAGAAAAAAGGAGAATAGAAGACAAATCAAATACAAATCTTAAATTTGAAAAAGCAGTAACTATATAAGCACGTGGGATTTTATTTTTGTTACAGCTGTGCTCATAAAAACAAGCTTGTGTGCTCTTTTGTTCTTCAAAGTTTTCTATACCTCGTAATTGATACATAGAAATACAAAAAGCAGGTCACCCGAAAAAACAAAAACAAAAATAGAGTAGAAAGTTCAGCAACTGACAGTAAATGGAATGTAACCTTTGTGTTCCAACAAAACCTTGCCTTCTGTCTCCATTACCCCTCCACGGTCCTTACCTCTGCTGTCATTCCTCCTGCCAAGTACACACTAACAGCTGCTGTCTCCTAAGGTGTGAGGAGCCAACTCCTCATTTTGTGAAACCACAGATGTATCATCAAAATATGGTGTTACTCAAAAACAGGACCCTTAACATGAATAGGATACACACACACAGTCTAACTGTTTTCCGACTCTAAAAACTCAACCTGCTGCATGTTTCATGAGTTGAGAACTTGCCCTCTCACCCACCACCTCAATAATGCAACAGCCCTAATGCTCCCAAATGCAAAAAAAAAAGGTCAGCAGACAACCAATCCCAAGCACACTTTACCCTTCCACATGTACCCTCCCCGCCACGCAATTTAAAACTTACCCTCCCTCCCCATCCCCTTTCCCCAGTTACTTCAAAAGAAGGAATAGTAAACCGACAGGAATGAGATGTGTTGAGAGAACTAAATAGAAAAAAGATGGAGGGAATTGGACGACAATGATGATGATGATAATAATAATAATAATAATAATAATAATAATAATATTAATAATAATAATAATAATAATAATAATAATAATAATAATGAGGTGGTCTCAGTGTTGATGATCATGATGGAAGATGAACCGGAATGGTGGCAGGTAGACAGCGATGACTATGGGGGTCTGGCTCATTCTCTGGTCTCCTCCGTATCCTCTCCCTCAGCCTGGTTATCAGAGGTCCACAGCTGAGGAAAGACAGGAGAGAGAGAGAGAAGCAGTGAGAGGGAGAACAAGAGGGTCAAAGAGGGCAACATCCATTAACACCTCATCTTAAAATGCCTTGATTGTCATTTGAAAAGGACAGTTAGGGGTACTGCATGGTCTACACTCCAGTGACCAGAAAAATACAACCTCATGTTTAGTAACAAATCTAGAGCGTTTTCACACCTGCCTTGTTTAGTTGGGTTGAATCCAACTGTGGCGCATTTATCGCCCTTGGTGCGGTTCATTTGGGCAACAAGTCGCAATATGAGACTAAGGGCATTTTCAAAATTACAGGTGTGAAACCTTCCCCGGAGCACGGTCTGGATCAAAAGACCAAATTTTGGTCCGATAAAAAGAGGTGGTGGTCTCGGTCCGAACTGATCAGTGCTTAGTGTGTAGGTTACATGAGAGAGTGAGTGGCGGTGTCAGCGCTCAGAGCAGACCGCTGTCGGCTGTCAGAGCTGAGAATACATCAGCTGTTTACTTGTTAAGTGGTAGTAAATGTACAGTGTAGGTTTCCGTTTGTCTCTGAATAAATGCTCCAGAAAGAACGTTTCCGCGTCTCGCATCTTAACATCGCATTATTGAGCATAATCACTGTCTAATCTTTCATACATCCATTGTTTTGCAATCAGTACCATCCCCAATTCCAAGTTGTTCTGCAATCAATTGTTTAAACGGGCGGCAATTTCGGACAAAAGAAATACAGACTTGGTGTGCAAAGGCCTTTACTCCAAGCATAGTTGTTAGGACATCATTTCTAGAAATAAATCTCGCTGTTACATTTAATGTTATTTGCAATGCTTTGAGCTTCACAAACGGAAGTCAATTCACCAAGCAACTGAAATCAAAACTATCCGCATGGCTAGATTTTACTAGGTGAAAGTGAGAAAACGTGAGTGACCTGACCATTGAGGTGGATGAAACTGGTCTTCTAGTGCTACTTACACACTGGCAATTGCAAACATTTATAGAACACTAAGAAAACACAGCTTATAAGAATGTTTCGATTAGAGCTGCAACCATTAGTCGATACATCGCTTAGTCAATCACCAGAAAATTAATCTGCAACCATTTTGATAATTCATCTTGAAATAATTCTTAAGCAAAAATGGCAAAATCTCTGGTTTCAGCACCTAAAATGTGAGCATAAAATTTGTGTGCACAAAATCTGTTAATGAAAGAAAGAAATGGAAACTTACTGTCAAGTTGTCTCTCAGTAGCTGCATGATTAGTGTACTGTCTTTGTACGAATCTTCACTCAGAGCATCGAGCTCTGCAATGGCTTCGTCAAACGCCTAAAGGATTCAAAACACATTTTTAACTGCTGGGGAAACGCTGGTGGTCTTCAACAAGCTGTTATGAGTCTATGGAATGTGTAGGTTTCAGGTCAGTTTGGGTTCAATTGCTGTCTCACTGTGTATGTAACAGCTGTGCAATCACAAAACTCACAAAAGTCCTCACAAAATATTAACGCGACATGTTAATACATTTGCATTACATGAGCAGTTTGACATCCTTATCAGTGTGAAAAGAGCTACGTGGTGCTATAAACTTACGGCTTTAGCCAGCTGGCAGGCCTCATCAGGAGAGTTGAGAATCTCATAGAAGAAAACGGAGAAATTGAGGGCAAGACCAAGACGGATTGGGTGTGTGGACTGCATTTCATCTTTGCTGATATCAAAGGCCTTTTGGTAGGCTTCCTTTGAGTCTGTAATGATGGCTGAGAAGGTGGGGAAAGGAGCATGAGAGCTGTGAACATTATAACGGACAAGTGACAGTGAAAGACAAAATTCACTTTAAAAAAAAAAAAAAAAAAAAAAAAAAAAGATGAAAAAATGAACAGTGTAGACAAAGACAATACTATACACTCAGTTGCAGGATTATTTTTGAGTTCTTCGGCCCAGTGCCTTCAGTGGACACGACCCTAGCGCCTCAGAGAACTGCTTTTTTCCCCCGACAATTTTGAAATATAATTTTATATACGCAACGTTTTTTTTTTGTCATTTCAGATTTGGCTGGGTGGGTAATAACACATTTTACTAAATTAAAACAACCCCAGAACAGAACATTTCTACTGTAGACCAGAGACCTAAAAGGCACACAGACAGAAAAGGCAGTGGGACTGATCAGTCTCCCAGAGTTGGTCAGATCTCTGGTTGAAGATCACTTTTTAACTTGCTACAGGGACCAATTGCATAACGATTTACCTACTAGTTCTTGACTATTAATAGTCAACAATAACAGGAAGTGTTAGCATTCAAGTACATTTATTACTCCTTTCTTACTGCCAAAGGAGCATACTAGGACACGGTCATCAGCACAGAGGAGACAAATGTCAAAGTGTAACCCAATACTGAAGTGTTTGTTTAATAGAATCTTATCTAATGCATCTTATTTGGGCTAGGACTTGTCCATATCAGTTCCTACCATCCATCTTTCCTGACAGTAAAACATACACACGCATAAAACCACTACCACCCCCACACACAGATGGTATAAAAGAGACTTACATGTCCTCTCTTCTCCTGTAGCCACCTCAGCCAAGTAGCGGTAGTAATCTCCTTTCATTTTCAAATAGAAGACTTTGCTCTCTGCTGCAGTGGCTTTGGCAATGAGATAATCATCCAAGAGACCCTGTGGGAGAAATCAAAACAGACAAAGAATGTTACAGACTTTCAAAGGTATTCAATCCAATGTTCCAGCTGTGATGTACATTGCTTGCTTTACGGTTTGGGGCTGGCAAACCTATTGGGTACTATGGGTATAAAATGTGTACACAATTCAGTGATGAAGGCAATTTGTACACAGATTACTACAAGGCTCATTTGTAGGGTTGGGCATTGTTTAGATTTTAGCGATTCTGATTCCAATTCTTCCTTTCGATTCCGGTTCTTATCGATTCTCGATTCCGATTCTTTGAGGGGTGGAGTTGAAATGGGTCACATGCCTATTTTCACAAATAAGAGGAAAGTTTTATTTTGAGTCAGTGGTGGTTTGCAGTTTCACCGCTTTTTCAACGTAAAATAAAGCCCCACTAGAGCGCTGCTAACTGAGCTCCAAGGCTGCAACATAACAAGCTCCTGGCCGCTTCGGAAACCAAAACTTGCGCATATTAAACTGGGAAGTGATGATCGGATTTGAAACCAAATCCTCTAAACGATTCCAAACGATTCCAATAAAGAAACTATTCCGATGGAATCGTAATTTTTGAAACTATTCCAAGTACGAATCGGTTCTCGATGCCCAACCCTACTCATTTGACACTTAAACCTGTTACTTATCCACTGACCCCGCAAGAGCAGTGGCTGTTATTTCAACCCATTCAAATAATCATAGCCCACGTTTCAAAGCACAATGTCTCAACAGACCTAAAGGAGGGTAGAGCTGACTATCTTCAATAGCCTCGGGTCTTGAGCCTCAGACTTTACCTTAGCTACAACACAAATGCTTCAGAGACCACCTTCAGTGGGTGGATCTGTGTGGATTGTGGATAACAGGAAAGCATGGGGGCTGGACAGAAGAGTCGGGAGTGAAGATGGTGGAAAGCGGAATTGTTAAAATCCAATAAAGCTTTTTCTAAAATAAAAATAAAAAGGGGAGTGGTGTATGGATGAAAGCTGGTGGGGGTGGAGAAAGAGAGGAAGGCCGCTGAACTCCTGATGAGCTTTTGCAAAGGAAGTAGGTCACTCAGAGCCTAGCTTGGCTCTTTCCAACACAAGCATGCGCCACCTGACAGCCTCTCCCTGTTGCTAACCTGAATGCTAGCAGGCAGGGAACAGCGGCCCTTATTGTCATAAGTGGAGGAAATTCGGGCTGCACAATATGCCCTAAAATCAATATCACGTTTAATTGCACATTATACCTCGATAACGATAAATGAACGATAATCACGTTCTAAATCCTCTTTTCTGAAGCCACAATGACCAGATTTAGTACGAGGGATGGTTAATAGAGCTCTGTCCGTGGAGGGTTTTTGCTGGTTTGTGTGTAATTAGCATGCTTTGTATGGTGCAAGGCCATTTAGAGCTTTGGATACAAGTAGCAGAGCTGCACAAACAACTTAGTTTTGACGGGGAGCCAATGCAGAGATCTAAGAAAAGGTGTAATGTGCTCACCATTTTCAGTTCTGGTTAGAACACGTGCAGCTGATTTTAAGGGAGGCTGCAGTATCCCTTGAGCCATATATGAAGCTGACACACACAGCTGTATTTATCATTTCCAATTCGGGACAGGGCAGCAGGCCAGAGATGACGAACCGGCGCTCAGATTGTGAGAGTCTGTCAATAGGGTTCCTGAAATCACCTTTAAGTGTCTCCAAATGTTCGAGGTTGTTACTTTCCACATGGATGACAACTGTTGAGGCAGGTTGGTTTTGATCCAACAGCTCAGAGACTTTGGAGTAGGGCTGGGTATCGTCAATGATTTCCCGAATCAATTTGATTTTGATTCACAAGGCCCCGATTAAATTTTATTCCCGATTTGATATCAATTAGGTTGGGAACATTTCAGTTACTTTACCAATTTAGCTTGGATATGAAAGAGATTCTAAAATGGTACATGGTTCCCTCGAACCTGCTGCGTGCTCAAGGCTCAAGGCTAACTTTTTAAAGTGGTTGCCGGCTTGGCAACCAGGCATCAGCTTGTTGTTGCCGAAAATTGACAATAAGGTTGCCATGTTTTAAACTGTCTGTATTTGGAGCAATTAATTTCTTATGTAACTATATTACACATTTTAATAATGAAACAATGAGATAATTGCTTGCAATATAATGCCCCATCCCTCTGAAATAGGGGTGCAACGGATCACAAAACTCACGTTCCGGATAACTGTTTTGAGTCACTGATCAATTTTCGGATCAGGACAAAAAAGGGGGAATTATTAAAACAGAAATAACTAACTTAACAATAATTACTTCTTTCACCAGTAAATTGCTGTTAAAAGACAAAACAGATGAGAAAAGGGTATTTTACAATCATTTTGAATGCACCACAAGGTGACCATAGTGCTAGTTTGTGTCCGTTAGCTCATAGCTTTAGTGGCAGACTGTTGTACATCCCGCTGTTGGAATCCTCTACAGTGAAATACAGACACTCTTACACCGTTTAGCCGTCAGCATTTGAATCCAGTTACTACTGTAGCTAACGGTAGGCTAACGTGTCAAAGTGTGTTATTATAACGTGTTATTAGTGTTTACTAGCGTGACATGCAGCGAATCTTCTGTTGCCTGTAACATCTGTTGCATCAGAGAGCAGAGCAGACATTTAGGTGGCACCGTAATGAGGCACCAAAATCCACGTTGCTATTCTGTCCGGTAGATACCGGGCACCGGTGCCATATTAGCACCGGATTTTAACATGCGGCGTTAAAGTGAACAGAAAATTGCGCTGCATGTACGTTTTCATGACAAACGCGAGTGTGTGGAAAGCGGTCGAACAGCTGAAATGTGTTGTTTTTATATAAAAAAAATATTGAAAACAAATATTGAACAGGTGGTTGCCAAAGGGGGCAACCAGAGGCCACGAAATGGTTGCCAATTGACTCAATCTGGTTGCCAAGGGCAATGGTTACTGTCGAGCCCTGATTCTTAAAAGTATCAATGTTTACACTAAGAACTGACCCCAAAGCAGTTACATTAATCTATTTTTAATTTAACATGAACACACAAAGTGCAGCTCTACAGACAGTGAGTACTGACTGAGTGACATTTCATTTAGATATCTTGAGGTGACAGAGGCCATGCCAGTTTTCCCTTTCATCAGTGTTTTAAGCCCCCCAACGTCGAAGGCACTAGAATTAGGCAATGATTATAGTTAGGGTTAAGTGCCTTGAAGTCAACAGTCGCAGCGCTGCCTGGAAGGCACTAGGATTAGGCAATGATTATGGTTAAGTGCCTTCAAGTCAACAGTCGCAGCGCTGCCTGGAAGGAGACGTTGGGGGGCTTAAAAGACCATCGAGCAGTTTTCCCCTCACCATAATGTAGCCTAACTTTGGAGCGCTTTTAACCCCCTTCCCAACAAGCTAGCATGACATAGTTGGTACCAATGGATTCCTTAGATCCCCTAGTTTCATATGATATAGACAAAGATTGATTCAAAGGTTTTATGGATCAATGGATCATTCAAATGAAAATCGATTTAAATCGGAAAATCTATTTTTTTAAACCCAGCCCTACTTTGGAGTCTATATCCTGGACTCTGACACCCTGGTAGCCAAAGAGGATTTAACACTGCCTTTTACAGAAACATGAATTAGTACTTAATTCTAAGTGCAGATTTGATCTCTTCATGGCAGTGGAAGATGTCCATGTTGTTTCTTCCCAACAGCCATGACAAAAAAGTGTGCCTTATATATGCGCTCTCTCTACATAGGAATAGTTATATATATATTAAATAAAAAAAAAAAATTAGCCTGGGTCCCTGGGTAGAAGGCAAAAATTATAATTTAGGTCACAAGTTGAAAAATTCTGTTTAAAAAAGAATGCAATGTAGGGTAACGATAGACTCCACTAAATGATATTAATAGCTCAAACACAGACCAGTAGGCTATTCCAAGTGGATTCAGAGACATGGGTTTTTGCTAATTCTGTAAAATCATTACACAGTGCATTTGTACATTATCCCCAGTATAATGGAAAAAACAGGCTGATGTAAGTGCCTGCATTTGCAGAATGCTCTTAGAGTGATATGAGGCATTAGGGAGGCCCTCTGGGATCTGAATGTGGAACTGGGCCACCGGCAAGGGCATAGCTAAAATCAAACTACAACCATGGCAGGAATGTTCAAAGTAAATGAAACTATATAATCTCAGATTCTTCTAGAGCTGGGCAATTGGACCAAAAAAAAAAAAATTATCTATCTATCTATCTATATATATATATATATCCCAGTATATTGAGGACTAAATGTTCAGATCTAAGGCAAAGCCACATGAGATGTCACAAGCCCTTTTATTAAAACAGCCTTTATTTAATAAAAACAGGCCCATCTGAGAATGCTCCTTCAATTGTTTCAACAAGATTAATAGTACAATTACAGGTTTCCCTCTCCTACTTAACAGTGAAACCTACACTCTACATTTACAACTTGACAGCTTTTCTGTTAATTCCTTCTATGCTCCGACAGCCAACAGCTGTCTGCTCTGAACGCATGCACTGTATCTTATTGGCGCGCACACACACACACACACACACACACACACACACACACACACACACACACACACACACACACACACACACACACACACACACACACACACACACACACACACACACACACACACACACACACACACACACACACACACACACACACACACACACACACACACACACACACACACCTATTCCCCATAGAGCTACAATACTCTTAACATGAGTCATTATTCTCAACACAGTCATGTTTTTCTCCAAGATGCAATGAATGCTATTTTGCGTTTCAACTCGTATGTTGTTTAAGGATTGAGCTCTATTTCATCAATGACGTGAACAAGCCTGTGTCTGTCTGTCACGCGACAGAGTAGAGGGATGCCTCGGAGAGTAGAGCAAACACACACAACTGGCTCTCACTTTTTCAAGCACAGGCCCATTGGCCGATTGACTGGTTCAACGATAACTTTTTACTGGCTCCGGGGCATCGGGCAATCCTTACTGTTGGACCCTCTTGTGAGCCGATCAGACGCAGAGGGAGGGTGGGGGGGGGGGGGGTGACACGGAGTGGGTGAGAGCGATGCACTGGCACTGCTTTACGGAAGCAGGGTTATGCAACGCAACATCAAACTATATATCGATAACTGGAATTGTCCCATATCTGGATTGAAAATATATCAATATAATTTAAAAAAGGTCGATAAACAGCCCAGCCAGTGTTCTTGTTGCATTTAAAGAACAGAGATTCCCAGCAAGCCAAGATGTAAAAACCTCTCGGCTCAACAGAAATGCACAGGTCAGGCCTCTGTCTAGATTTGTTTCCACTTGAACAGAACTTGTCATATTGTTTCTGCAGCACATTCTTTAAATCTTATTCATGTCAGTCAAAATGAGCATCAGAGGGGTGTGTGTGTGCCTAAGTAACCTATTACTTACATACCTTTAAATTGAGCATTACAGTGCATATCGAGTCTGTTGGCCTACTTTGATCCACCTGTGATATAGCTAAACTCGTAGCGCATATGTCTCTGAACATTGATAACATTAGGATTGCAATTGACACGTTACATTTTTCTTAAATTGATTATTATTATATATATTTTTTTTTTTAAACAATCATTGTTCTAACCAGACTTATATCACTCTCACACCAAAGTGACAACCCTGGGAAACTCAACCAACAAGAGCCACTTTATGCAGCAATTCGTCTTCACGCAACTACTTACATCACTTTTCTATGAACAACAAAGTGCATTAATTACTTGAGAGACCGTGTCAAAGGTATTGCCGTTGTCCCCATTTGATTCACCCTGCAAGTCCCTCTCTCTCCCTCTCTGGCAGCCGGTTTTCCTTCTGCCTTTGAGTATAGCCAACCAGAACAGGAACAAACGCGTCTGTCGAGGTGGCCGGTTTGTACAAACTTGTTCGCTTCAAGCGTTCTCCCAGTCCTACACCCTTCCTCCTCTGCCCTATTTACTCTCATCCTCTATTTCCGTCCCCATAAGGCTGTTCGGCTGAAGTGGAGATCAGCGAGCCAGAGCGCTGGTGGCTCAGCAGCTATCATTAAAGGATTAGGATATGGTTAGTCACCAGGCAGATAATGCACAGGCTGAGAGAAGAACAGAGTAGCAGAGGTCCTACATATGCAGGGGTTAAAACGCCACGCGTATATGCACGGTAGTGCACGTAAAATGTGAGCCGTGCACGCAATTCTGAGCTTTACATGCACACAACTTGATACAGAAAATATGTTGTGCAGGGCTGCCAATTTTAGCGCATTGAGCATGAGACTCACACAATTGACACTTTTCACATGCCATTTTTTAATAGTTATTTCAATTTATAACCGATAACTCCATGGCGCAAAAAGAGGATACTGACGGCCCACAGACAAGACAAGCCAGCAGCCAAGCCAGCCGCCGTTTGGATTTTGAAGTTGTTTTATTCGTGGAACAGGTACCAGACCAAGAAAATTAAAAGGGGAATGTCAGCTCATACATTATAACACATTGACCATTTCCTCATACCGTCAATTGTCATAAAAACAGATAAGGAGTCGATGTTGGAATTCTTTTGGTGGCACTTTTGGTTTGACACTATTCTGCATCAGACACATTTTAAGGGAAATTATTGCGGCTGCACGTTATGAAGAAAATATGCGATATACCCCAACATTGTTGAATATCGCAATATTACTAACAATAAATAAACAGATATTACAATGTACTCAGTTCTGCCTTTCTGCTGCTTTCAGCATTGTACTAAAATACAACAAATTGCTTGTTGAATTTGAAACAAATGAAGGGAAAATGTAGCCATGATGATTTTTAGCCATATGTTAACAATTCAGCAGATAACATACCAGATTACCTGGAGCCCAAATATGTAGCCATTAGAGTTGTCAATCTTTCTCTATAATACCATTCGAATTTGTTATTTTTTTTAATATTCAAATAATATTTTAATATTTAATGCTCAAATGCAGCCTGTCATTGATTTGTACTACACTACTCAGACGTATGCATTGTCAATGCCACTATAAGCATGTGGTTGTTGGTACACGTTCTATCCACTAGAGGGACTTCCAACATCAGCCCAGCCTTGAATGGGACCTACGACACGGTGCATTGCACGCAACTTTGTTTACATTATTTTCCACGACGAGCACACAGTGACAAACACAAATCAGCAGAGAACTCTGTAATGAAACAATATCTAACAAGTGTATTTAAGTGGTTCTGTTGTAAAAGGCTAACGGTGCAATGTTAGAAGGCACAGCCGAAACGATTTGTCATAAACTAGGTAACAATAGTGTTAGCTACGATGCTAACGTAATTAATAACTAAACCAATGGTGCCACTACTATTTCAGTGATTTATAGGCAATCTGTTTCTTTCAGATTGTCACGTTACGGAGAATACAGCTATTAGAAGGTTATGTATGAAGTCAAAGCTAACTGACAGCTGTAGGGCAGCTAACATTAACTTTACCTGTCTCCATAAAGCTCCCAGCTAAGCTGACATTACTATAACTCGTGACGCAGTTAGGAAACAAGAATGAGCTAACTAACGTTAACATAAGCACTTTGGCTCATGTTAATACTATTTCCCATCCTTCTTCCGATTTCCAGCCTGTCACTCCCCCTGTACGTAACATTAGCTCTGTGATGTTGTACTAACGTTACTCGGTACGTAACGTTAGCGCCGTGATGTTGTACTAATGTTACTCGGTACGTAACGTTATCTCTGTGATGCAGTAACGTTACTCGGTACGTAACGTTAGCTCAGTGATGTTGTACTATTGTTACTCGATACGTAACGTTAGCTCCGTGATATTGTACTAACGTTACTCGGTACATAACGTTAGCTTAGACCTCACAATGCCTTGTGTTTCTCATAAGATGTGACATGAGTGACACATGCCGGTAGGCCAAGGCGAGAAGAGGGAGATTAGCTAACATTATCCAACATATTTATAAAAAAACAAAAATAAAAAAAAAAACATTCAAATAGTAATTTTAGCATTCTAAAACTATTGATTATTTTTATTATTCAACTTACGGTATTCGTTCCAACAGCCCTAGTAGCTATACTAGGGCTGTTTGCGACGTAAACCATCATGCGGCACGTTTGTAAATGTGACCAGCAAAAAAATTGGATATGCGAGACCGTTTGGCCGCTCACTGGTCATGGCCAATCACCTGACAACCGGAACATTATGAGCTTTGTAAAGATAGATGGTATGGCAGGAATGTTGTACTGCATTGCACTAGATTGCTCATATGCACTAGATTGTTCAGATGTACCTCACAATGTGGCCACCGAGTGTATTCACACAGAATTTCCTGCATTGTGTGAGCTCATGCGTTCAATGTTTTCTTACTTTCTCATCGCGGGGTTATCCATTTATAACTTGACTGCAGCTTGCACTGCTGATCAAACAAGCAAGTTGGGGTCATTTAATAAAAAAATAAAATAAAAAAAACTGCTGCAGGTGTAATGAGAGAGGACCAATGGAAGCATGACGATAAATCAGTCCGACAGGATTAACAAACCACTTAACATACTGTTGAAAAATCTGGCTAACTCAGACGAATGATGAACTAAATCGATATGAGGCAAGTATAGGATGTTTATAAAACATAAAATCCTCTATTTGCATACTAGTCTCACTCCACCTAATACATTTTCTTTCATACGTGAGGAAAAATGCTGTGAGAGATGAGAGAGAAAGTCAGACAACTTAAGCAGAATTGCTGTAAGACAGCCAGGGATAGAAATGAAACACTCAAGGTGTGGCACTTCTTTTCAAGGTCCGCTGCATCTTGTTGACAGAAATGACACGTGCAACAATGTGAGCTGTTGAAAGGAGGTATGACTGGAGTTAGACTCACTCCTCAGTCATCCAGCATTTCTTCACATAATCCAAATGTCAAAAGAAGGTGACTGACTGAAGTTATTGGCATGGGGTAGCCTACATTTTCTATACATTTAGTCAAGGGGCATTGCCTTTTCCTCTCATCAGTTACTTTATCCCTGTACATCAACAATATTCCCTAAACGACTATGACATGCCCAACGTCTAGTAATTACACTTGCTGATGAATGAAGATTAAGACCAGTTTGTTCTTAAAATTAAAATGTTCATCCGATACTGCATTTAACAACCATCAGGGTTTCCCCCAGAAAAGTTGTTTAGTCCGGTGGCAAGTGTCTTTTTTTCCAATGAGGGCCTGGCTGGGGCCAGTCAGAGACTGATGGCAGCATTAATGTAGAGCCCAATAGTTTCTGTGATAACAGAATCACGGATGGAATCTTGAAACTGAGAATGTAAAAGCTGTAAGACAGATTCAATAGGGCCCTACATTAAGTCAGCGCTAAAGATTTGAAAATATGACTACGTATGGCTACGTTTCCAACATAGCCGCCCCACTGTAACTGTAGTTTAAATTAAATTTTTTTTTAAAAAAGTCTTAAAAATACACTACAAAATAATTCCCAGTGGCTTAGGCCTGGTGGGTGGCAACTTAGGCTCAGTGGGATACAATACAATGGGGGAAACCCTGACCTTTTACCATTCAGTATACAGAGCCATGGACAACTAGTGTTAAACCTATGGTGAGAAATTAGCTACTTTCAGACACCGATGCCTAAATGACAAAAAGCTTTAACAGACAGACAAAGTCAGCAATGTTGTCGAATGAAATGTTATCAATCTCACCAGCACATCCTGGCAGATCTCTTTCAGCTCTTTCTCAATCTTTTCCCGGTACTCTTTGGCCATGGCCTGCTTCCTTTCGCTGCCGTCTGCCTTCTGCTCAATGCTGGACACCACGCGCCACGAGGAGCGCCGGGCACCCACCACATTTTTGTAGGCTACTGACAGCAGGTTACGCTCCTCGTTCGACAGCTGCTCGCTCTCCTCCGTCACAGCCTTCATTGCAGCGGCCATGTCATCATAGCGCTCAGCCTGCTCGGCCAGCTTGGCCTTTTGCACCAGTTCCTTCTGGGGTGCCTCGCTCATGACTGCTCACTGGACAAAGAAAAAACAGAAGAAAAGGAGGACAGCTGGCAGTCAATTAAGTGAGTGGCAAGAGAACACATTTTTTTATTTGGACCAGGACTTAACAGAAGTTCCCATTGCTAAATAGAATGTCTAGAGCAATTAATGAGGCTAATAATTAGCCTAAACTATCAGCAAAATAAATAATCTGTGTTGGTTAAAACTGAGGTTGTGGCATATGATGCAACTACTGTTTTTGAGGCTTGCTGCCCTACTTTAGAGTATTTTTACAGTGTGTATCAGTGTTTACTGATACACACAGCAGTTTAAGGCTTTGAGAGTGACAAAGTAATTGTACAGGGGAGAATAGTAAGGGCTATCAACTACACAAGTGAGCACAAAGGCACAAGTACATTGACTGTAAGTTTTAGCTAAAGAAATTAGAAAGAAAAAACATGTTTTGAAAAATGTATTGCCTACGCACTCATTTTGGTGGAAAAGGGACATCCGTTAGCTAAATAAGAGGATGCAGTAAGTAAAAACCACAGACTGTAAAAATAATCAAAGTAGCATCAGCTACCCATTGGTTGGTGGACTGCCGTTTTGAAGCCAGCCGTTGGCATTTTGGAGCCAGAAGTGACCATATTTGGACAATAGGGTGGAGTTGGGAATAATGTGTCAAAATTAAAGACAAAAACACAGACAACACCCCAAAACAAGTTCACAGCTATTTTAATGTACACAGTGTCAAGCATTGCTAGGCCTCTGTCCTGATTGACAGGTCGGCATGTAGCCACGCCCTAAATCATCCCCTATAGACTTCTATAGAAAATGACTTTTTGGAGCCAGTGGAGTTGCTCCCTGCTGGAAATGAGATAGAATGCCGGTTCAAGGCACTTCATTATCGGTTTCACTTTTTAGGCCCGGAAGTTGCCGCTTGGTAAAAACGCAGTTTGCATTAAAATACAATTATGCCTGCAAGGCCTGTGATTATAGTGATTTGAGAAAAGTGGCAATACCTCTATTAACCACTGTTCTATAGAACTATTAGCCCTGCCAATTACAAAGCACCATTGAGTACAATAGTTTAAGAGGCGCAGAGTAAGGTACCAGCAGATGTAAATGCGGTCTATGTGTAAACTTAACACACAGGAATTCTCATCACTAGATCAATAGCCTACATCCGTTTGACCCATCCAAAATAGCCAGCGGGGTTCCACAGAATCAATCACTTTTTTTCCATTCCAGAGTGCATGCAGGGTGTTTTCTAAATTTGATCTGACATACAGAAAAGAAAGTGAATTCTACAAAATCAAAAAAACTGAAAAAAAACAGCAACTTCCAAATTGTCAGCCTTGTTTATTTATTTATTTATATATATATATATATATATATATATATATATATATATATATATATAAAATACTTTAATCTGTCAAAGAGGAAGACATATGTCACTACGATGCAGTTAATACATGTGTTAGAAAATGTACTAAATGTGTATTAGTATTGCAGCATTACTACCACCCCTGAACAGTTTCAGCACTGCGAGGCTGGCGATGTACCCATGGACATGATGCAACATGACCCATGGGTAAACCGGGGTGTATGTGTTTCAATCGAGAAATAAATGTGTTACAAAAAAGTTATTTCGTAGTTACAGATTAAGTCACGTGTGGTTGTAAGAGACTATTCGCCAAAATAATACATGGAACAGTCATGGTACAGATACATGCGAGAATAACTATCTTGTATTGCTGGCTAGCCTCCAGGGCAAACGCAGATGGGCCCCCCCTCTTTCTCCCGTATACACACACCACCACACCCATTCCTGTACCTGTGGCTCGCCCAACAAGCGAGAACACGCAAACTTAAGTGCGAAATTAAATCGGATTTCTGTGATTAATGTCAGTATGTTTTGGCCGAGAAATACGCGCTTCCATTGAATTTAAGTTTAGTTAAATTTAACTGAATCTGACAAGAAACACTGATCAGCGAGTAAAAACAGCAACCGCTACCGATAGGCCCTCGTGACCAGTTTCCAGTATGGTGTCGACTATTTCCTGAAACAAAGCCTCCAAGACATACAGCTCTTATAAATGGACTAGAGGTTATACACAATGTTATAACGACTCTGGTCATCGCATAATGTGTACACACAATTTTTAAACGCTTCTGTTCACCTCGATCCGAAAAAGTATTAGCTTGGTTGGCTCGCGTGACGCCAAGCTTTTAAAAATGTGTGCATCTGGGTTTAGCTAACCGTTAACTGTCTGGTGGCAGATTTGATATGAATCCCATTTTGTCTCGTATTGATAGTTTTGCTACCGTTAATGCATTAACCTACTTGACACCTAAGGTCAGCAAATGCAACTGATAAACTAAGGCACATTATCGTGCCACTGTCATCAAATGTGTAGCTAGTATTAATGGTAACGTTACATCCGCTAAAACTGAGATTGAAATATCCAAAGAATAATGGACATTTAATATTAACGTTACATGCGAGAGTATTCCTCAAAGACAATGCATCCTCACCAGTTAGCTATAGGCACACTGACCCAATTAGCATAACCTGATAAATAACTAATTCCCAGGTTTACCATTTGTAGCCAATGCAACAGAATATCAAAGATTAAACCTTCGACCTGACCCGCATTCCACGCCTGATGTTCCATTTTAAAACCAGCTATTAGACATATCCCAAACTGTAGCCTAGCTAGCCATTGTTCTTTCCTCGGATGATTGTCGCCGCTACACGCAGCTCACTATCAATTGGAGGCAGGCGCTTCCATTATCACTATATTTTACGATGAGCTAGAAGACCTAACGATACATTATGCAAACGTAAAAGCGGAGTTTTACAAGCTTTAAGTCCTTCATACCTGAGTACTGGCAGATAGCAGTGATTTCGGCGTTCCAAACTACAGCTGATTCTCTCAGCCCGTCTGTCTGAATGCAGTCCACGGGGTTTCCCTCCAATCACACCAGTCCAAGGCACGGAGCAGGGGAGACTGACGTCAAACGTTACCCAGGCAACCGAACACGAGACATTGTGGGAGGTGTAGTTTCCCCTCCCATCACCATTAATTCTCTAGTGTTTATCATATTTTGACGTTTTTATAGTAAATATTACATTAAATATTACAAATACGACATTTGTCACACTCCTTAATGTAGTCAATTTTTACAACCCCAAATGCATTAAGCACTTCTGATTCATTTCCATGTGTCATGGTGTTGCATCTGATCTGAGCAAGCAGAGATACCAAATTGTAATAAAACCTCAACTTGAAACATCACAGTATCTGATATAGAAGTCAAGGTCACATACAGGTTCCAACACTGTCCTAACAGCACAGCGTTTTGTATTAGAACAGAGGCAGAGACTGAGACAGCACATACTATAGGCCTACTATATAGTAATGACTAACACCGAAAGGAATTCTTCAACCTTGAATGCTGCTCATGATATAGGCGCTGTGACATCAGATCATGGCTGTGTGGAGCTGATTGGTGATAGGATCACATTTTATCTAGAGACCACCAAGAGTCTTACTAGAGTGATATTTCTCTAACAAAATGAGATATTGTCATTTCCAACACTGGTGAAATTGTGTCTGGAATTGCTGGAGATGCTGAGGGCATCACAAACTAGAACACAGGACACAGCACCACAGTATATCTTGCCTAATAGAAACTACTATTTCTACATTCTGGTTGGTTTCCAAAGGGAGAGAGTGACGCTATTTTTGCCTTGTCACATGTTTTCCCCTTGGGCCAAGATTTCAAGATTGTAACCTATTTAAAGGCAGATCAGATAGTGTTGGCTGTAGAATGCACAGGCACCAGTTCAATAACAAAAAAGTGCATCTCCTCACTTGTTGTCAAGGTGTGGTCCAGGAGGGTTGTAGTACAAAACAAGAGGAATTTCAAGTAAATTGAAAAAATAAGAGCAGAGTGATGTAACCGGTTTGGTGAGTTCTCATTCAATCCACACACACACACACACACACACACACACACACACACACACACACAAACAATAATGTCTGTTCTGGATCAAATCAACAAACAAATGGACATCACTGATCAGTCTCTTCATACATCATTAAAATTTGCAGTGTTTAGGGCAGTATCCAGCAGAGACCTTTGTTGACTGTGAAGATTCAAGCCTCTATATCTGTGGGAATTCACGCTGCTGAAGTTGCAAAATCCCAACCAGCTCCACTTATTCTCCTGATAATTCTCCATTAATGTCTTTTAGACATTTACAACAATCAGTAAGGCTTCTGTGTGACTGTTATTTCTTTTAAAATTGAAAGACGCCCTCTATGGATGTCAGCTTGGGCTGGGAGCATAGACTATATACAGTAAATGGCCATCTTGGCAATGCCTGTCATTGGCTAATCCAATAATGGGCAAAGAGGTGGAGTGTGGATGGAGCTGAGGCGAGCCAAATGAATCCTACAGTCTGTGCTCGCCTCCTGTGACAGCACCCACCTGTCACTGAAAGCGGACCGCCCTTATTATTTATTTTATTTTTGTACAATTTTTTGGGGCTTTTCAGGCCTTTATTTTATAGGAAAGTTTAGACATGAAAGGGGAGAGAGAGGGGGGAATGACATGCAGCAAAGGGTTGCAGGTTGGCATTGAACCTGCATCCGTGAGGACTGAGCGTCTGTACATGGGCCGTGCATGCCCTACCAGGGGAGCTACCCAGGCGCCCCAACGCCCTTATTATTATGCATACATTTAAGCCCCCCTACTAGGCTGTAGACATGTTTATTTCTGCTGTAAAGTTGGGCATTAAACATGGGGGTCCATGGGGATTAGTCTCACATTGCCAGACCTTCCTCCACAGCGCTGCGGAGGAGGGTCTGGCTAGTCCACACAGCATTCTGGGATGGAAGAAAAACATGCTCTGGTTTATTGGCATTTCTTTAAACCAATCACAAGCATAAGCATTGGCTTAATTTTTTCAGCACCGGAGGTTGCCCGTTGCTGCTTGGCTTAATAGAACACCTACAAACGCAGGCATTAACTAGGCATGGAAGATGCTTTTGAGATGAATAGTAGGATTTAGTGGTTTTGTAGCTTTACCCATAGGTACTAAAGGATTTGTCGACCTCTGTTACTTTAATTTTGACCATTATTCTTTTGTGAATCTATTGTGAGTGCCCCAACTTTATGAACGTGCAATTCTAATTACTGGGGTATTCTTTTAAAGGTCCAATGTGAAGAAATTTCTCCAATTTAGCGTTGAAATCATATATCGCAATCAACTCTCTCGCACCACGCAGTTCAAAGTACGTATTACAGCTACGGTAGCCTTCACGCTTCAAAAAGCCGGCCTCTTGCTCTTTTCAATATAATTTTTCTGGGCGAAGAAGAAGACTCCTGTTCCTGAAATTTGGATTTTCAATACATGTGGTCATCCATGTTTCCTTCTTCAAACTTGCCGGGGCCGGGAAGCTATGATACCCATTAGCAGCATTAGCAGCACCTGTGAGTTTATCATGTGACAGAGAAAACGCGAAGGGCGGAGCAGTATGTCCTGTATGTCCCTTACCAGCTAACATAATTCAAGATGTGGCATGAATATGGAGCGTCTACCCCAGTTCATGCAAATGCAAATGTAAAATTTCAAACCAATAGGAATACTTGGAATTGATTGTGGTGGTAAATATTCATGAAAAAGGACAAGTTTGTGAACGGGCAACACAGATTTTGATAATGAACAACTAAACACTGGACCTTTAAGGATAAATCCCTTGAGAGGACACACACAAACACACACACACACACACTCACACACACACACACACACACACACACACACACACACACACATGACATATTTAGAAATTCTTGCAAATTTAATAAAAAATGAACTGTAATCTCTCATTTATATAAACTAGTGCAGTGCCCGTTGAAAATGTGCCTGGCCGATTACTTGGCCTGTGGTATTGCTGCTTGTAGAATTCATCAAAACCAAATTGTACCCCAAAATTACTTACAGAAGGACCCCAAACCACTTAATATGTAACTCCACTGTATAGCCTACTACTGACTTACTGATTTACCTGTCAGAGAACGTTGCAGATTCAGAATGTAATCACAAAATATTACAATGAAAATATGGAGTAATCAGAAATTAGCATCATGGACTCATGGCAGTGCGCTACCCACCTGGCCCGTTATGAGAGCTAATCAGCACATATCTACGTTAATCAACCACCAGAACCGGACTGTGTGTGTATATGTGTGTGTGTGTGTGTGTGTGTGTGTGTGAGAGAGAGAGAGAGAGAGAGAGAGAGAGAGAGAGAGACAGAGAGAGAGAGAAATAAAGTTATGAACTGTTAGATACCACATTATCGTTAACGAATTTAACATTTCAGCAGAGGTGTTCATTTCCATACAGGTTTAGTGGCTTGACGGTTAAAGGTGAAGTAGGGGATTGGATTCACAGGGGGTATTTTGGCGTCAGTAATGTTATTAGTTAGCAGTATAGGCTTACTTAATTAATCCGTGGTGAGTGTCTGCCCGGTTCAGCTCTGAGATTCTCTCGCATTGCATAGTGCTGTGAAGGAATAATCTCCAACTGTTGTTGTGGCAACAAAGGACCACCTTGTATTTGTGATCATCTCACAAAGTCTGTGATATAGTTGAAGACATTTAAATTGCTGCCATTTGTAGTAGACAAATGTGGGTACTTTGCCTAAAAGTTTAAAATAAAACTGTTGTTGTGGCGTATTACTTGGAGTAGGCCTACCCTTAGTTTTTGTGCATTTTGTCTACCTATTACAACTTAACCCAGTAGTGGGGTAGGTTGTAACAAAGGACCACCTTGTAGCCTATTTGTGATCATCTCACAAAGTCTGTGATATAGTTCAAGGAATTTAAATTACTTCCATTTTTAGTAGGCAAATGTGGGTATTTTGCCTAAAAGTTTCAGATATGTAGCTAAAAAAAAGAGGTAGTTTTAGGTGCTGAAGAAAAAAGTGTTACAACCTTACCCAGTCTCCCCTACTTTATATGCTGCCTCTGTTTAGAAGTGGTGAATGTAGGCTGCAGCTCACAGGAACTTAATACTATATAGTGTCTGGCTTTTGTTTGATAGCCTATTTAGTGTTGTCAAATGGCTTTTTATTCAGTTTCCTTTTAGCGAAATAATAGACATGGAAAACCGTAGGGTCTTTTTTGTTCGCCAACCTTATTCAATACAACAGTGGCGATGTTGCTTTCGGCTATCCGCTCGTGCTCCAGGAAAGTGAAGAAGTACGTTTGGCATATCCAGCAATCATGTAGCTAATGTTGGAAGCAGGAAAAGAGTCAAAGGTGGTAACACCCCCCCCACCACGTTGAACTTGGCGCTGCACTTAGGCTACTCGTGCCCGTAGCAAGACATCTGTCAAGTTTGAAATCCATCGGACTAACGGTTCTAGATATTCAGACCATTATTTCAGTGGTAAAACTGGGTGACTCACTAGAGTCTAGAGTGACCATTGAACTCTTGGTCCCCTCCCTGACCTAGGCTCTTCTAGGCCCCATTACTCAGTTTGGCCGGACGGCCATCTCTACTGCCACTGTGCACCTGGGAACATTCCAAGCTTTAGAAATGGTTTCAAAGCCCTGCCCTGATCTATGCCTCGCCACAATGTTTTCACAGGTCTTTCGTTTCTTGGACTTCTTGATTTAGTTTTTGCCCTGACATGGAGTGGGAATGGTAGGACTTTATTTACAGAGGTGTTCCTTTCTAAACTATGTCCAATCAATTAAATTTGCCACAGGTGGACTCCAATCAAGTTCTAGACACAATTAAAGCAAACACGATGCACAATTTGGAGTGCCCCAGCAAAGGGGATGAACACTTATGTAACGAAGAGATTGAAGTTTTAGATTTGAATTTTTTTAAAAATCAAAAAAAAAAAAAAATCCATTATGGGCTATTGATGCTGGCAAATTGTATCCATTTAAAATTACATGTACAACACAATTAGCCACAATTTGGAGTGCCCCAGCAAAGAGTCTGAACACTTAGGTAAATGAGAGATTGCAGTTTTTGATTTGCAAAACATTCTAAAAACATGTTTTCCCTTTGTCATTATGGTCAAAAATGGCAATTGTATCCATTTAAAAAAACATCTACAACACAAAGTGTGCAAAAAGTGTCTCTGGCAACACAGAATTTCTAAAGCAACCAATCGATACAATAGCTCAAAAGTGTGACTAATAAAGAAGCCACATTATTAGTGTGTGTCAGTCCTTACCAGGGGCGTAGCACAAAATTCTGGGCCCTGTAGAAAGGCATTCTCTATGGGCCCCTCCCCGCATCCACAGCTATTCATTCTAGCATCTATTTGGGCCCTCCTCACACGAGGGCCCTGGGTACTCAGTCCCATTTCCCCCCCCAGTCCGATACCCCTGGTCCTTACAACATTCCCACTGAATAAGTGATTCATTATTACCTTTATGCTACATTTCTCATTCTAGAATTAGTTTTTTCCAGACATATACATACGGGTCTGTGTTGCTTGGCTGTGTTTTGATGCTTGCATGGCTTCTTATACTGTATGGAGATACTGTTGATGTGTAACTGTGCTAGTAAGCTAGTTCGAGATGAGCCAGGTCTGTGCAGAATCGATCACCGGCGATCGCCGCATGCTGGTTAGATTTGTGTCCAACTTGATCCCGACTTGCTCTGACGTCATGCACACGTGGTCAACGATAACCTCACGAGATCACGGCGGCTGTAGGTTTGAGACACAGGCAGCGCAGTTGCTTTTCACCGACTGCAAGACCCAGGCGGACCCAGGGGCATGCTGGGAAACACCTACCTCTCAGCTGATCTAACAGCTGATTGATTCAGAATCGCCTCAACATGATGACGTTTTACATAAACTTTTTTTTAATTGTTTTTGAATTGGAGGGATTTTAACTGCTATTTGTCTGATTTACAGTCTGCTGTTAATTAAAATCAGCAACAGATCGCATGTAGAGCATTTTGACAGCTACTCTGTCATAATAAAAACAACTGGAGACTGTGTACAAGCTGATATATGGGTCTGGTAACATTTTATTAAATCGGAATGAACCACAGTGTTTCTGTCACTTCCTGTTCAGCCTGAAGGCTACTGGAAACAGCTGGAAACTGTCCAACTTGAGAGCGGATTTTTGTCACTGCCCCCAGCTGCTGCCGCCTGCTCTCGTCCACTTTACAGGCGAGGCGCAGCTCATCTCGAACAAGCCTGTCTTGCTGCTTCCTGTAGCTCTGCAAGGCTTACTGAGAAAGCTTATTTGTTGCTCTAGCTGTCTGTATGGTGTCTTATTGACTTATGTCTTGCTGTTTCCTGTTGCTCTGGTCTAAAATTATCTGGCCGAAGGACTACAGTTGAACCAACACTGGCACATTTACAGAAATGTTAATGAATATGTGTTGTCCTTTATAAAATAAAGACTAAGAAGAAGAACATTTTGGGGATGAGCAACAAGACAAAACACAAACTGTCAAGCTAATAAAACTCAGATTATTATAATTCATAATATATAATTAGAGCACTAACTGAAAGGACTGAAAAGCAGAGGTAGATGAGGAAGTGATTCATGTCCATCACATCGTTTATAGATGATGTTCACTGTAATATCATATGATAGTGATTATGATGGATTACCAATAACTACAGTACAGTTTTAACCAGGTGATGTCTGAATAAGCACTACACCTCCCGGAAAATCAACACTTTTTCTGTTTTTGGTGCTTTTTTGACATTTAACGCTTCTTTTCACTACCATGTATAAATGCCACTAACACCAACGTATTATTATTTTTGGAATTCATGATCAAGAAACATCTTTTATAGGAAATTATACCTAATCCTTCAGTTAAAAAAGTAGAAATTATGAACTATTTAGACTAATATTAAAGGAAGGATAATTACAGTAGGGTAAACGCTCAGTGAGGATAATATTTCGTAACATTACTTTTTTTTTTTCAAATGCTAAAAAAAATGCATAAAACACCCAAAGTTCAATGAAAGTAGAGATCCGATCTTTTGTTGTACTTGCAAAGCGCGTTGTATGAATTTAGCCGTGTTATATTTGTGTACTCAAAATTAGGTAGTTAAAAAGAAACCCATATTTCTGATATAGAAATTTAGAAAACGGGTCAAATTTGACCTTAAGACAACACAAGGGTTAAACTCACACATGAGATTTTACTGGGTCACAGCAGATCAACAGTGGGGCACGTGGCCCAGTAAAAGGGGTCTAGCACTACGCTAATACGTAGCCCAGTAAAAGGGGTCTAGCACTACGCTAATACGTGGCCCAGTAAAAGGGGTCTAGCACTACGCTAATACGTGGCCCAGTAAAAGGGGTCTAGCACTACGCTAATACGTAGCCCAGTAAAAGGGGTCTAGCACTACGCTAATACGTGGCCCAGTAAAAGGGGTCTAGCACTACGCTAATACGTGGCCCAGTAAAAGGGGTCTAGCACTACGCTAATACGTGGCCCAGTAAAAGGGGTCTAGCACTACGCTAATACGTGGCCCAGTAAAAGGGGTCTAGCACTACGCTAATACGTAGCCCAGTAAAAGGGGTCTAAGCACTACGCTAATATGTAGCCCAGTAAAAGGGGTCTAAGCACTACCCTAATTCGTAGCCCAGTAAAAGGGGTCTAAGCACTACGCTAATACGTAGCCCAGTAAAAGGGGTCTAGCACATACGCTAATACATAGCCCAGTAAAAGGGGTCTAGCACTACGCTTATACAATAGTGATGAGCCAAATCATTATAAAATATTACAGCGATGCATACAATTATACCATTATTACAATGACAAAGTGGGCGGATTAGAGCAGATCGTTGGCGTTATCATTTACAACGCCCAGTGCCAACTTATGTTTACCCCGATTCACTCAACAGACCCCTTCTAACAGCGTCGAAGAACTGTTAAATTATATGCAGTCATACCATTGCTTTATGAAAAGAGGAGTTAAGGGAAATTGTGTCACTGAAGGATTTGCTATGAGTAGACTTGCAGTGCCCTCTCTGGTCAACTTTTTTCTCTTTTGCACATGAGAAAGTTACACAGTAGACATGAACTAGACACATTTCATGAATATCTGAGATCTCCTCAATACAATGCACAATTTCAGTACCCGTGTAGCACAATATGTTTATTATATTCTTCATATCAACAAAAACTATAGACCTGTCTTGAAACTTTTTTAAATGATCCAGGTAAGGAAAAAAAGAAAAAGTAAATCTGAATCTACTCAAAAGAACATTATTCAGTGGGAGTGGGTTTGAATAAGTGTCTTTCCAATCTCAACATCCAAAGTCATTCTGTTAATTATAAGCCCAACCCTGGCACATCACAAATTAGTTTCAGTCAAAAATCCATAATGGGTTTCACAGTTCATTGGATTTGGATGCAGATTACTTCCAATGATCATCCCAGTGTTAAACTTTGTTCAGTTGAGCCAGTGCCGATTCAGAATGTCTTCTAAATTCAAAGCTTCAAAGTCTTGGGGAGCCCTGACATGGTGTAATGGTGGTAGGGTCTATGGACATGCTGGTCTTGTGCACATAACATTTTTGAAATGATCAGATAGGAATATTGCATACAATCAGAGATAAAAAAAAAAAAAAAACATACATGTTTGGCACAAGCTAAGAGAGGGTAGCTGTCTGCTGAGTACAGTACTGGATCCAGATCAAATTATGGTTAGCTTTGTAAAAAAAAAAAAAAAATACAATTTGGAAAAAAGAAGGCAGGCAGTTCCAGTAACACCCATGCATAAAAACAATTAATAACTAAATTAGGCAGCATAAGGATTAATTGAAGTTGTCCTAAAGATATTTGATCTAAAACATTATAAAATGTATAAGCCTGTCCTGAATCAGCCCCACCTGTCTCACTGAAAGACAGGTGAATCTATTACGCCTCCACACTGACCAACTCCGGGGGCATGGAGGACTTAGGATGTTTGCTTTCAAAGTGCTGCTTAAAGATCTTCGGGTCGGGCATTTGTGAGAAAGTGTGGGAAAGAAAAAAAGTGAAAAATTAGAAAATATACTTTTGATATGTTTGCCCACATACACCAAAGGCGCCACAAAAGGTGGATATCTGGGCCCGTATTTACCTATTAATTTATATATATATATAAGCCTCTGAGGATTACTCACAAGAACACTGCTAAGAACTGACTTAAGAGTAAAAAAATTATTGGCTTAAAGCTGAGCTTAAAAGTTAGTTATCAAGAAGTCTTGCCAGACCTTCCTCCACAACACTGAGCTGCGGAGGAGGGTCTGGCTAAATCCACCGGAGTTTAGAATTCCAACACAAAGGAAGCGTCAAAAAAAGTAGGACATAAGACGGAATTTCCAGCAGCAACAGGGCAATCCCGGAAGTGGAAGGTCGTGGATATAGACTAGTTTTCAAGCATCTCAGTTGTAATTTAAATGAAGTGTAGGACTACAGTGCCTTGCGAAAGTATTCGGCCCCCTTGAACTTTTCGACCTTTTGCCACATTTCAGGCTTCAAACATAAAGATATAAAACTGTAATTTTTTGTGAAGAATCAACAACAAGTGGGACACAATCATGAAGTGGAACGAAATTTATTGGATATTTCAAACTGTTTTAACAGATAAAAAACTGAAAAATTGGGCGTGCAAAATTATTCAGCCCCCTTAAGTTAATACTTTGTAGCGCCACCTTTTGCTGCGATTACAGCTGTAAGTCGCTTGGGGTATGTCTCTATCAGTTTTGCACATCGAGAGACTGAGATTTTTGCCCATTCCTCCTTGCAAAACAGCTCGAGCTCAGTGAGGTTGGATGGAGAGCGTTTGTGAACAGCAGTTTTCAGTTCTTTCCACAGATTCTCGATTGGATTCAGGTCTGGACTTTGACTTGGCCATTCTAACACCTGGATATGTTTATTTGTGAACCATTCCATTGTAGATTTTGCTTTATGTTTTGGATCATTGTCTTGTTGGAAGACAAATCTCCATCCCAGTCTCAGGTCTTTTGCAGACTCCATCAGGTTTTCTTCCAGAATGGTCCTGTATTTGGCTCCATCCATCTTCCCATCAATTTTAACCATCTTCCCTGTCCCTGCTGAAGAAAAGCAGGCCCAAACCATGATGCTGCCACCACCATGTTTGACAGTGGGGATGGTGTGTTCAGGGTGATGAGCTGTGTTGCTTTTACGCCAAACATAACGTTTTGCATTGTTGCCAAAAAGTTCGATTTTGGTTTCATCTTCTGGTCATGGCCTTTGCTCTTCTTAATGTCTGCCTGCTTTTTGGCATTCTTCTGCTGGGACTGGAACTTCTGGTGCCCACTGGCCATATCTGACGCTAGACCTGAAGAAATGACAAATGAATTGGATCAGCACAACACCATGATGAAGGTGATGATGAGCCATAAACTGAGACACACAATCAAACCTAAAACCTTCTGAGAAGGGGATGGAAAGGGAAATGGAAAGCACAGAGGGATTGAAAGACGCACTAAATGAAAACACAAAGCAGTTACACCAGGGGCCTGTTGCACAAAAGTAGAATGAAGAAATCCAGGATAACTGAAAAAGCGCAGCTTGACTTAGCGTGGTCCGCTCATCGCGGCTTAATCGGTTGCACGTTTGCCGAGCCAGGATGAGAAGGTGAAGCTATGTCAAGCCAGGTCTATATAGCTGGGATAAGTGCACGTTCACGGCTTTCTTAAATAGACCACGGTATCGATCACAGATTTACTGATGCAGAAATGGAGAAGACGCGTTCGGCATATCTTTAACCTGCTGAGCAGCAGCTGTTAATGGAAAATTACGAGGAGGTGAAACATATAATATGCAAAACGGGAAATTCGGCTGTTATCAGACAGAGAAAAGAAGCCCAACAGACAATAGTGGACCGACTGAATGCACAAGGATTTAAAAAGATCTACTTAGGGCCTACTAGTCACTCCACATTTTTACAAAGTTGTACACTCTGTTTGAATTGCTTTTAATATGCTTGTTGTATGTGTTGGTTGTATTGCTGTAGCCTATCTGTTTTACCTACCTTGCCTTAAAAGTGAGCAGAGGGAAGTCATGTTCCTCGGTCAATTTACTCTAAGGACTAGGCTTTGTTTCAAACCCTTATTCATGTGAGAATATGTTTTACAACCATATGCACAAATCTCTATAAGCTATGTCTAATTCTAAATATATTTCTACAATTAATGTTCATATAGAACAAACATGACTGGACAAAAACTAGAAAAATAAGTGACTTCAATTCACTGTACACTGACTGTAAACAATATAGCCTATTATTATTCATATTTTTTTCTCACTCCCAAGCTCCAAGATGCGTGACAGCACCAAAATGAAAGATTAAGAAGCTTTGTGGCATTCCAACACATTCTCACTCTCATCTCGTAAAATACGGACGTTTGGTCAGGTGCCATTGTCGTCGTTATTGACGCTAAAAGTCTCCTTTAGAGTCCGCTGCACGGTGTGGGAGGATCCTCCTGCCTCCCCCCGACTCTCCACGTTGCACGGGGCAAATTCACGGGGAGAGCAGCGGAGGAAAAGCCCATTTCCTCCGCATTGTCCCACTTTATCTCCGGTGCATGTGCAACCATTTCTTACCATCCAAACAACTGCAATAGTAGGATTTAAATCAAACTTGTGACAGCAGTAGGGGCAAGTAGGCTAATGCATGTTAATAAAAATAAAGCAGAACACATTCAGAAGACAACGGAATAACTGTTAAACACGTTTATTTCGGATCAGAGCGGCAGCTGATTTAACACATCAGACTCCAGGATTAATCTTAGCCTGGCTGTTAGCCTGGAGCAGGCTAGCTGCAAATAATACATCTCCATGGTTACTTGGCTGTGTTTAATTCAACCTGCTTTTGTGCAACTAAATCAAAGCTAAATTCATCCAGGATAACTTGAATATCCCGGCTTAATCCCTTATCCTGGTTTTGTGCAACAGGCCCCAGTTGAGGCTTCCGATGAAGCAACCTTGATGATTAACAATGTAAGAACAGCTGTCTAACAGGATCAATAGGCTTCAAAATGTACAAGGCAGCAGTGGCTGTGAAACATATTTAAGAACTAGGTTAATTGCTGCTTTTTTTTGGGTCACAAGGATAAGGCAATTACATTAGAAATGTCCCCAAAGAAAATCAGACTGCAGATTTTCAAAGTTATTATAGACAGAATACTAGAACTAGGTCAGTGATATGGTTAAATGACCTTTGTTTTGAACTGATACTGGCGGGGGATGGGCTGTTATTCCATCAATACACTGGGGTCAATCAGAAATCCCCCAAAGCTGGGTGTGTTTGAAAGGAAAAACGTTACCCTAAATCTCTTCACTTTTCCATTCAAAATGTAATCCACCCATAGGCATTGTGCGTGCCGTCTCCGCCATGCATTGCTCTCATATGGCTAACTAACCTTTAGCAAGAGACGGTTTAGTATACTATAGAGGATCTTTGCTTTAGATAACGCTGTTTCTTTGTTAATTCCCTCTGCCACTAAACAGAAACACGTCTAAACGCTGCTGTGTGGTGGGATGCGCTGAAACTGGGTAAAGAACCCATAAAAACATTCCGCAGAATTCCACAGATTTTCAATCTGGATCATCGCAGAAAACTGCAGATTCCGTTTGGGTCTACCCATAAATAAGTTTTTATAAGATGCCAAACTGAAAACGGAGCTTAGGAAGACCAATGTGGATAGTCAAACGTGAAGGATCAGAAGGAAGAATCGAAAAACTGTGGGAGCATCTAGTAGTAATGTTAGCCAACTTTTGCTAGCTACCGAGCCCGACGGTTGCAAAGGGATGCTGTGGAAGACAGGTCGTCTTAAGGAACACAAAACTCACATCTGTAAATACAGTTATAGAATAAATATGACAGAAATGTAACGTCCTACTAATCAAGCGAGGCAGACATTCTGTTAGATGGTTAGACGGTATAGAATAGTTTTGAGGAACACTACTTTTTTACAGTCTACGGGAACACATAACGTTAACTTTACAGAAAATAGGAATGTTGACAGCTATTAGGCATTAAAAGTCATAATACACATTTTGTAAATGCCTTACCAGTGTAAATAAATATATTACTGAAGATAGCCACCAAAATAAAATTCAAGAAACGCTATGTTAAATTCTCTGGACCTTCCACAGCTTCCACTGGGTTTTCCTCACTGTGCTGGTGCGCGCATGCCCACGCCCGGCCCCACACTATGCTGCCTTCAAGTGTTGTCAGTGGTCGCGACCAAAGCGTTCACCTTGTCGGTGTCTGGTCGGTGTAGGTATATGGGTTGGATTAGAACATTTCTGACGGCACGTAAAGGCAGCATCAGTTCCATCCTCTTGCAAAAGAAAAGGCGTCAAGGCGACTTACAGCTGAAAAAATAATAAAATAAAAACTCAAATACGAATGTAACAAAGCTTTATGAGCGTAAAGCAGCCCTTTACCTATTAAAATAACGCGCAAAGCCAACCACATTTGTGGGTTACATTTGTGATTAACATTTTCTGTTTGCATGGTGCATAATAAAATGCCTACCACAAGGTGTCACGGTGCAGGCAACAATAAGGCCAAGTTACTACACTTACTTTACACCTGTATGATACAGATAATATATTGTCCGTGGCATATTAGTCTATGCACCCTAATAGGCTACAAACCCTAAAACTATAGGCATTCTTTTTTATTTTTACTGTGTGGTTATATCAATCATACAGTCTCATCATCAACAAAAGAGGAGAGGGGTTACTGTCAGTAAAAATCCCTTTACCTCTGATTCATCTGCCAATTTCAGTCAAAAAGTCTTACACCATGGCCCAACTGAACGAGAAGAACGAATGTTGACCGACATTCACTACTTTCTCATTAGAACTTTCTAGCAGTAAGAAAACAGTTGGTACCTTAAATGCACCAGTGTTGTAATTTTCGGCGTGTCCACCTTTCTCGCATTTTTAAGCCACGCCCTTCCCCTCCGAACACCAATTGGGAAACCTGTGTAGAAACATCTATCCAATCAGCAAGGCACCTTTGGTTTCCTTGTTTACTCTCCCTCTTCGGATGCTGCAGTAGCCTAACCATCTCTTTAATTTACCAACTTCCCTTAACAGGATACAAACCTTGCGCGTGCAAGAAATGTAGTTTATTTATTCATTTACTTTGTCAGCGTATGCGCACATTTTACCTGCTGACGTCAAAGACATTCGAATATATTTTAGTACGCAAGGTTACAGAGGATTTCATTGGTTATTTTGACTGAGAGGTTAAATAGAGCCAGCCTCTTGCACGCCTAGTTTTCTCAGCCTCCCACACAAACTCAGCTGCACTAACTAGAAAGTCCAGTTTCTCAAGCAAGTCCTGGAGGCACCATGGACCTCGACAGGTAAGACAAAGTCATTAATATTGCGGTTAATAACTTCTAACTAAACTTCTAATTTCTATAGTTTGATTTGATGAGGGGGTGGGGGTTGTTTTAAGTAGTGGTACTACCCATAGGTAGGCTACTGCCATCGACTGTATAAAATAGGGTACTACAGATAAAAGTCCCTAAATGCACCACAGACACTGCAGAAATGACCAAAATTAATGTAATGGTAATATTATAGTGATTGTGTATTAGGAAAACCTTACTATAATCAGAGGTCTAGTTAAGCTTTACTGTTTTTATGTGTATATTAAAAATATTGAAGTTCTCTGTGAATATTAAAGAGTGTAGGCCTACTACTGTGTGGACTGTGTAATGTGTGTCCTTCTTGGCAGCCTCTTTTTGAATGATTCTTTCTTTAGGAAATAACTCATGTCAGTTTGACATGTTCAGAACTGAAATAGTACATCTTTTGTTAATTAAATGTGGCATACAGAGGTGAACTTACGTAAACACCCATCACATGGAGCAAGCAGATCCATTGAAGTTTGGTGAGAAACAGCCTGGGGCAGACTTGGTGGCTTGGCAGACGTAGCTTCTGTTAATGACAGATGGGTTTTAGAGTAACGACGTGGCTTATTTTCTCTTTTCCATTGTCCCGTTGTCCTCTCAGTAAACGGCTGGTGGTGGTGGTACCAAATGAAGGGCTGGTGCCCTCTCGTCGAGCGGTCAGCAGCGAGGATGAGGCATGGAGGAGCTACCTGGAGAACCCACTGACCGCTGCCACTAAGGCCATGATGAGCATCAATGGAGATGAAGACAGTGCAGCAGCACTGGGACTGCTCTACGACTACTACAAGGTGTGGAAAGCTTGACATTACAGTAGGGATGTAAGGATGCATTGTGAATCGGTTAACAGTCAATATAAATGTGTCAAGATTACACTCGGTTGAGATAAAAAGTGAATCATGCTGCAATGTTTTTAAACTGCCTCGGGCGTAATCTACTTTTAAGTTCACTTGTTTGACTTTGGACTTCACTACTGTATGTGTTTTTAGTTTATTTATTGGAAGACATTTTTTTTCTCTATTCATTTAGTTATTTTGATGTGAGATTTGTTTTAAAAATCGAATTATTAATTAGTTGTTACATTTTTGTTATTTAAGATAAAATACAGTTCCAGTTGCACTTTTGATAAGAGGACACCTCTGTTGTTTGGCACAGTTTATGTATAAATAAAGGAATATTTTTCAGCCATTTGTCCGCAGCTTGTTCTATTATGAAAATCGTATCGTGAACTGTATGGAATCGTGAGTTGATTGTACCCCTACATCCCTCCATTACAGCAAATATAATAAGTTGACTTTGCTATAACCCTGTCAGGTTCCCAGAGAGAGGAGACGGGCCTCCAGCGATGTTAAACCCATAGACCCCTCTGCTATGGGGCCTGAAAACTGCGGGAGCTTGGAGATACTAGATCACCATCTTCACACTCTCAGATCCATGCCTGTCAACCTTTCCCTAAACAACAACACCACTACAGAACATCAGGGCTCAAAGTATGGAGCTATCTGCTTCACAGGAGGCGGTAAAGGTGGAGGTGGGGCAGCTCTGGCTGTGGTCAAGACAGAGGGCCAGATGTCCATGGGAGTGTCCTGCTCTGGGGGATCCTACCAAGGAGAATCCAGAGATCAGATACGGATGGTTTACCAGCAGAGCCACTATGATGTGTCCAGCGCTGGGTACTTGAAAGATAAACAGAGACGCACCCCAGACAGCACATATGAGGACGCTGTCGAAGGAGTGGTGAGACTTGTTACACAAGGGGGGGGAAGGGGGTGGTCTTACGTCCTGCTTTGTAAACCTGGATCACATTTATTTTGCTTCATTAGTGGCAGTATCCAGCATTTCTCCTCCTGAAACACACAGTATCTATTCTTCTTTAACAGATGTATCACAAAAGTCCCTCCTCTGGAGTTGATGAGTTCCACTGCAGCCTACCAATGTAAGTTAAAATTCACTGATAAGTGAAAGCGTTAAAACATACAGACTCTATTTTTTGTTTTTTTTCAAATGTGTGCACAGGATGTTTATTAGGTTTTAAATGATAAGGCTTGCAATATTCTATCTTCTAGACCAGGGGTGTCAAACTCAGTTGCGCTAAGGGCCAGTCTGGAAAAAGAGAATCACATCAAGGGCCAGACATGTAGAGTTTATTGACATGCTTTTATTTCATTGAAAGTAAAATATCTTTGACTCAGTTATTGCATGTCTCATATAGTATTCTCACTTACAGTTTGGTCCACATAAAGCCCTAAAAAAAGTCAGCAAAAAAGTTCCAAAGCCATCCTAGAATTTAGCAAATCAAGCAAAACAACGCACACGCTGACTCACAGCAAGCTCTTTCACAGCCGTAATATGCAAACTCTCTGGTTCTGGGGGAATTTCTGATTCTTAAAGTAGGCAAATTTGCCAAATTCTGCTTTGGGTGTCACGTAATCGCAAGTTGAAAAACAGTTTAGCATGTTTTTGGTTTGGCGCACAACTAGGTGGGCCAAAATTTAATTGTGAACCTAAATTGATATGCGGGCCGGATCAGAATTTGCGAGGGGCCGGATTTGGCCCGCGGGCCTTGAGTTTGACACGTGTTCTAGACCAAAACCAAGTCTGCCTCTCAGTACTTTATGACTCCCCCAGCCTTTCTGGAGCTCTCAGCCCCAAGCCTATTCATTCCTACTGAATAATAACTATCTCTTAACCTGGGACACAAATGCATAGATACCTTTTTTAAAGACCCAGTCATTTCCTAACGTGTGCGTGTGTGTCATACACAATACTTGTTTGTTCATTGATTGATGACTTTTGATCTTTTCATGGGATTTGCTTACAATAAGAAACATGCCACCAGAGCTATCATTTAAAGCTGTGCTGTTGCATTTGGGAATACCTGATAAAATTAAATGAATCTCTTTGTTTGGCGTAAGGGTGCCATAAGAACCACTTCTTGCTTCAACTTCTTCTCATGCTCAATTTACACTCAACTACTTAGTCCAGTCAGAAAACCAGATCAAAAATGTATTCTGATTTTTGTTTTCTTGTAATCAAAATGTTGTATATCGTGATCAAGTTTGCCCCACACATGCTTCTTCCAGGGACAGCTTCCAGTACAGTCTGGAGGCCAGCATGTCTCTGCGGCCGCGGCAGGTAGAAGGACCCATGGCTTACCTGAACCGGGGCCAGTTCTACGCTTTGACACTGTCAAAGGTCGGCTTCAGATCGTCCGTACATCAGCCCAGAGGCAAAGTGCGGGTGAGTGGACCGACGCCATCACACGGGCCTGATGGGGGCCCATCCAGTAATGAGCAATGCACCATGGGAGGCTCTGAGCGGCAGCGGGACAGTATTGTACAGGTGAGGGAGAGGAGATAGTTCATCGAGAGGAAGCTAGTGCTAGAGGTTGAGGGTTTTACATTTAGCTTATTGTTGCGTAGCGTGAAATCTTGTTACACTTAGAAATGTCACATTTGTATTTTATTCATTTCTACCTTGTTTTTTTTAGCCTGATTATACTGTAATATATCTTGTTTGTCTTTGCTTCTACTTCAGAGTGTTATCATGGTCGTCTTTGGGGAAGACAAGTGCAGAGACGAGCAGCTGAAGAATTGGAAATACTGGCACTCCCGCCAGCACACTGCCAAACAGAGAGTCCTGGACATTGGTAAGATGATTATTGTCGACAGGCCTGCCTGATCCATTCATGGCTTGAAGGGGTTTGTGAGTAGAACAGGAAAAGGCCCAAATTCAAAAAATGGCACACACTTTTGGTTTTGAGTATCACAATAAATACAGATATTTTGACACTATAGCTCCACAAAACCATAGAATTTAAAAGGAGAGTAAGCAGGTGTCTCCTGGAGGATCCCGTTGCACAGTTTGAATAATAATTTGTCAATCCTTGATTCCCACAAGCACTGAACAGACAGCCAACGGGTCTGCATTTGCATAAACGTTAACAGGAGAAATAGGCGGAGGCCTGGACTAAAGCCATATCCTGCACGATCAGAAAGAGACAGGCCTCAACCTGTGGTTGAAAGTCTCAGTGGAATGAGGCAGAGATGTCAGACATGGTGGAGCTTTGCTCTGTGGCAAGTTCATGCCAGTACCATGGTGAAATCCATAACCTAATGTATGCAGGTGAAAATAAGCCCATGTGATGACCGCTTGAGTGTTTTTGGAGGTAACAATGGCCTTATGAGAATTTTTATTGATTTGGAACTTGATTTGTTGCTAAATTGTTTCACATGTAAAAAGATGCCAGAATATGATATATATATATATATATATATATATATATATATATATATATATATATATATATATATATATATCTCTCTCTCTCTCTCTCTCTCTCTCTCTCTCTCTCTCTCTCTCTCTCTCTCTCTCTCTCTCTCTCTCTCTCTCTCTCTCTCTCTCTCTCTCTCTCTCTCTCTCTCTCTCTCTCTCTCTCTCTCTCTCGCTCGCTAGCAGAGGCTCTGTGCGGAATTTAGCGCCGCCCATGACGATTCTGATTGGTTTAAAGAAATGCCTTAAACCAGAGCACGTTTTCCTCCCATCCCAGAATGCTGTGTGGACTAGCCAGACTCTCCTTTAGCTCGCTTTGGAGGAGGGTCTGGCAAAGCGAGACTATTGCCATGGTAACGTTAGTGGCTTAGTTTCAGAGACCGAGACGTCATCAGGCGGTGAAACGTTGGAGTCAGTGTCGGTGTTGCCAAAGATCTCCGTTTGCGTCCACTGAAACTGCAACACAACCACGCAGATTCCAAACCAAAACGGGTCAGAAGTGTTTCTTGAATTTCTCCAAGTTTAGGGGCTCAGAAACGCCAGAGCAGTGTGAATGCGAGGTGTAAACGTAGCAAAAGCTATTCGTTTTTAAACCAAAATGTAGCAATGTAAATGTAGCCTAACACTCACTGAAACGGTTTCCTCTGATCTTCACTTTACATGCAGCTGACTTCAAGGAGAGCTTCAGCACGATCGGGAACGTGGAAGAAATAGCCTACAACGCTGTCTCTTTCACATGGGATGTCAGTGAAGAAGCTAAGGTAAAAAAGCAACAGAAGAAGATTAGGGGGGATTGTGGTGTTTGAGACAAAGCAAGAATCGATTGATCTACAAGTGAGACAAGACAAATGAAATAGCTTTCCCCATTTATTCCCTAACCTTCACTTTCACACCCATATTTTTCTTTCTTTTTGTTAGTGCAAAACTCAAAGCCACTAGTGGGAAAGATTGCTCTATTAAACCACAATAGAGCTCAGCAGTGACCGCCCACTTTTGTAACGGCTCTGGTTCCCTATGTGTTTTTCCCTTCAATTGTTCCATTGACGTTTTAAAAGTTGCTTATATAAACAGTTTTTTTTCATCTGAAACCGAGCCAACCAGCTACAAGAGGAATTGTGACCATAAAACTTTTGGTTCCCGCGCGAAAAAACATTTTGAAAACGGCAGAAAAGGCAAAGGTACAAGACTGTGTACAGAAACTATCATAAACTTCAATGGTAGATGGTAACAGTGAGTTGGACAATTCCGATGTCGCTGTTAAGCTTAGGATTGTGGGTAGTGTAGTATTTCTCCATAAGATTGCCAATAAAACCTTTTTTTTTTTTTTTTTTTTTTTTTTTTCTTCCCGAAACAAGGTTGATTTTTATACGGACTTCTAGCTTTTACAGGAGCAGAAACCTTTGTTTCACAGCCTCGGAGATCAGTGTACCACTGACCATGACTTGGTTTCGACATTATGGCTAGATAATCAAAATCCTTATGGAGAAAATCAATGGGATTTTTACTTTATTTACTTTCAGCAAGGCCAGGCCAGGCCCCTCCATCCACCCACACCTCTTTCTGTTGGGTCGTTATTTTGAACGGCAGACAGGCCGGGCGGACACACTGCAATAGATCCTGAAAGGAGCTACTTAGATAACACCTTTTGTAACTGTGTTCAGTTGGATAAAGACAAATGGCAAACAACATGTAAACACACACACAGCATCAGCCCGCCCTCAGACTGTTTTGGGCTCAGGAGAGTGTGGCTGTAGCTCACTTAATGAGAACGCCACAAACCGCCTCGTTGTAAGAGAGGTAGTTGCGAGCTCTTTGGGTTTGTGGATACATATTTACTGTTTGGCATAAACCTTCATTCCACTCTAATTGTTTGTCATTTTCTACATACTTGTTGTACACCTGACTACAATAATGTACCATTATTTAGAGACTAGTGTAGACCTTGTGTAGATGGAAAGCAAATACGTGTCAGACGTCCCGTCCCGGCTTTCATCATGGGCAGTTAAATACACATACACACACACACACACACACACACACACACACACACACACACACACACACACACACACACACACACACACACACACACACACACACACACACACACACACACACACACACACACACACACTCCAGCTTTAGAACACTCATCATTGCAGCTTGCTGTGTTTCATCAAGCAGTACTCCAGTGATTAAGAAGGCTCCAAAACACTTGATCCTACATGTCCCATAATGCAAGTTGCATCTTTTCAATAGACCCTCTCTTCCTGGTAAACATCCACATATTTTCATTTTTTTTTATTATGACTTTTCATGTAGTACCAGGTCAACCTATTTGGTTTTGAGTGAAATGTCTTAACAACTGTTGGATGGATTATGATAAGATAAGATAGGCTTTATTGATCCCACACTGGGGAAATTCCCATGATACAGCAGTTTAACAAGAACATCACAACAGAATAAGGAAAATACTCATTAAATAGAAAAGAATATATAAACTATAGAAAAAATAAGGATAAGAGTAATAATGGTAACATGTACACACTATTAACTATTAAAAAAAAAAAAAAGTATCATACATACAGATGAGATAAGGGCATGTTTCAAAAGGGTTGTACTTAGTGTCTTCATTAATCATAGGTGTGTTTTGGGTGTAACATGCAATAAACCAATCAGCGTGTCATCTCCCATTCCCTTTAAAAGCCAGGCGCGTTTGGACCTTGGGGCATTGCTATTATGATGGAGGATTTGCACCATAATATTTTTATTTGTAATCCTTTGCATGTTTGCGTGCTGCTGTACGTCCCTGTGTGTGTAACAAGCATAGTGTGTGCACGCTGTGCACAAGGCTAGGAGCATTTTACAAATTTTCTGTTAAAATAACAATGAAATGCTGCACTATTGACTTTAGACCAGGTTTTTGTTGGTCAATGGCACGATAACTTCCTGTTGCCTCAAGATAGCAATACGCCCAAATGCACCTGAACACACCTCCCTGTTAGACCAGCACGCCCATGGGCGCAAAGATGGGCGCAGGTGCATTTGCTATTTAAACGACGCGGGCGGTGGATGGGAAATTGACAACTGCGTCGGTCTTAAACTAGCAAAGACTTTTGCATCAGGTTTTGGGCTGCGCAGTGCCGGGTGCAGGATAGGGGCCTCAGGGTGCAACAGTCTGCTGCTGAAGGAGCTGCTCATGGAGGCCACAGTCTCATGCAGACGGTGAGAGGTGTCGCCCATGATTGATGATTGAGCTAACATCCCCCCCCCCTTCCTCTGTGGTGTCCAGAGGGCAGATCAGATCAGAGCTAGCCCTTTTCACCAGTTTGTTGAGCCGTTTTTTTTTTGTCCCTCTTTGTGTTCCCAGCTCCCCGACAGGCTACTGCATAGAAGATAGCAGACACAACCACAGTGTGATAGACTGTTTTTAACAGTCTCCTCAGCAGGCAGAGATGACTTTGACCTTTTTTGTGTTTTTGGACCAGTCCAGATAACATTTGGGACAGACATTCAAGTTCCCCTCGGGATGAAAAAACTTTGAAGACATTTCATCTCTAGAGCCATCGCCAGATCAAAATTTCAATTTGTCCAATACTTTGGTTAATGACTAAACAGCATCGACTGTATAAAACATGGATGCAGTCTCCGTGACGTCGCCCATAGGTTTCTGAAGAGCCATTGGGATGCTCAGTGTGGGTGGCCCCGGCCATTGTCATCTTGGCGACACCTGACTCCGCCTGCTCCGAGAGGAGTCTAACATCTTGCAGGCTACACGACATGCCCACTGTACTCCAAGACACACCCACTTCACCACACGACCTGCCCCCTGAGATAACTACCTTGATTAATGTACTTATTTAAAACCAAACCATCTTTTCCTAAACCTAACCAAGTAATTTGGGTTTCTAAATGAACCCAACAGCAACGTTTCGAGGGCATGTTATGTAGTACTTTACACCCACAGTTGTCATGAAGGGGGAATTTAGCTATAGCGACTAAACCGTTTTTTTGTAGCAGGCTGGGAACATGTTTATTTCTGCAATTAAGTTGGCCATTTTAACATGGGGGTCTACAGGGATTGACTCCCTTTTGGAGCAAGTGGCCACTTTATGAACTGCAGTTTTTGGCATTTTTGCGTTTGCTTCATTATTCAGCCCTGGAGGTTGCCGCTTCATACCTACAAAAAACTAATGCCATTCCCATCAGGTTAACCTGTACTTTTTTGCTTAGTGCTCTTAAGTGAATGCTTGCATGCTAACACGGTGAACTAAAATGCTAAACATGTTTTTTTTTATGACCTGCTATATAGCGCCATTGTGATCATGTTATCATGTTGATATTAGCATTTCACTCAAAGCACTACAATGCCTTATTACAGCGGCACAGAGGCGCTAGCGCAGCTGTAGGGATAGTTCAAAAAGTATTGCGCTGAGGACCAACATGTTGTTAGCTTGTAATTGTGATGGGGGGGGAAATAATTGCTCTTCTAAATGCCCCCATCTCCCCAATACAGTCCCTTAGTTATGTTGTTTAGACATGCGAAACGTTTTACTGATGTAATACATACAGGTAGACAGCAGCTCATAACACTGAACATCAGTTAGGTCATTTTCTAATTGTTCTATATCCACAACGTTCCACTTCTGGGTAGACTATCTGTCCAATCTGAGTTTTCTCTCGCACGACTAAAACTACTTTTGAACGTACACATGTTCCACCAACACAAGTTCCTTCCCGAGGCTATTTTGCAGCGGCATCGTGGCTACGTCCGGCGCTCAGCACCACCCAAGACGATTGTGATTGGTTTAAAGAAATGCCAATAAACCAGAGCACGTTTTCCTCCCATCCAGGATTGCTGTGTGGACTAGCCAGACCCTCCTCTGCAGCGCTGTGGAGGAACGTCTGGCAATGCAAGACTATTTTCTTATTAATATTGCAGTATAAATTTCATCCACAATGCACTCATCTTGTCATGCTTAGAGAACCTCATTTCCAAAATCTCTGTATTTCTCTCAAGCCAAAGGGTGAATGAAACATTCACCAGAATATGAATTACAACCCGAGGATTGAGTGCTCAGTGGGGAGCAGGTTGACTCTGGTTCTGTTGATTGATTGTCGATGTGTGGCTACGCTGTCAGATACAAACGAGATGGTCATTATTATAATAATAACTGTATTTATATAGCACCTTTAAAAACCAAGATTACAAGGTGCTTTGACAGACAAGCATCCTTGCTGCTGCACACTGACTGTGCCTCCACACAGGACTGCTGGAATCAAGGTGGAGGAGGTTGGGAAAGAACACTGTTATTGTGAGGAAGGCCGTGTGCTCCGATGTCCCTGCTACCGCGGCTCTTTCTCTCTGCGTTGTGCCACCTAGAACTTTTGGTTCACAAACCTAATTGGATGTCCAATCAGGCTCCAACGGGCTGACATACAAAATAGGTCTTTTTGGTGCAAATGGATCAGTTATTTATTTAATATTTTTTTCCGCATGGCTCTGCTGTTGCCAAGCAACTGTCCTCATCGGCATTGTAATAGGAGGGTGAAATGTGTTGGTAGGGGAGATGAGCTGCATCCTTGCAGCTTGGCTGCTGTTTATGTTTTTGTTTGTGCCTGGTTGAGCGGATGGCACTGAACAGCCACTTACCAGTGCCCTCATGAACTTTTCTCTTTTTAGGAAGGTATTTGAAAGCCTCCTACACACACACACACACACACACACACACACACACACACACACACACACACACACACACACACACACACACACACACTAGCAGCAACACGTCCAGTGCTTCTGGAGAAATTGAAACTGCTTGGGTCTGTGGAGGTGTGAATTTGTGGAGGTGTGTAGGAGGCTCATTTGTGCTCCAGGCCTTTCCAGCCCTCACCTCTGCAGGTTCAGGCACAGTGCTGCGTAGTGGGAAAATTTGCTGTTAAGCTGCAATGAGGAATCTTACCGTTATCCATCTCTGCCGACCTGTTGCTCAGGCTGTCGGACCTGTTTATCTAGAAAATGCATCAGAAGTTTATGTTGGTTTAGATGGTTTGGCATCATCGTTAATCATGGGAATCTGTTAAATGTGTGAAGATTAGAAGAAAACGTTAACAGTGTATACTTCATGGTTTAAAAGAGTTGTAGGATAGTACTGCGATTTGAGTGAGATTTAGTAAATTTGGTTTCTCTCTCAGCTTTTAAAAGATTGAGCAGCTCCGCTCTGCTACATTATTTAGCACCAGGAAAAAGTTATGTTGGAGTGAAGCCTCTCATTTCTAAAAGCTGTGGCACAGAGGTCTAGAACAATAATAAACCACCAGCCATTCACAATTTCAGCACAGGATACACACTTTCTTCTAAATCAGTATCATTCTCATAGATTGGAAGTGTATTTGTCAGCATATAAAACATTTAACATCAGGAGCCCTGACTGAATTATTAGGACACATTTGGCTGAGTGTAGTTTCTGGCCTGTGAACTGCAGCTGTTGTGACTCATGAGCCTGTAACCCTCTCACTCATCACTGCATTATATATTATTATATATCATTATATCATTATCAGGTTGAGGTTCACTAGGGAACAAATATCTCCACCAGATCTAACAAAAGGAATTCACAGAAATACTTTTTAAGGTGTGTAAACCATTTTTGATATTACTTGACGATTTTTGTGTTTGCTGCTCTATGCTACGCCCTTAATCTGCACTCTGGCAGCTGTGTGTGCGTGTGTGTGTGTGTGTGCATGCCTGTTCAAAGGTTTTTTTATTTTCTTAAAGAGAGCAAAAAAAACTCGTCCATTACACAGACAGTGCATGTGACACACGACAGTTGAGAACAGTTTTTCTTCACTCTCCCCACAAAACCCTCCCCGGTTTTTTCTGTGACTGTTATGAGAAAAATTGAAAATGAAGTATATTTAAAAAAAACAACTAGATCTGACTGGCTATAAAACTAACTGAGCTGAAGACAGGCGAGTGGGTTCCCCTTGCTAAAATAAAGTAATACCTTTTTATTATTATCTTTAAGTTAACACTTATTGTTGTGATGCATTTCCTTGATTCTTTGTATAGGAACCATCCAGCTACAAAACATTCTATACAACTAGTGAGATGGTTTTAGTTTGTAGAAAGGTGTCCACTTTTCAAATAAGACAGAAGGACATTTTCTCATTGACCATTACTGTCAATGATCTGTGTAATTTTTTGTTTTTCCTATTGGAAAGCTCCTGTTCTGACGCCCAGAGCCCTGTCAGATGATCTCCGGTACCCTGACACCACCCGTCATCTTCCAAATGTGTTCATTTTAGTTTATAATGAACTGGATGTTTTTTTAAACTCTATAAATTGTATAAAAGTGAATATTGTTCCATAATTATTTTTTTTTTAGCTGGGTTTGGTCGAGCTTCTTTATCCATTATTTTTTAACTATTTTACCCATTTATCGATAAATAGGGTCATACTGTATATTCCTTACTTTTAGCCAACTGATTTCAACTGTTTATCCATTACTTGCAGCCAGAGATATACATTCATTTTTTTTTTTTATTAATCACCAGCCAACATGGCTGGTACATTTTTTTTTTTAAATTTTTATTTAGCGGCCAATCAGATTTTCCACTAGCCCAACTGTTACTAATTTCAACAAATTTTAATAACTCAAGCCCCCCTAAATTTCATCTCAGCCCCCCCTGTTAGTGACAGAGGACAAACAATTACAGGTTCAAAGGGCTTGAAACAGGTTTAATATCCAGTCAAGGAAAGGGTTAACAGAAACATAATGTTGGCCAATCAGAGGATGTTGTGCCAGACTCCCGCCTTTGGCCTTTGGCTGAGTCTCTATCTGATCTGTCAGAGGGAGAGCAGGAGACGGTTGTGCAGTTCAACGTTGGTAGTCCCCAGAGAAGAAGTTGGTCATTTCATGGTGCAGATTAGAACCCAAATTGAAATGTAAGCAACTAAAGTTGCTGAATGTTAGAACATTGTGTCAAACTGGTCGTTATTACTGAGACTTATAAAGTGTCAGGTTTGGTTCCATCATAGTGTCAAAAAACATTAGCTGACATTGTTGTTCAGTAGCTCAGAGATGATCGGCTAATGAAATTAATGATTTAGTGGGGGGGGGGAGAAACACTTTTGCAAGGCACTGTATCCCCCCTAAAGGTCTGATCCTAGAATCGCCCCTAGGAGGATCTACCTGTATAATTCTTTTTTTTTTTTTTAACCAAATCATAATTTGAATTTTTTCAATTGAGTTGAGCTACTCAACAATCTTTCCATGTACCCTCCGGCAACTGCAGAAGTGCCCCGTGGTCGCTAGTCACTGATGTATGATAACTGTTTCATAATTCTTTCTTTCTTTCTTTCTTTCTTTCTCAAAAACTCCATAAAATTGTTCTTGTCTCATCTTATTTTTGTCTCGTAGGTCTTTATCTCCGTGAACTGTCTGAGCACAGACTTCTCCTCACAGAAGGGTGTGAAGGGGATGCCTCTGATAATCCAGATCGACACCTACAGCTACAACAGCTGCAGCAGCCGGCCGATCCACAGGGCCTTCGCTCAGATCAAGGTCTTCTGCGATAAGGTGAGGATGGCATGCTGGTCCCGGCAACCATGAGCAGACTTGAAAGATTTTTTTTTTTTGCTTTACTTTTACTTTCTCTTAACATATTCTGTGGTTTCTGTCCCATCTACCCCCTGTGTGCAGAGTTTCCGTGGGGTCTTAAAAAGTCTGAATTTTAGGCCTTAAAGTTCTAAATTCGCTGAAGTATTGTGTTTTAGGTCTTAAATAATTTTAAACAAGTCTTACATTTTCCTATGTCCATATAACGCTACCTCTTATGCATACTGAAATGTCTTTTTTTTAATTCTGTGGTGTAGTTATTTCTTTCACTCGTCCAAATATAATTTGCTGTGTATGTACAGATTATTATTACTCCGGGTCGCTTTTATTCAATTTGAATACATTTATTACCTTTTTGAAAGTGCTTTTGTGACTCTGCATTTCGTTTCGCTTTTTAGTCGTGATATAGGCCTTACATTTCATTCATAAAGGTCTTAAAAAGGTCTCAGTCTTAAATTTGACTTGGTAAAACCTGCAGAAACCCTGTGTGTGTTTGGCAGGGTGCTGAGAGGAAGCTTCGTGATGAGGAGAAGAAGCAGCTCAGGAAGAGGATAAAAGGTCAAAACTGTTTTTATTCTTCTTCAGTTTGGCTAAATATGAATTACCAGGGCTGGGTATCGTTCAAAAATGTTCGTTACCAATAACGTGACTTTGATACCGGTTCCTAAACGATATTTTTTTCGATTCCAGTTTTTATAAAACAAAAAGAAATTGCATTACGCACATTTACGGCACAAATCTTGTTCTTTATTTTTCAGCTCCTACTACGTGAGCTCATTCTCTGTGTAACGTAGAGTTTTTCCTGCGTGGTCTCTACAACTTGTAACATTAGACAGCCAATCACAAGCATTATTTGATCTTGGTAGAAGCATGCTGCATGCACATTGGCTCACTGACTGATGAGATTTACTCCTTTTTCGATATTCAAAACTTTAGAGGCAATTCGGTCGGTGCCTAAAAAGTATTGAATTCGGTACCCAGCCCTATGAATTACATAGACTCTTGTAAACAGAAATAATCCACTGAAACAAGGTTACAAAGCACTGTCCAGGAAACCATAAAATGTAATAGAAGAGCTCGGCAGAAGACTGAAAAAGCCAGGGAAATGTAATCAAACCGTATCGAGTCTGTACTTGGAATGGTTGCCTGGCAACAGATGTTGAGTTCACCCTCTCTCTGGATTAGGGAAAAATTGCAGCTCGGGGCAGGCGGCTCCCTTTAAGCGGGCTGATAACACGCTGTTCAAAACCATGATAGACCTGGACGCCCAGCCTGTGCTCTTCATTCCTGACGTCCACTTTGGAAACCTGCAGAGAGCTGGGCAGGTGATTGACCACTCCCTGTCTCATTGTCTAAAATACACAGACAGATACAGACAGACAGACAGACAGACAGACAGACAGATATTGTCCAGTCTTGCAGTGTACCTCATGTTGCCCGTTTACTCCACTTGCAGGTGTTTGCTTTCAACACTGAAGAGGTGGACAGAGATGGGTGAGTATCATATGGTTATTATACATACCTCTAGTTCAGGGGTCTTCAATGGTTTTTAGGCCAAGGACCCCTTAGCTGAAAAAGAGACAGAGCAGGGACTCCTTACTATATATTCTGTATAAAAATGAGTTTCATATTAAACTGGGCCTACAATAATGTGTAGGGCAGCCTAAAGCCTCTACACATACCTTTTGTATGGTGCATACAAGCTAAGCTATTAAAATAAAAACTTATACATGGTTTTAATGTTAAACTGTGGCACAGTGAATCCTTAAGCTTAACTGTATCTGTACCTATTGGCCAGTAAGCCTATCATCAATGTTGTGTACATTCCAAAAAGGTTTATCTTTACTAATAATATGTTGGGTTCATGGTAATGTGTATTTTCAGACATATTTTAATTTTGGTCGAACAATAATTAGGTGTGTTTGTGTGTCAGAAGTGTTCTGGTGAAAAGGATGTCACGTGTTGCTGAGGAAGATGTCTGTCCACCTCAGCCCAAGAAGTCCAAAGTGGAACTGGAAAGGAAAGGTTTGTAAATGTTGCTTTTTTTCTCATTACCCATGTTGAGTCTCATACCTTATTATTTAACTGAATGAATGCCCTCTGTTCCACCACTCGCCAGTCCTGCTCTATGTGAGGAAGGAGTGTGATGAAGTGTTTGATGCCTTAATGCTGCACACCCCAACCCTAAAAGCATTGATGGAGGCAGTGAGTATTGATGAAGTATTATAATATTGTTTGAGCTTCTTTAGGCCGAACAGTAAGACAAACTCATTGCATCCATTGCGCTAAACAGGATTAGTCAACACCAGATCTTTCATACAATTCTTTTGAAAGAGTGATGATACAGGTCGGGCCTCATGCTGCTTCAATGTTTTGAAAATGCACTGTTTCGGCAATGTGTTTCACAGATCTCAGAGAAATATGCAGTGCCTGTTGACAAGATGGCCAAAGTTTACCAAAAAAGCAAGAAAGGGTGAGTGAGTCAAACTATTGAGAGTATGACACACAGTGGTGCTTTGAGCTAAATGCTGACGTCTACGTTTAGCAGGCATAATGTTTACCGCGTTCGCCATCTTACTTTCGTGTGTTAGCATGCTAACATTTGCTAATTAGCACTAAACACAAAGGAGAGCGTATGCATCATAGATATATGCTCCCAGGTTCCTTATTATCGCCAGCTTAATATCCTCTTAATGTGACCCATTAGGAGACCTTTCAAAGGGTTTTATGTTCAATGTAATTTTCCCTGTGTCAATGTGTTGAAATCACCCACCTACAGCCCTTGTGTTGACTTCCGGTCTCATTGGCCCGTTTTAAATTTTTGTTTTATATCAGAAAATATTGGACGTAGAAATAAGCGCTGAAAATGTGTAGAAGAAAAATTTAAAAATTTTAAACGTTGGAAAAAGCAAAAACAAATTGTGAAAAAAGGCGTCACAAATGTCAGAAAAAAAAGTGTTTTTTTTTAAAAAGCCTGCTGACACATTATACTAAACCTACGCCCTCAAATTTGCGTTCTTGACTTAAGACATTAATATTTCCACTGAGCGGATTTTTACTTTCCATGTCCTGTCATTCTTTTACAAATTGAAAATGACCAATCTCTTACAATGTTAGTTTATATCAAGAACATAAGAACATAGAACTCTGGGAACATAGGGATGACCCGAACACAAAGTACAGCTGAGGCTGATGGGAATGTCATTACTTTTGCAGGTATTTGGTTATAAACCGTAGATGAAAGGTAATATCTATTTAAAGTCATCTGGTGGAAGACATGAATGTCTGAAGCTAATTTCATGGCAATCCATCCAACAGGTGCTGAGACAATTCACCCCAAACCAGGCTTCGGGCGGGGAAGGGATATGTAGTTCATGTTGTAAAGTGTATGTTTCGCATGTTGTTTCAAAAAACAATTAAAAAGTGTTAATCATAAAAAAAAGTAACCAGGGCACTCTGGTGTGTTAATGTGTTTGTTGGTCATCAGGGTCCTGGTGAACATGGACGACAACATCATCCAGCACTACTCCAACGAGGACACCTTTATCCTGGCTATCGAGAGCTCTGCACAATCCTTACGTGTCACTCTGTCAGAAATCTGACAGTTGCTAGCCACAGCACTGTATCCACCACAGTCACCATATTGACGCTTTAGCCATGCCATGGGTAGCAATTGTGAACATTTTGCTGGCGGTATTAGATGGTGGCGGCACCAAAATGTGTTCCTTGAGGCCTATGTGTGGCCTAAATACAGTAGGAGTCTCTGTCCCAGGCAACATCCTGCTGTGGGAGGATTTCTTGCATTAGGAACACAGGCTTCATTTTGAAAATGTATGGAAGCGTCCATATTTGTGGATTAGCGAGGAACATGTTTGATATTTCCCGGCCCACTACCTGTGAAATTCTTGACTAGCTGATTAACCAAACTAACTAAATAAAATTAAATAATAATGAACTTGTTAATACTACACTACTACCAGGAAAGAGGTCTTTATCCAAGTTACCACAAAGCATCCAGCCAGCTTGCTGTGCTTTCACAGAAAGAACACAGCACAGTATACAGTATAGTCTTATGGGATTGACAGCAGGGACTGCTGTTAGAGTCTTCCTGGTACCTCTTCTAGTGGTGGAAGCTTTTAGATTACTTGTTCAGATGTGTGGAAGGCTCTCGCTTCAAAGCAAGTCACGCAACATCTTTTGCTGGCACTCAACAGTTCAAGTGAAAAGAAAAAAAAAAGTTCTCATGTCATGAATTCTCTAATCTTTCTTAGTTGTCCATCTTTTTTTTTTATTTTTTTTTATTGAATTGTCATATTTTTTTTTTTTTATACTGCATACTAAATGTTTCTTATCGGTGCCAGAGAAATACCAGTTATCACAGATTGTGATTACATGCTGGTGTCTCACGGTCTATAATTGCATCAGGCACCATTATGGAACACGAAAGTAAGTCTCCAGGATGCTTGTGCATGTGTTTATTGCTTTTCCTCTCACTGTAGAGACTGGAGTCATTAGTATTTAGGGCATTAGTCTGAGGCTACTGCAAACCACCGCAGTTTAACAGTCTAATCGCTCACTGCCTATGTTTACACCTGATTCCCTGACAGCTTCAGTAGCCTTCATTTGCCTCATGCACCAAAATGTACAGTCTTTTTTTAAATGAGTCAATAAATATAGTTTTATATGCAGTCACGTGTGTCGCATTTTATTTGACCACATTCCAATGAGGCACCCTTTATCCAGATTATTGCAGCCCTATTCCATAACCTTTACCATAAGGTAAGTGGCCATATGATCTATCAGTCATTTTCTTTTTTTGTCACAACCTGGAAACCCGAAAGTTGTTTATTGAAAGGGTAACTTGGACCCTATGTTCCTATGTTTTTGTGTCTAAGTGACTGATGGGAACAACAATCTTTGACAAATGTCCAGTATTAAGCGAGATCGCTACAGTCGGCAGTGGAGAAACAAGCTACAATGTAAGTTAATAGGACAATTGTCCAGCTTGTATTTACCAAGTGTCTGACAACATTATGGAGAGGATCCCTTCAGAGATGGTCCTTTAAAACCTCTTTGAGACGTTTGTTTAACCAGAAACAGCTCTGAAGTTGCTAGTGCTAAACTCACCAGACTCCATTTAAAGGTGCTCTAAGCAATGTCACGCGTTTTTTAGGCTACATTTTTTGTCACATACAGCAAACCTCTCCTCACTATCTGCTAGCTGCCTGTCCCCTGAACACACTGTAAAAAACATCTCACTATCCGCTAGCTACCTGGCCCCTGAACACACTGTAAAAAAACATGGTCTCTGTAGACAGCCCAGGCTCCACCAACGGCAACAAAAACAAACTGGCCAACCTGCACCACCAAACATAACTGTTCCAGCCAATAACCGACAACAAGGATTTGGGGGTGGGGGTTAGTGCACGGAGGGGGAGGGGACGGGAGGAGGAGGAGGGAGGGGCAAGCTAGCCTCTGTTTTGTTTGAGAATACTTTGAATGTCAACAACAAGTGACCTCACCCAACAGCTTAGAGCACCTTTTTAAAAAGTAGTACTTTTAGCGTGTATAGAGCCAACATATTTTCACATGTAAATCAGTAAACTATGTGTTTATTTCAACCAAAACTAGAGTTGTGATGGTTGGAAAAGTGGAAAGATTACCTAAAACGGCTTTTCATAGTTTTATTTTGTTTCTGCCGACTTTGAATGAAGTGTATTTTACGATGCTTAAATTAGTTTATTTACATGGAGTCTGGTGGGTTTATCGAACGCGATTTCGCAGATGTTTTTATGTTTTAAAAAAGGATCTTACTCTTTAACGAAAGGTCGACCTCCTTAGAGAATCCTTTCCATAATGTTGTCAGACACTTATAATATAATAATAATAATATTCTGAGTCTGTCAGAAGCAGAATATGAGGGCGTGCCCTGACAGTATAGGTAAGGACTACTAGCCAGTCAGAAGCAGAGTATGAGGGCATGCCACGCTATCAGCTAGGTGAGCATTATAATGTGTGTTACAAAGTGACCACGTTTGTCTCTGAAGTAAAGGCTGGACTACAATAGAGCTGTTTGGAGCAGTTTGTAAACAGTGTTTTCTGTTGGAGATGGTAAGTCCCTTTGGGGTGGACTTTGGGCTTTTTATCTTTGTAAACCTATAACATGCACAAAAAGATATATAACACAATAAAGGAAAGGAGAAAAGCCAAAAAGCATAATATGAGCACTTTAAGAAGCTGGAATCAGAAAATGTTTAAAACCGATGAATCCATTATCAAAACAGTTGGTGATCAATTTAACAGTTGACAACTAATCTATTCATCTTTGCAGCTCTGATTTTGCCTAAGCTGGAGCCTTAGTTTAGCTGTACAACAGTGCTTAAAGTGACATTGTACTGAGTGATATGGTTTGGGCTGACAGCTCAGAGTTTCAGCATCCCCTCACCTCCAGAAGAATGAAGTATCGAAGATGCATTAAGGAATTTGAGCTATATCAATTTGCAGTTCTCACCGTGTTCCTCTCTGTAATCAAGGATGAAAGTACTGTACACAGACTGCAGCACAGTGTGTCCGGTCACGCTGATCTCATTTCAGAAAGTTGAACTGACAATTCATTTGACATTACAGCTGGGAGAAACTGCTCTGAAGATGGTTTTGCAATGTTGGTCCAGCTCTTTCGATCCAGACTGAAATATCTATTCTAACTCTTGGCAGGATTGAGATGGAATTTTGTGCAGAGATTCTTGGTCCCCAGAAGATGAATCTTTGAATCCTTACCTTTCCTCCAGCGCAACCACAAGCTGGACATTTTGGGTTCAGAGTGCAATATATCGGTACAAGACATTCATGTTTTCTATTTTTCATGTGCCGCTGTTATTAGGTCAAGATTTATTTAGTCCAATACTTTAGATTATGACCAAATGCCTGAAAAGGTAATGGTATTCCCATCAGATTCAGCTGTATTGTGTGCTAATTATCATAATGAAATATACTAACATGTAAAACTATCTGCGTTTTATTTGCCTGATAACTGATAGTTATATTTAATTCATAAATTTATGAATTAAAACGTGTTCTACTTTGGCTCGGCTCCAGCTCTGTGTCTGTCCCTCTGCTTTGGTTTCACTCACCACTGAGTCTGACTTAATGGACAGTTCAACTGGATGATTATTGTGGTAAAACTTTTCTAACTAACGTTACTTTCATTTATGACCATTTTGGAGTTATATACCAGATTTTAGCATTACTAAAACTAGAACCAAAAGAACTGATTTTTGAGGCCAATAAGCACAACAATATTCAAAAGTTTGAAAAATCAGATATCTGCCAATATTCATCCTTTTTTAAACATGCTTAGTCTCATACATAAGAACTCCTTAATTTTTTTTTTTTTTTTTTTTTTTTTTTTTAAGAATTGTGGCCTGGATACTGATTGGGACATTTTATAGTTGAAAAACAAACTAGGTCAGTGTTATTACTCATTATGAACTATGTTAAAGGTCCCATAGCATGTAAATTTCACTTTATGAGGTTATTTAACATTAATATGAGTTCCCCCAGCCTGCCTATGGTCCCCCAGTGTCTCGAAATGGTGATAGGTGTAGGCTCTGGCTCTAGTGGCTGTAATTCTGCACCAAGGCTGAATTTCGGGAAAGAGACTTCAGATACAGTATTAAGGGACTACTAAAGGCCTATATAAAAGAGACTTCAGATACAGTATTAGGGGACCACTAAGGTCTATATAAAAGAGACTTCAGATACAGTATTAGGGGACCACTAAGGTCTATATAAAAGAGACTTCAGATACAGTATTAGGGGACCACTAAGGCCTATATAAAAGCATCCAAAAAGCAGCATGTCATAACAAACGTTATTGTTAACATTTCTGTGCTATTTCTCGTTACTTATGGGCCGACACAAACTATAGAATAGATCTGCAATAAGTTCATATAGACTGAACTTTATGTTTACGTTGTCACTCAAACCACAATATTACAATTAACCACACACCACATTAATGCTTGCACACAATACATTGTAAATTTAATTCTTGCCTTTTAAAGTTGACCAAAAAACAGAATCCTGTGTTCCAAAACTGCAGTCACTAAATTCAGGATACCATACAAAACCTACAAAATGCAACAATTACAAACGTTTTGTTCAACAGATAACAATTGTACAGTATACATTTATACAATACTGCTTTGTTTTTATTTGGCACTTGACCACAAGATGCTATTTTGTGTTTTAACAGAAATGTTACACCTGACGTAGCTTTAAAAAAAAAAAAGAAAAGAAAAATCAACAAAAGAAATAATAAAAAATACAATAAAAGCAACAGATGGTGACAGTATCATTGCAGTAGTAGTTGTGATTCTCGGTTTTGTTTGTCTGCATCCTTTATTCTTTTTCACCAAAAAAAAACAGCAGTTATTGAGTAAAACATTCAAAGCTTTTCTAATTGGAAAATAATGCAATAACTGAAACGTCTTTGCTCTGGCCTGGTGAGGGCTCAGGTACATTCGGGGCAGGGTCATACTGGTCCTGATTTTGTTAAACTTTCTTAAAAAACCTCAGTGAGAGATTTTTTCCCCCCTTCTCTTTTCTTTGACAGCTAAGTGAAGGAAAGAAAGTGGGAAAGACAGTGAGACAAAAATGTGAATCAAATCCTTCCGTTTGAATGTAATGTGAGTGTTCTCATCAGTGGGACGCCAGCACTCATACTGATGTGTGACTAATAGCACGTCACTCATTTTATGTAATACTGTAAACTGTGTATATGCTAGCTGATTGAAAGTGTAGAATTGGGACTGTTGCTAAATAATCCAGTCCTCTCTGTGTTTGGCCCTGTTACAGATACAATTGGATGGCAATTTAATCATTGAACTCAACTGAAACAGAAAAAAGGCTCTCAGCTCTGACTACCCAGCATCCCCATTAAACAGTGTGTCTTTATATGTATAGATTGTTGTGTGTGGTGGTGTTTTCCTCCATTAAGTTATCCACGCAAACCGTTCCATGTGTCAGCTTTGGCAGTCCACACTCTGTCAATAACACAGACTATTGGGAGCACTAACCATGACAACACTTACATACAGAAGCGAGCTCAGAGCTGGATGGGCAACCGGCCGTTGGGCCACTGATATCCATAAACATAACGTAAAACACGCACATGCACATAAGTCACATGCATACGTGTTATTTAGTCTATGCACCCCTGCACCCAACCGTTTAACATGCAGCATTTAAAAACATCTAAAAGTGAACGCAAAGAAGTGTGTCTCTCTTCTTCACATTGTAAAATGTCTAAGATAGAAACTGGTTTGCATGCTCGACATCACCCAATAGCTTCAATAAACATTTTTTTTAATTATTATTTCACATTTGTTATGAACTGAGCAATCGGAACTACCGGAATTTGCTTTACAAATTTAGGTGCACTTTTATATATCTACACTGTACTCAAATATTTTAAAAGACTAGTTTTCTATTTTTCCTTAAGCTAGAGCGCAGTAATACACTGCCACTCCAAAATGTCTGTCAAATTCTTACCGATATGAAAAACCACTGGAACAGGTGGTGGATGAAGGGATGTGTTTCATTCTCCGTTACATCAGTGAGACTTCACAAAATCCAACTACTGATTAGGGCACATATGCATAGTAGCATACAATGACATGTCATTTTGTCCCAGCATAAAATATGAAACGAGGTCTATCAAGTTTCTTGCAAAACACACAAACACACGTACACATTCTCACAGTAGAAAATAGGAAACTAAAAGCAGTACTCGCTCTGAGCGAAGGACAAACTTCACAAGTCCTCTCTGCAGATTAAATAGTCTCACCTACAGTATGTCCTGTTATTCAACACCACCATGTCTCTCTCTCTCTCTCCTGTTGTCTCATGCACACACTCTGTCCACAGTATGATACACATTAGAGTGACGGAGGCTCTGTGTCTCCTGGCTGGAGCCTCGACGAGCACAGAGAGCCAAGCAAAGACACTGATACAGAGACTCCAGTTTATACTGTTTATATACAACCTACTCTAGACCTGCCTTATACGCTGACGTGCCTATAGGAGAACTGAGGGATCCTGGTCAACAACAACAATCTTTTTTTTTTTGGGGGGGGGAGGGGGGAAGGGCGGGACTGGATGAGGGTTCGGGAATGTTTTCAGTTTGAGTCTTTGTTGGGGTTCGAAGGGTTTTAGAGAAACAGCTCAAGTAGGGTGGGGGGATAATTAGGCTCCTGTGCTCATCTTTGATGTCCTCAGTGCATGTTGAAGGCCTGTCTTCTTCATAGTCATCAGCTTGTCATTCTTCATCGTCAGTCCGCTCCATAGTGGAGAGTTAAGGGCATTTGGAGTCCCCCGAAGAAGCACTGCGAGGAGACGGATGAGGGAAAACGTGTTGGTCATTATTATCAACATGCTGCATTTCATGCTTTGCAATTATGATAGAATATAAAAGAGAACGGGTCAAGACCTACAACGTCATCTGATGTATTTGTAAAGGGATCTGTTCAAAAAAACATCACCAAAGTCACTTTTTCACTTTGACACTACTACAGAAATGCAACACATTTTATGTTATATTCATCTATTAAACACGTAAACACTTTTCAGTAGAAATTATTAAAATATTCTTGACCAAATACGTTGATGGCAATATTGTAGGGTTGAGAATTGGTGCGTTCACAAAATATCTTCACAATGATTTTAGATAAATGATCATCAGTAATGTGGATATGATGACTGAGTGGGTAAAGGTAAATAATAGAACAGCTAGAACAGTCTGGTAAGTTCAGAAATTGACATCACTTTACTGTAATTAATAAGCCTTAAAAACAGGAAAAGACAACACATACGTCATATTACGATATCCTCATAATACAAAATCTAAGACGAAATCTAGCCTCGTATATTATTGATAATATATACAATATTGATATATTGAACCAGCCGTAGGTTGATATTATAAACTAAATGCTATATACACATAGCGATATAGTACATTTTCTGGTAAATCTACTGAGACAGGTGATGGATAAACACAACAAAACACGGTCCTTTTCATTCATTCGCAACATTGGCCCTAGTGGACTAATACAACCACAGACCTTACAGGGAGAGATACCCTGGGCAGAATCTCTGACAGTGAAAAAACTATCATCTAAATATCATCAAATCGCCAAAACAGGCCGTCGTCTTTACTGGCACATAAACGCCAATGCGTTTACGAAGGAATCAAGGTGCTAGTGACGCAATGGCTCCTGAATAGCTTTAATAATCACCAAACAGATCACATGTCAAAGGTCACATGCTGGCAGTCAATGGTGAAGCTGTAATGCTTCTTTATAAAATGGGACACACACACACACACACACACACACACACACACACACACACACACACACACACACACACACACACACACACACACACACACACACACACACACACACACACACACACACACACACACACACACACATCAAACTTGATCAGGGAATGAAAATAACACCTCTAAAAACTATGAAAAAAAGGACCCCTCCCTCCTTTTCCTAATGATGCTACAATAACCGAGAATAGAGATGCACCGATTACAACTTTCTAGGCCGATTTCCGATTTTCATTGAATTAGGCCACCGATACCGATTTTAGCCGATTCCGATTTCATTTTTTCTAACCACTTTACAGCACACACAAATATTTATTTTCTATCTTTTCTTTAATAGAAGATTTTGCACAGAACATATACAATATTTTGAATAGATAATGGATCACTATAAAATAGAACTATATAAATTACTCCTGGTGTGGGAAATTCACACACATCTAAAGTGCAATGTTAGAACCATTTCCTTCTTTTCACATACGATATCCAACTACTTCTTATGCTCCCTCCTAAACGTCGAGTTTAAACAAGAAAAACCTTTGTTAAGAGCAGTCACTGTGTCGGATCTTCCCAGATGAGCCTACAGTGCAGGAGGAGGCCATGTTCCTTCTGGATGCCCATACACAAAGATTCAGAGATCAAAGACATCTGCCAGGTGGCTGTTTTCCACCTTCCCTTCAGTTTTTCTGCATCATATTTCCATCTTAACTCCTGATTGTTTTTCTGAATCACTTATTGCTGACAACACGCAGCAGACGACACACTCCACCCTTTCTGCCTGTCAGTTTAGACTTACAGTCATAGCCCAGTGCTTACCAAGTTCATCAAGTACTGCTGCAACCTAGAGTTTAGAGTCACGAAACTAAAGAAATGCTTGTTGAATTCACAAGACAGTAAACCTCTAAAAGTGTCAAACACCCATGGAGAGGCAACACAAATCCCTGGGTTTAATCTGTAGCAAAGCCTTTTGCATTTTAGGAGAATACTGAGTTTCTTTATAAGAGTGCCAAAAAAGCCAGTACTTCAGGAATTGACAAATCCTCCACACGGGGGCTATAAAGTTATAGTGCGTAGTTTCTGCCGCCCCCATGAGGAATTCTAAGTAATGACAACAAAATTGTGGGAGCTGATAGTCTTAATTAGCTTTGTAGCAACTCATTTGGCAATGGCTTGAATGTAACGGATGTTCATTAATATCATAAAGTTACGCACTACAGCTTTAAAAATAAGAAGCTTCTTCAGAGCACCATCAACAACTTCTCCAAAATAACAGGCCAGCTCCTACAAAGTCTCCAATATCTGTCCATGAACTAAGTCACACAGCCAGTGATATTGTGGATGAGCCATCCCACATCCTGTACAGTGCCCACAGCCTCAGATTAGCTTCCCTCCAGCAGCCATGTTCACTGTTCGTAGTAGAAAGGCCTCTTTTCCTGAGGCCGAACATCAGCCTTTCTACTAATGGAACTTTTTACTGAAACTGGCTGGAACTCCAGCACGCTTTCATTAACTCTCACCTCGTCGAACTTGCTCCACTTTGCCATTTTCAAAAAGGTTAAGTTAACTAAAGCTTTTACTATGAGTTGCATTGCAGGTGAAGATGCTGAATGTGAGCCTTACAGGTTGTGTTGATGCCTCGGCTTTAGAACTGTCCGGCGCTGCTGGGGTCACACTGCAACAGGCGGACGATGGAGGGGTCGCTCTTCGCTCCTTTAATGAACTCCTCCAGAGACAGCTTACCTAAAACATATACAGCATCGGCACAAAATGAATGACCTGCTATTTTAACAACAAGCAGACGTGACACTGCATTCCAACACGTTACTGGGAGAATGTTTCCATCTAATTGTCAAGCAAATTTTTAGCAAACTTTTAAAATGTCGCAAAAAGATAAAATGCTAATTAGAAGCGTTTCCATCAACTGGTTTAGAGCGAATAAACTAGACTACACAAGTTGACGCTACGCATGGTTGTAGAATGCAAACTGGCTGGCTAAATCAAAGAGTTTAGAAGCTAAGTTCTTTGTGTAAATGGAGAGAGGAAGCATTGGACTAGTTGGCCACCTGTGCAGAATACAGGCTTGTGGCAGAGACATTTGGTGTCAGTGAGACAACCGTTCACGGCTGTGTATACGCGGTGTGCAGGGCCATACCATTCAAGCTGTTGAACCAATTATTCAATATACCCGATGTGTCTGAGGCACAGGCTACAGCGCACCGTACCTCCACTACGCACCTTCTGCCACAAGTGTACGGCGCCCTGGATGGGACCAGTATCCCGATCCATCACCCATTCGATGGATAGTCATGTGAGTTACATGTTCGCTACGTCACAACTTATTCGGCAAAGCTGTTTCCATCTCCCATTTTGCGCATTGACTCTTTTTCGAAAAAGGCAAAAACCACCTCAAGCGAGCGTAAAGACTTTTTTGCGAATTTGAGGACGTTTTTATTTAAAATTTTGCCGTTTCCATCCACACTTTCTAATGCGATACTTTAAAATGCGCATAAAAATATGTTGATGGAAACATGACTATTATTAGCTGGTTTGCTCATTCTGCTGTGAAAGGTGACTTCTCTGTGTTATAGGCTAGTAGGGCTGGGACCATATGCCTTTGTCCCGATTTGATCTTTCACGATACATGGGTGCCGATTTGATTTGTACTGCGATTTCCATTTATTGCGATTGTAGAAGTATTGCGATTCGATAGTATTGAGTATTGCGATTTTTCCTTTCCTTCTTTAACAAAAACAAAAGTTGAAGAATAATACACTTCTAGAGACAATATATCATGAGACATTTCTAAAAACTAATTGTTTTTCTAAAAAAGAATGAAAATCACATGTCAAGTCAGTCAGTCTGACATTTATTTCTTTTGTAAAGAAGTACGTATAATGGATTTTCTGTATTCTCTGCTTCCGGTCTGTTTTGCTGGAAACAGATATGATGTAGTCGCTGTCGGCGGTACCATATAAACAGAAAATATTTAGGTGAACCATTGGTAAAAAAAAATTAATAAAAAATATTGATTCTAGGATTTTGTTTTTTATTTTAAACATCTTCGCAAAATCATACATACACATACGAGAATCTGTTTTTTTTTTTTAGTTAGTGCAACTCATTGAGCCAAGAGGTAGGAGGCCTTTTAAATACCAGTTAAGGGTTTTGAAAGATTTCAATAAGATGTTAGCAAAATACACATTTCAAAGGGAATCACTTATGATTCTTTGGGATTGTTCTCACAACCTGAATCAGTGCATCCTAATTGTGTTCCGTTTCTCACCATCAGATGGCGGTGTCGAGACGGCCTCTCCTCTCACCTTCATAACAGACTGACTCAAGATGCCTCTGAACCACTCGCTTAGCACTCGTGATTCTCGTTAGAAGAAGCAAAAAGAAAGACGGCACACTTCCATGTCCGGGTTAGCACACTCCCTCTCACTTTGTGTTGCTGTCACTGTTCTCCCAGTTCCTCTTCTCCTCCTCCTCATACACACATTACTCACTGATTCCTCACTGCCCATCCCTCTGTTCCTCCCATCTTGTTACTCTGTCTCCTGTGCTCAGGATTATTACTGGAGGGTTTGTGCTGTATGAATGCACTCTCTGAGTATCTATGGTACAATTGCGTGTCAGAGCCTGGATCGGTCCGAGGTTTTTGTGAATTATAGAGCGTGGTCTAGACCTACTCTATCTGTAAAGTGTCTTGCGATAACTCTTGTTATGATTTGATACTACGAATACAATTGAATAAAATTGGATGTGACTGAAGTTTGTGTAAAAAAAAAAAAATAAAAAAATCACAGGTCGGGTGTGATGTCTGTTGTCAGTGAACTGCTGCTTCAGGCTGAAGGGCTTTTACGAGTGCCTGGTTTGTACAATGACAACAGCTGTCCCCCAGCTAACCAGGTGGCAGGGAGGAGCTGTTCAATACATTTGCAATTGAAATGCCTGTTGTGTCCCATTTCACTGAAACCAATCAATCAACCAATAAATAAATAATAAACCAATTTCATCAAAAATATATTTTGGAGTCATGGTGGAGAAGCAAAAGGTCACAAGTTAGAAAGTATATTCAAATACCTGCTGTTTTTTCTCATCAGCATAATCATTGTTGACTTCTGTACAGATGTTTTTGGTTTTGTTATAGGTACACGCAGGCAGGCAGGCACTCACGCACGAAGACACACACACACACACACACACACACACACACACACACACACACACACACACACACACACACACACACACACACACACACACACACACACACACACACACACACACACAGCCATTTTCTTGACTCAAAAAGACCAACAAGTTGTTCTGAAGAAAGTTGACCATTTTGTCTTTACCATCAATCTACTGTTAAAGCACACCTATGTGAAACTACCCCCATTCAAAACAGCAGCAGACAAGGATAGCCTACCGTCTCTGTTGGTGTCCATCTGCCTGAAGATCTTCTCTGTCCTCTTCTCAGGTGTCGACTCGTCCTCAGGCATCTTCATCACAGAAGACACCATCTTATAGATTGCCTATAAAAGGGACACAAGGGAGGTCATATAATTAGGCAATATTACACGAGAGGGTTTGATTTAACGTCTTGCGCCGAGGTCCGTAAGAGTCACTGAAGTGCCAATAATATGACGTTAAATCAAACCCTTGAGTGTGAGATTGTGATTATACAACAACGGTTGCCAATAAAATTAAATTATTCATATTGTGGGGGTAATTCGCTCTCAAAATTAAAACAAAAAGCAACAGAGAGAATCTTCTAGTCTCTCCCTGTTTAGTCAACCAGTCAACTTAAGCTAAAGTTAGCTTTGTAGAGATAGTGGGATATCCCAAACTGAATAATTACTGCAAATATAAACACCAAATTGCTGTGCTAGCTCTATCCTGTTATAACTAAGATATCTGCTTAGATATCTCCATGGTATAATCAATGATTAATCCATGGATCTCTAAACTATTTATTTTCTTTATTTTCATTCTCTATAAACTTTTTTGTCTACCTCTGTAAAAAGCTCATTCCTTTTCTAACAGCTAATATACAAGACAATTTAGATGGATCATTTTTAAAGGCCCCGGAATTTTCATTTAACTTCTTGGTGTGCTTTCACATCTATAGTTCGGTGGACTCGATTCGGGGGTGAAGTTGCAACATTGTTGCATTTTTCATTTGGTTCAGTTTGCTTTTACACTGCACCTTGTCAAACGCACCAAACACTGTAGACACACGTCCTGCGTTAGAGTCGCTTGTTTATTGGACAGAATATCCGAAACTCGCCGACCTTTCTGGTCTCAGAAATAATGGAGCAACACCAAATTTATAACGTCTTGGGTTTTTGGGTTCTGCTTTAGTGTTTCTAATATTTTAGAAGAAGGCAATGATGACATTGAGGCAATGAGCAGCTGACAGACAGCGAGTGAAGGAGAGAGAGATGATGATGATGTCACACAGACTACCAGCTTATGGATCTGAAAGTTCTCATCCCTTAAATCACATATAAGTCCATAAATTGTGTGCAAGGTTTCTGGTTCACGTCCTGTATTTGGGTCGGATCGCGTTCTCATCTGAATGAACTAAACTCTGGTTCCCTTGGAAGCGAACCGAGACCCCTGTTTTTAAGTGGACCAGAGTTTGTTTGTCCGATCCGACACCAGAGTTGGGATGAGCTTTCACACCAGCCCAAACGAAACGGACTATCCGACCAAACGCTCCAGGGTTTGTTTTAAACGGACCAAACAAGGCAGGTGTGAAAGCAACCTTACTTAGCAATGGGAGTCCTCAATTAACACACACTTTTCTACCAAAGTTAGTTCAGTTGGGGTTATTTCACATAGGGCAATTTGTTTTTTTTGTTTTGTCTGTGCTCTTATTGCTGGTTTGAGGTGGGCGGGACCCAGTTGAAAAAAAGGTGATGTCACGTACTTCTGTGCACCAATCAGGATTTAGCTTAATCTAATCAAACCATAGTCACACAGTCAGGTGAAGCAGATTGCTTCACTTTTCAAATATTAGATAATGGTTTTGTAAACATTTGCAAGAAAAACTTAATTCTGCCTTCATGAAAAATGTTGGTAACGCAGAGCCCAGCGGACCCTTGCGCACGTGGACAGTATCATTTCGGCTTCCATATATTGTAACTGATTAGGGCTGCACAATAGAAGGAAAATATGCAATAAAGTTGTTAAATATCGTGATAACATAATTGCTTGCGACAGATACAAGTTCTGCCAAATTGCTTGTTGAATAATAAAAAAAAAAGATTTCCAACATTGTTCCAACACAAAAGGCACCAATAAAAAAAGAATGATAATTACTTTTTAAAGCACAGTTTTCTACTGATACTCTTTCATTTAACTCAAAAAAAAATCCTTGAGGACAATATCGCAGACTTTCGCAATGTGTTTATTGCATAAGATGACATCGAGATGGCGATAAAAAAAAGTTCTATTGTTACATTTTATATTGGTCAAGAAACTGTATTTAATATGGACTGGTCATATCACGGCTGATACCCCATCATCTTAATTAGGTCAGTAGTCTCACATTGCCAGACCTTCCTCCACAGCGCTGCGGAGGAGGGTCTGGCTAGTCCACACAGCATTCCGGGATGGGAGAAAAACGTGTTCTGGTTTATTGGAAATCTTTCAATTAATCGCAATCGTCTTGGGCGGCGCTATGCACCGGACGGAGCAACGTTGCCTCTGCTAAATAATCTCGGGAAGGAACTTGTTTTGGTGGAACAACAGAAAACTCAGATTGGACAGATAGTCTAGCTAGCTGTCTGGATTTAACCTGCAGAGATCTGAGGTGCAGTTAACCATAGTCCTCAGAAATCCACTGGAGTTTAGAATGTCAACACAAAGAAACAGGAAGGGGACGGACATCTAGCCGAAAATGAGAAACATCCGGGCGGATCCTCTAGCGGCACCTGAACAATCCGGTAAATGAAATGTCGTTGATATAGACAATAAGGTCAGTATCTGTGCAGATACCGGGCCGTCGAATCAGATAGGTGCATACCCGGTCCAGACTACAGAGACTGCTTCACCGTTGTGCGATTATATTTTCATGGTTTAGGTAGGCAGGGCTGGCGACAAGCATATACACAACCCCTTACAGACTATTTATCACTGTTGCGTTTCCCCTTCTCTCGGTTGCATTGCAGGCTGTTTGGCAGTAAACAGTGAAATCCCAGCCCACTCTCTCTGTCTTTAATAAGGAGGCAGATTTGAGGGGAATGGGAGCTGACATGTGAACAGAGGAGGGCTGATTGTGATTACAGTGCATTGAGAGCTTTGAATAGGTGCTGGTTATGCTCCCTATTACACAATAGCAGGGCGGCTCAGCTCCTTGGTTATCGTAGAGCTGAGGAACAAGCAGCAGCCATGGTTAATAATCATTTCATTTCAGTTTTGGAGCTGGGTCTGTTATTAATCAAAATCCTTCAAACGGTTTTGAGTGTTTAGTATTTAGCCAATATTACATGATGGGGGTTTAGCTGTTGGTCTAATCCAGAGCAATGCAGTGAATAAGCTTACATTTCTAAATCCTAAAACTACAAGTAACCAATAAAAAGTGAAACGATCTGAAGCTTATAGCCCTCTCAATATTCCCGACTACGCACAGTGCTGTGAACACAGTTAGAGCCAAAGAGAGAGAGGAATATACTTATTCCTTTGTGCCATATCAAAAACACATCAATGAGTCACACTGTTGCACTGGGCAACACCTTCCTTCATTACCCCCCCCCCCCCCACACACACACACACACACACACACACACACACACACACACTTGTTTCACTATCTTTGTGGGGACCCGTCATTGACATAATGCATTCCCTAGCCCCTTACCCTAACCTTAAACATTATTAATTGTATGCGAGAAGGAAATTACAAATAATTATATATCCACTAAAATAGACACAATGCATGATCAGTTATATTTCAAATACAAATCATGCTATATTACAACTTTAAAAAACACTTTCTCTAGTAACTTTCTTTGTAAAACAGCTGGTTTCTGTTACTATTATTGATGTGTGTTTACCACAAAAGCAATATGTTGTACTACTGCAACTGTTGCATCTGGGTCATATTTAGTAGAGCTTGAGAGCAACATCTGATGGATAGGCCCACAGGATAGTGGGATAGATATCATGTGACTCAAGAGAGAGTGATGATGAATGGCAGCCAAACATCTTTTCGCAATTATAACATGGCGGAACGGAGAGCTTCGCTTGGCAGCGCCTGGGGTCTGTTAGGTGGCAAATTTAATTGTGGATTAGCCCAGCGCTGTTAACCGTGGTCAAAACAATCATACTAAAATAACTTAGTGTGTTGAACATTGTTTAGTCACGAAGCATTAGCATGAGTCACCGGTCAACGTAGTAAGCTGGATCCATATTGAAATCATATCAATAAGGTCTTTTTTGTGTTACAAAGCGGCATGTAATTAATGGAAAAATGATGGTGTGCGGCAGAAAAAATGATGTATTACTGTTACGGAATATAATTCTGTGACATTGTATGATTTACAATTGCTCTCTGATATATCATATGGTGTTTCCGGAAGTTTCCAGTGTTTTGCCAAAAATTAGAGCAGATTTCTCTGGGTAGTGACATCGTTAGATATTTGGGATAATGCATAGACTGTAAAAATAATGGACGGAGCTTCGGGGTTTGAAAAGTGAATCCAATGCGGAAGTGACTTAAACTTGCATTCTATCTAATTTCCTTGCAAAAAAAAGTCCGCTTGTATGGAAGTCTATGGGAAAGTAACCATACATCTCACTTGATTTAGTACCTCAGTAAACATTTTCATAATGAGTTTATGGTCTCAATCGCTAGTTTCAAGTCTTCTTCAATACAGCATGATGTTCAATTTGTAAATTATGATCCCATTTATTTTAAAATTGACATAAAGCAGGGGATGCTTTAGGGGCGTGGCTACACACCGACCTGTTAATCAGGACAGAGGCTTAACAATGCGTATCCATGGCACTGTGTACATTAACATACATTTTTGAGTGTTGTCCGTGTTTTTGTCTTAAAGTTTGACCCTCTCACTGTGTTTTCACTTGAAATGTCTAAATGTTCTTGTTCAGCATTCTGCCAATCAAGCTAGCTAGCTAGTGCTAGCGTAGCTGGTAACTTAAGGGAAAGTTTACCAATTTTCTGTGTACTGCTGTACATGCAGATAAATGGTGGGGCTTTTTTTTTTTTTAAGATTATTTTGTGGGGCCTTTCCCTTTATTATAGTGATAGTAGATAGACATGAAAGGGGAAGAGAGATGGGGGATGACACGCAGCAAAGGGTTGCAGGTTGGATTCAAACCCGGGCCGTTGCAGGACTCAGCCTACATGGGGCAAATGCTCTTACTGGGTGAGGTAACCACGTCCATTATTTTTACAGTCTATGGGATAATATCCCATAGACTATCAGGCAGAGTATAAATATCAGGCAGAGTAACTCTCCTTCACTAAAAGTAACGCCAGTGTTATTTAGGTTTGATCCTTTCTTTCCCTGTGTCCGCAGACCACAACCGTTGTCTTAATTGGTTGTGTCTTTCTATTTTTGTCTTCTTCACACATGACACCCTGTCAACTTGTTAGAATCAGAGTCAGGTTTACTGCTAAGTAGGTTTTCACATACAAGGACTTTGCCCGGGTGTTTTGGTCCATAACAATACATATACTAAGAGCAAACAAAAAATGAAACCACTGCAAGAGTCAAGAAACAAATATAAAATAGAAAGTTGTTAAGACTTATTTGCACCGACAGAGCCAGCTGAGCACTGTTTGAGTCACCCTGCAGTAATAAGCATACATACTGTACACAACATGTACACAGTGCCTCGCCTCACCCTCACACAAAAGATGAATACGTTTCCTACGGCGACCCTATCCGCCTGAGCAGTAACATATTCATCTAACCTGCTATTCTGTTCAATCTCACTGAATTACCAGTATGAATGCGCTCCTTTTTTGTCCATCGAGATGAACTTCCCTCTGTGCCAGTCTGCTCTGCTGATCGTACCCGATTTCAGATGAAAGGTAGACAGAGGTTAGATATCAACTATTGGTGAGTGCCTGAGACACTTTTATCTTTCTCCCGGAGTTCAGATTTAGTCATTATCTGAAAAAGATGATCCAGGCTGGCTGTGATCCATCTCATTCAATTACTCCCATCTCATTCAATTACTCCCATAGCAAGGCTAATTATGGGCATCACCAGCATTTACACACTCTCTGCAGGAGAGAACATTAGCTAGCTGGAGTGAGCCGCAGCTCTCACTCACTACAACAAATGGAGATTTGTGAATAGAGAACATGAAGACCACTGTGGGGGGAACGACAGGATCTTGGGTGAAGCATTTAAAGGTGATGGTCACAATAATACTGGTGTGGTGGACAATATCCCTTACAGAGAGAATACATTGGATAATATGATGTCAAATCATGACCAAAAGAGCTATATATAGAATATGACATTTCTAAAGATTTGTTCATTCTTCAACACGGATGCAGGGGGCAAACTCACATGTGTATCTATACATACTACAATCGGGGGTCTGTTCGCAGATGCATTCCACATGTGAGCACTAAAACAATATGGCAATCTCACAAAAGCAACAGAAACATCTTTACTGTATTTGTTTTATTTGGTAATAAGTAAAAGTCAAACACAGGACCAAGGATGGGGAAAACAGTACACACTAGGGTTGGGTACCTTTCACATCTGAACCAATACCAGTACTGATACCGGTACCTGAAATTCGGTTCCTGGTACCCAACGGTACTTTTTTCGGTACTTTCCCTCTGTGATTACAAAAAAATTATTTTAGTTGTAAAAATAATTTCAAACCTATTTACTTAGAACATTGTTATTTAGAATATTTTACACCGACAGAAATTAAACAAAAAAAAACCTCCCTCTATCCTCCCAAACCTGTCCCTACAACCTATTAAATTGAATAATTATAAATGTCTTACTCACTGTAACTTTTATTCTTGTATTTGTATATTATATTTTAGCATGTTTTATTTTAATCATGACTGTTTTTAATTGCTCTTTAATGTATCATGTAAAGCACTTTGAATTGCCTTGTTGCTGAAAGGTGCAGTAGAAATAAAGTTGCCTTGCCTTACAACCTCAGCCTGTCAGTCATGCCCCACGGCATAGAAACCACTGTTGTGTCTGCTTGTCTCAGAGGAAGTGTAATGTCGAGAACAGCACCGCGACTGCTTTCGGCTCGCCATTAATATCATATCACAGTGAAAGGTGTCTGCGTGAAGTTTTGAAAAACTGTAACCACACTTGAAACTACTTTCTTGGCATTGCCGTGACTCAACAAAACTGCAGAGCCGACGTAGTTTGCTCAGTCCGCACCTCTGCGGGCGCGTGTGTGTGTGTCGGACCTCTGCAGCATCGTTTGATTTTACGTGAACCAATACTCGGTAATACCGACGTGATTCGGTCGGTACTGGTAAAAGTACAGGGTTCGGTACCCAACCCTAGTACACACACACACAGTACATGAAACAAGCGTATAGTTTGCTTTACCAGCATATGTGCAGTCGGAGTGCTTGTAATGCTTACAGTGGCTACAGTTCACAAATGTTGGCGGGCATCTGCATGGGCAGATGACGAAATTGACATCACGCAGATCCTGGTTGTATATACGAGTCTAGTGCCTGTTTGGAGCGTGTGGCTGTTCAGAAAAGGCAGATTGTTGGTTCCCAGTTTTATTTTTTTTCTCCACAACTTTACTGTGTAAATTCTCACAAACAAACATGTGACACAAAATACAGTTATAAAATACTTGGTTTTCAGTATTGCTGCTTGCAGCTTTGTCAGGTGGCGTGCCCGTTCGAAGCGTTCTCGAGAACCACTCATCCGATGGTAAATGGTAAATGCACTCCATTTATATAGCGCCTTTCTTTGTTACCGGACAAAGCGCTTTACAATTTGCCTCTCATTCACCCATTCACATACACCGATGGTGGCGGAGCCGCCACGTAAGGCGCTAGCCCACTACATGATGCTCGCTGCTGCTGCTCAGTCAGAAGTGACCGAGAGAGTTGAATGTGGTGGCGGGAAGAGAGAAAGACCTCCGCGCTCGCCGGACAAATACTGGCGTCTTCTACAGAAAGCTAGATTTGTCGCTAAGTTAGCAACACTGCAGACGTAGGTGACTTGGAACAAGAAGAGTCAGTCAGCCAAATGCAGAGAGGAAGTAGATAGACATTAGGACAGATGAATACTGTGTGCTTCTGTATGCGTCTGAGACAGTAAGAGAGAAACTGAGATGGACCTGGGCTCTTTCTAAATCTGCACTTCAGCAATGAGAAATGGCACTGTCTATTCGAATGAGTAAAACACAGAGCTCCTGCATCTACATTTCAAAAGTCAAACTTGAGTTAGAAGTACAATACTGCTTTTTGCATGCATGTCAGAAGTCTGAACCTTTAAGAAACTGTAGCTAATTAACATCTGCGACATACACAGAAATATGCTAAACAATGACAAATGCACTTACACTCATTCCCTCATTAAGGCAGAACTATCAAGTTTTCAACACTCCTTTTATGACTTTTAACTAATGAGCCCTGCACACAGCCAAATATGAGCGACTGATTCATAGCTTTCTATTCTTTTGTCCTTGGGAACTTTTAATGGAAAGTGGGCAGAGGGTTTATGTCGTCTAGTGACAGGCTGAAGTCTGAGTCACTGCGGTCTTGAGGTAGGAAGGCTACTTTAACCATGAAGCTATGATACTTGGGGAAAAAAGTCAAGCATTATAGATTCATATTAAGATTGGGCATAGCTACCATGAAATGAATCAGATAAGTTGGCTTGATAAACTAAAATACAGATACTCTAGTCTATATCAACAACGTTTCATTTCCGGGATTGTTTGGGTGCTGCTGGAAATTCTGCTGTATGTCCCTAATTTTCGGGGGGAGGAATAAATAAATGTCAAAACTATACATAAATAAAACACAGTGAGATACATGCAGATTGCAAATGCAGGAGCACCATCAATGTTTTTAGTGGTCACGTTCACTTGCTCAGACCAACTGGCATATGGCTACATTTATTTGTTTAAATTTATCTGACGCTGCACATAACTGACTTTGGGGCTTTTGTACACACAAATCGACCCAATTTTTTTTATTTGTTTGTTTAATAATGTTCTGACATAAATACATAATGCATATTTTCAAATATGCAGAGGAGGCGATACTGTGTGTGTGTGTGTGTGTGTGTGTGTGAGAAGACTCGACCCATTCCCACCCTCCCACACCCACACACCAGTCTGATCCCCAGTAAGGAGGAGATAATGTGTGTGTGTGTGTGTGTGTGTGTGTGTGTGTGTGTGTGTGAAGACTCGACCCATTCCCACCCTCCCACCCACCCACCCACACACACCAGTCTGATCCCCAGTAAGGAGGAGGAGATACTGTGTGTGTGTGTGTGTGTGTGTGTGTGTGTGTGTGTGAAGACTCGACCCATTCCCTCCCACCCACACACACACACACACACACACACACACACACACACACACACACACACACACACACACACACACACACACCAGTCTGATCCCCAGTAAGAAGGAGGAGATACTGTGTGTGTGTGTGTGTGTGTGTGTGTGTGTGTGCGTGTGTGTGTGAAGACTCGACCCATTCCCACCCACCCACCCACACCAGTCTGATCCCCAGTAAGGAGGAGGAGATACTGTGGTGTTGATGGAGGGTTGCATGAAACAGCTACAGAGTTTATGTTGCTATGGACGCAGTGTTCCAACCGTATAGGCAGAATGGACTATATTTTTTAGCGGAAGCAATACAATAGTTGTTTCCTGTTTCTTGTAAAACTTTCTCTGTTCACACAACTGATGATATTCATTACATTAAATCAGGTACTGCCATCGCCCTAGAGTATTTGCTGCAACTTCATTAAGTGCAACACACGAAGAAGTCAGTCAACTTCCTGGTCAGACAAATCGGACACATCAAATATCAAAATCAAATTTAGTGGCCCGTTTTTTTCATGACCTATTTTTGACTTAAGCCTAAAAGGGAAAAGACAAAAAACGAGCCGTTAATAGTTTTTTTTTTTTAATTAAATAAATTAATAACGACCTAAAGAAATCATGTTTTAAATTTCTGATTTTGGATTCCCAATTGAATATGAAAACACCAAATGATACACTGATAGAGCTTCCTCCCTGCATGGAGCACAGCTGTATGTCCTCCTGTTCTTAAAATGCCAGCAATGTTTTTCCTAGTCTCATAAAGAGTGTGTTATGGATACAGGGGCAAAACTGTTAATATAAATGTTAAACAATCCCTGCTCTGGCTAATATTACAGTTAATATGTGTGTGTGTGTGTGTGTGTGTGTGTGTGTCCAGATGGATAATTTAGAACTGACTGCCTCACAGTCACAGACGCTACCACGTGATACAGAAACTTTGTCCCTGTATATGTGTGTGTATATATATATATATATATATACACACACACACATATATATATATATATATATATACACACACACACGCACACATATATATATGCAGTTTTAATATGTGGTATTTGTATATGAAGCTGAGCACAGTGTGTCCATCCGCCTCCATGCACACTCACCTGAACAATCTCCAGCATCTCAGATTTACTGATGTACCCATTTCCATCCAGGTCGTACATACTGAATGCCCATTTCAACTTCTGCTCCAGCTTGCCACGTGACGTCACACTTAGTGCGATGATAAACTCCCGAAAGTCTATTGTCCCGTCGCCGTTAGCATCGAATGTGCGAAAGACATGCTCGGCGAACTTTGAAGCGTCTCCGTAGGGGAAGAAGTTACCGTAGATCTTCTTGAACTCCTCCATGGAGAGGTTCCCGCTGGGGCAGTCCCTCAGGAAGCCCTTGTACCACTCCTGGATCTCGTGCTCAGTGAAGTCAGTGCTCTCCAGGAGGTCCTGCATCACCTCAGGACGGAGCTTACTGTTCTGCTTCCCCATGTCTGTCGGTCCGCTCAATTACTCGGCTCACACCTGGGAGAGAGAGGGAGGTGAGGTTTGGTTTTAGGATAGGATAAACACCAACAGACAATTTAAAGTTCAATGTAGTACCCAATTCAATACTTTTTAGGCACAGACTGAATTGCCTCTAAAGTATCGAAAAATGCCTCGTCATTTAATACCCAATTTCAATCCCTGAAGCAGAGATTTTCAACAGGGGGTCCGGGACCCCAAGCGGGTCTTCAGCGTTACTGCAGGGGGGCCACCAAATTATAAATTTTCGCCACCAGTGTTGTTGTCATTACTTAGAATTCCTCATGGGGGAGACAGAAAGCACGCACTATAGCTTTAAAAAACATTGACGACCCCTGCCCTAAGGAGTAGCTCTCATCCAAGTCAGTGAGCCAATAAGCATGCAGCATGCTTCTACCAAGATCTAACAATGTCTATGATTGTCTGTCTAAAAATACGATATATATATATATATATATATATATATATATATATATATATATATATATATATATATATATATATATATATATATATATATATAAATCACCAACATGTATGCTGAGCCTCATTTTATGTTTCCCTGCAGTAAACGTTACTCAAAGTAGCAATGAGGGCATTTAATTAGATTTTTTTGTGGTTAGAACTTATTACCATGGGTCATACAGTCAGTCCTTTGAAAAACATGTTTTGTGTTACATTATGACTATTGAATTCTATTTTTTTTTTAAAGGGGAGATCAGTAATTGATTCCTCTATGGGGTGTTGGTCTTTAAAGGCCTGAATCCAATGTATGTATCTACGGAAGAGGATTAGGGCCACGTGTGAATCTCAGAATTCTGACTTTTTTCCCCCCTCAGAATTCTGACTTTAAACTCAGAACTCAAATACAGTTTTCCACATGTGGCCCAAATCCTCTTCTGTATGCATCAGTTAAATAACCCCCAGACTAAGCCAAGAACACAGCTGCTGTGTCCTCAAGTGGCTACCGAGGTATAAACCAAAAATGTAATCAACCCTTCTTTTCAGACTTTAAACTTTACATTTATCATCAGGATTAAAACTCACTCTCCTTTTACAAACTGTTGGAACTTTCCATAGAAAACAGCACTGTGTACTGTGTGCCATATGCCCAACATGGGTTTAATTAGTCTCTCAACAAACATCATTCAGATTCATAAACTCTTGATAAACAATGTCTCGATTCTTTTCCTGGAACTGGCGCATCAGTGTTGTGTGTATAGTGTAGATCTTTATGAACATGATAAAGCTTTATAATCCCTGTTTGCAGATGATTTCAATGTTCATGTATTACAACACCTTAATGAACAGATGTTACATTTAGTGTATTTATGTTTGACTCGAAACTATTAAATGTTCCATAGATCCATTGCTCTAGTTAGTTTATGACAGAACGGACAGACATTGATGAGTAGTGTAATGAAATCATTCTAATCATATCTTTTTTTTTTCAAATCTATGCTTCTAGAAGTAACAAGTAAAGCCTGATATGTATATGGACCCCACATGTTTAATTGATCCCAACTGTTATTATTTCACAAAGCCACTTTTTTCCCCATAGACTGTTTCATTTCATAATGCCTCTTTTTTTTTTATCACATCTTTGTTCACCAAGACAAACAGGGCAGTTATGTGATTGGCTGTTGCTTCAGGCTGAATAAGACAACAGCTGGTCACTAAGAAAAATAGTGTGAAATAAAAAAGGCTCTCGCAAAGAAATTAAATTTTGAAATACAACTGCTCAAGGAAATAAAAATGTATATACGGTAATTAAAACCAGACTAAATAATATTTCATAATTCAAATGATATTGGGTTATTTGAAATAACCCAATATCATTCGAAAGACATTGTGAAATAACTTATTTCACAATGTCTTTAGTACATAAATTGTCTACTTATCTGCATGATTATTTATCTCAAGCCTTATATATTTATTTAACAGTGGCCACTTTGGGTCTCCACAGATATTATCTATCCAAAGACAAAGACAGAGGTAGGAGATACATGAACAAACAGATGGCGTGTCAGAGTTAGACGGGGAAATAGTGGAAGTCGGGCAAAAAGTAGTCTCGCTTTACCAGACCTTCCTCTACAGTGCTGTGTAGGAGGGTCTGGCGAGTCCACACAGCATTTTGGGATGGGAGAAAAATGTGTTTTGGTTTACTGGCATTTCTTTAAACCAATCACAATCTTTTTGGGGTGGCTCTAAGCACTGGACAGAGCCACGATGTCGCTGAAAAATAGTCTCAGGAAGGAACTTGTTTTGGTGGAACGCGTATGTTCAAAAGTGGTTTTAGTCGTGCAACAGAAAAGTCAGATTGGACAGATAGTCTAGCTAGCTGTCTGGATTTACCCTGCAGAGATCTGAGGAGCAGTTAACCATAGTCCTCAGAAATCCACCAGAGTTTAGAACGCCAACACAAAGAAAGAGGAAGGGGACGGACATCCAGCCGAAAAGAGGGACCCCGGAAGTGGAACGTTGCGGATATAGACTAGGCAAAAAGTGATAAGAGCCACAGTGGAAGAGTTCTGAGTCCATTTTATATCTGCCCCTTTGGTGACACAAACAGGAAGTGGCTTGCCCTGGTCTCAGTGAGATTGTGCTCATAATGCAGTAAACATGCTCTTTTTGTGTATCTGAGTATAAACTGTACATACTAATATCTTAGCATGTGTCACAAGCCTTTATCCAAAATACAATTCTAAGAACCAAACATGTTGGAAATGATTTGTAATTTCCCTAACATACTTTATCTCGTATGTGTTTAGATTGTATGCATTTATGTCCAGTATGTATTCAGCCTGGTGCAATGCCCTGTTAGCCTTAATATGGCCTTCACTCTGAAAAGTCTCTGGAAATGAGTCACTTGTGTACTCAAAACTACCTAGCAAGGTCCTTGAATATAACTGCGCTATAGGAAACCATAGGAAATGAAAACAACTGCTGAAAGTTTATTTCTCACATCCTTAGCAGGTTATCTACAGTGTCTGGTTGACTACTACAATATCAAAGAAAGTAATAAGAAAAAGAGTAAATCTACCAACATCAAGTCAAATCATGGCAGATAAAAAAAAACAAAAAAAAAACAGACCTCCTACACTCAAGGTTTAACCAAGGCTACTAAGTAGATATTCCACAATGTAAGCAAGGATATTTGAGAAGTGATAACTTATCAGAGTATTGAATTATCTACTGTCAGAGTGCCCTAAAACACTGTAATCACCAGCCAGGCGGTTAATGCTACGGAACAGCGTCTACATGTCTTTTGGTAAAAAATATGATCAAAACGGCTCTGATGTCTGTCTGGGTGGGACAGAATCATAATCAAGAGGAGCAATCACTTCTTGAGTGGCACACAAATTAATGGAAGAATGATTTTTGTAAGGAATTATGTTTGACATTCTCCTTTGTTTACACACTGAGCACAGCAAAGAACTGCTTAGCATTTAAACAGCAGCATATTGAAACATGTGAGAAGGGGAGACAACACAGCAGTAGACAGCAAAATTTAACAAGCCGCATATATATCAATAAACACAAGATAACCTGGAGACTAGAATCCAGAGTAACAGAAGGGAAAACAGTCTCAGGTCCATGTGGAGGTTAACCCAGATGATAATACTACACACGGCAAGATGCTTACTGTAATTCTAAAGTAAAACCTAGGATGTTTACAAAAGTTTAGCAAGGCTAACGCTGAGTTTTCACAGGCAGCTTTTTTCAACCGTCCGATCGTTTATAGATCTTGACGTTTCTGTTTGCACTTAAAGGCAGCTTCATTTCACTGAGAAAGAAAGAAAGAAAAAGAGACAGTGTTACTTTGTTGCTTTGTGCTGGAGCTTATTGCAGGAACAGTCAGCTGTTAGGGAAACTCATGGTCGGTAAAGTGCTTGCGTTTCGTTTTTTACCCTCATAGTTTTTCTAAATGTTCTTGTGGCAGAGATAGAGGCAGTGAGGTTTACTGTTAACTGTATGGGACTCTCACACTGCTTTAAAATGGACTGACAATGGTATGAATTTTGCCGGCTTTTCAGTTGTTCAATGAATCTAATCTAATTTAAAAATGTAAAGAGCTTTCACTTAAAACCACAAATGTCAACCTCATGGTGGCACTAGTGGAAAACACAAGGGATTACTAAAGTCAGAGGGGTTCATCCTCTGGGGAACATAAACGTCTGTATAAACTTTCATGGCAATCCGTCTAACGGTTGTAGTTTTTTTAGACCATAAATAACAGACCGATAGACCCACGTTGACATGCAGCTAACACGGCTAAAAGCACAAACAATTTGCAAACCTAAATGTGGATGCAAAGCTTGTTCAGAATAAGAAACAGTGACTATGTTTACATGCACATAATATTCCGGGTTTTGCCATTATTCCGAAAAAGACGATATTCCGACTAAGCTGTTTACATGGCTAATGAAAGTGAATATTCCACTAATACTCCTGTTTACATGCAGCTGTACAGAATATGATTTTTTCAAAGTTTACCAGTGGTGGTGAACTTGTTGGACCGTACAAACACAGCGTCCCTCTTTCATTCCTTCAACCAGCTTCTTAAAGATCAGTTTTGGCGATTTTTAGGCCTTAATTTGACAGGACAACTGAAGACATGAAAGGGGAGAGAGAGGGGGAATGACACGCAGCAAAGGGCCGCAGGTCGGAGTCAAACCTGGACCCGCTGCGTCAAGGAGTAAACCTCTATATATGGGCGCCCGCTCTACCAACTGAGCTATCCGGGCGCCCCTTCAACTAGCTTCTTGAAAAGGTCGGCGTAGCGATGTGCATATCCAAAAACCTGCTGATATCCAAGACTTTGATGATGTTTAAAAGTAGCTGTGTTTCTCCTTCTTATCGGGTGTGCAGCCTTGAAAACTGTTGGCTGGTTGTTTGTGTACAGCAACCATAGCAACGCAGCCTGCGGTAAAAACCCAGATTGAGACACATATTCCGAATGCGCTGCATCCATGTCCAAATAATGCCTCTAAAACCTGAATAATGCCGGAATATCTAGTCTCACATCACGATATCGATATAAGATCGATATATTGCCCAGCTCTAATTAATTTAAAGACCTTTGGGTGAGTTTATTTTGGGCACAAGTAGTCCTCTGTCCTATAAAACTACATAATTGAAGGTTTGGTTTTGAAAGTTTAAAAAACTCTGACTTTATGCCAATTACAGCATTGACTACCGTTTAAAGTGCTACTACAGCAACTGACCCTCAGAGTGATTACACTTCAGTCTGTCGCCAGGCTCCTCACTAAGGGAATCCATAGCCATGACCCTGTCTCAGGCAACTAAGGATGCTGCTGGCAACCCACTTGTGGGATTACATGGATTTTTGTTTAGCAGCTCTCAAGGCTGCTGCACGCTTCAGTGTGCTGTTCAGAATGTCAGATAGTGTTGGAAGGCTGCTTTCTCACAGCTGGGCTGGGAGGAGTTGTAAATCTAAACATTTACTCTCCAAAAACAGGCAATCGGACAGTCTCTGCTCACTTTCCACATCAATGGGCCAGGTAGGATCAGATGAGATAACAGGAGAAGTGTCAACTGGTTCACAAATTCAGTTCTGTTTATTCACACAACTACTTTGACCACCATATCAATCACTTTTATTCGAATTTAGCTGGGAACTGTAAGTCTGAAGAGGGGGTTTTGAGGGCCTTTTTGAATGTCGACAGTGTGGGTGGTTAGGAAGTGAGTTCCACAGAGAGGGGACGGAGACTGAAAACGCCCTGTCACCCCAGGTTCGGCACTTGGTCCTGGAGATTTGCAGAAGGTTGTTATCAGCAGACTGGAGGCTTGGCCCAGATCTCTCCAGTCGCCTCTCTGTCAGCTCCACAAAATGTATGCTGAATTGTCTATTTCAGGGGTCTTCAACGTTTGTCAGACCAAGGACCCCTCAGTTAAAAAAGAGATGGAGTAAGGACCCCTTACAACATATTTTGTATAAATATATGAGTATAAAATGTAAAATATAAATTGAATATTAAAATGGGCCTACAATAATGTGTAGGGCTAAATCTTTTATACATACCTTTTTACGGTGCATACAATACTAAGCTATTAAAATAATAATAGTTGATATATTTATAACCTACATCACGTTTCAATGTTAAAATGTGGCAACGTGAATCCTTAACTGTATCTGTTGATGGCTACCTTATGGCTATCTACCTATAGACACGTAACCTATCATCAATGTTGTATAAATAAATAAAACAATTATCTTTACAAATAATATGTTGGATTCAAATTATTTTTTTTTGACTACCTTACAATAATTTGGTGCCCCCCCTGCAGCAACTCTGAGGACCCCTTTTTTTTGTTGAAGATCTCTGGTCTATTTTACAAATATTAGTTGTGCTTGAGGTTGACATTGGACGGCGATGGCATGTGGCTATGAGTTGCTCATCAAGATAGGGAAATGAAATTGCCAGCTGGACGGTCAAGGTTTTCAAATGTAGACTATCAGCTACGACCTATGGCTATGATCAAGACTACGTGGACAAGCAAGACCATCACCATCTCTACATCAGAGGGGGCACTGAGGAAAGAGTATTTGAACATCCACTGGGATCTTCTCTACTGGCTAACCAGTGTGCAGGCGTTATATGGTGAACACAAAGTACAGCGGAGGCTGATGGGAATGTCATTGCAATCCATCCAACAGCTGTCAAGACGTTTCAATCAAAACCGAAAATGTCAACCTCATAGTGGCATCCTCTGATCACAAATGTCTGTACAAAATGTCATGGCAATCCATCCAACAGTTGTTGAGATACTTTGGTCTGGAACAAAGTGGTGGACAGACTGAGCGACATTTCCATCCATAGACACACACACACAGCTAGCGTGGATTTAAAAAAGACATGAAACGTGGTGGTAACTCTGAAAGCCCTTTACTGCTGAGGTAGCTACCGGAAGTGCCGCAAAGGAGAAAATCAAGAGACTTTAAAGTGTCAGTCTGTTACATATAAATGGTAAGGAAAAGGAAAGTCTGTGGCAATGGAGAAACAAAGGCACTTATCCATCTAACAAATAGTAATAACAGTTTAGATATAACATTCCCAGTGACCGCTATGTTCTACAACTTTAATAACAAAATAAAGTTATGAATAAAGAATTTACTCATTTGCGTGACTTTGTGTTCATAATCCCACACCAGTTTTTTGTGCAACCTCAAATTTCAGCTATAGTTCAGAAAAAGTAAGAGCAACTGGGCTGTGCAATGTGATTGGCCGATTGATTTGTACAAAGTAGTTTGTTTGAAGCAGGCAGATGCTTCCACTGTTCATGTCTCTCATCCACTCACATTTCCTCCCTTGAAGCCAGCTGCAGAACCATTTGGACGCTGATTATCATTCAAATCAAAACGTGCGGACAGAAGCGGATGGGGATTCAGATTCAAATAGAGCTTGGAAAGAACTGTTTCCATTGCTCGGGTTCACATTCAGATTATAAGAAGCTAACCACTTCACACACACACGCTCACCAGTTAAGCTGCTGGACAAAACAATATCTATGCAAAACACAAAGGCTCTCTATGATGAAAGGCTGTGAAGACTGTGATGATGTTAATTCTGTATAAATACATTTATGAGAAGGCTCTGACACTATTAGGAGAGAGGTATGGAGACTGAAGCAGTGAGAAAGGCGGACGAGACATGGATCAGGATGAAAACAGAAAGAGACAGTATATCTCCATTTTAACCTATTAAATTTATACATACTCCTTGATTCACATTCTCTCCGACACGTCATCTTTTCCCGTCTTCATGCTTTTCAGCTGCCCTTCATCCGTCCCACTTACTAGTCAACGAATATTTCCGTCTTTCTACTATCCCATTCATAAACTCTTTGTCTTTCTCTTCCACTTTGCCCGTACCTTATTTCCATACTCTTCATCCTGTTTTATGTCACCCTACACGTGAATAATTTACTCTTATGAAGCAATTTCACTGCAGTTACCATAGTAATAGGGCTGCACAATATATCTTTTTTTTTATCGTCATCGCAATATCAACTTGCGCAATATACATATTGCAAAAAGCTACAACGTATCGCAATAGACACTCAGATTTTTTGTGCGAGTTGAAAGAAAATATCAGCCGAAAACTGCACATAAAAATGTAACTGTCATTCTTTTTTTAAGTGGTGCCTTTTATGTTCAATTTGTTCAATGGGGTTTAACAATTATCAGAAGTGGCCAGTTTAACCCCCCAAAAAATGTTATTATAATGATGAATGTAAAATATTAACTGTTATAAAAATGTGGTTGGCTTTCTTGATTCATTGTAATTGGCAAGCAAAGAAAAACATTTTTCACACAAACCCCCCCCCCACCTCTGGGTGAGACTTGGTTGCGCCCAACCCTTCTCCGTGTTTTCCAAGCACACTACTGTCAGTACCTGATCTGTGCGCTTCATGAGTTTATTCAGTATGCAGAGAAGTGTAAAAGATCGGTCCTCAGTCTGCGCTTCTTTCCAGAACTAGTATTTCTTTCAGAGGACTTTGTGCAATAAATCCATAATCTTAGATCTAATATTGATCTTTAAATTGATAGACATTTTGAATTGAGACATTTGAATAAAGTGCTCACTGCTCATATGCCTACATGTATGTAGTTGTACAAGTTAGTAAATGACATTTGAGAAATCCCCTCGATTATGTCTGATATTTTTTCCAGGAGGACAGCACGGGTAATGTGTGTGTGTGTGTGTGTGTGTGTGTGTATGTATAGGTGGTTGTGTGGGTGCAGGTATGTGGGGTTAGTAGCAAGCAGCCAACTTTGATCAACAGTTATATAAACTCAAATATATCAAAAATCCTTTCTATGAACCAGGGTGTCAAATAATGATAATAATGTAGACTTAAAACCTTACAGCAGTCTAGTCTGCATGTATCCTTCATTTGAAGCAGCTACTCCAGACCATTCTTTTTACATCGATAAATTATAATCATTAGTATATTAACCAACGGAACTAGACCATTGCCAACAGGTTGGTAGACTTTAACAGCCTTTCACATTGTGACATTGTAATACCAGGTCACCCCAAAGGTTCCATCTCTACCATAATAATAACCTCTCTGCTGTCTTTTACAAGGAAGCATACAGTAGAGCACCAGCCTACAAATTTAAAACAACAACCACAACAACAACAAAAAAAAACACAAGAACACAACTAATGATAGGAGTTGTTTGTCCTACAATGCCATTTAGCCTTGGCTACCCCACTTTCCCAAATCTATGACACCAGCTGTTGCAGAGGGTGAAAAAGGCTTATGGTCCAGCTGCAGTAGATTCCTGGGGAAAAGGAAGCCCCTTTCACACAGCCTGTTCAAGGTGGGAAAGTTGCGCCATTATTTGCCTCGCTGTTCTGTATAATAATAGGTACGGAGACCTGGGGTTCCCCCCAGTGTATTGCAAGCCTGGTGGCCCACCAGGCCTAAGTTGCCCCCCATCAGGCCTAAGCCACTGGGGGGAAAATCTTGAATGTATTTTTAAGACGTTTTTTAAAGTAGTTACTGTGCGGCAGCCTGGAAATCCAGACCCAAATCCGAAAGATTAAGGGTCTGGCATTGAGTAATGAAAATGGCCCAACTTGAGGGGCGGCACCAAGCATGCATTTGAAAATCTCACTGCACGCAATTGGATAACACTATGACCAATCACAACAATACACAGGCTGACGTATCCAGAGCCCCATACGTTTAGCTACCAGCGGAGCTAACTGGTAGATTAAACTCTTAGCTACCAGCGGAGCTAACTGGTAGGTTAAACTCTTAGCTACCAGCAGAGCTAACTGGTAGATTAAACTCTTAGCTACCAGAGGCGCTAACTGGTAGATTAAACTGTCGTCATCTGTTTAGCGCAACTCTGGCCCGCCTATATCAGATACACCGATGTGATTGGTGCAGCTCGGGTACAGGGGCATAGTTAATGAGCATCATTACTCAATGCCAGAGTGACTCGCTGAGCAAATTCAAATTGTGCTCTCGCGGAAACTCTGGATTTCCAGGCTAACAGTGGGGCGGCTTGGTTGGAAACTTGAACGTAGTCATATTTTCAAATCTCCAGTTAGCTTTTAGCACTGACTTAATGTAGAGCCCTATGGAATCTGTCTTATAGTTTTTTTATTTTTTTTTATTCTCAATTTCGCGATTCCGTCCACGATTCTTTTGTCACAGAAACTATTTGGCTCTAATGCTGCCATCAGTCTGAGAAGTCAAAAAAAGACACCTGCCACCGGGCCGAACAACTTTTCTGGGGGAAACCCTGGAGACGGAATGGGGTGACAGAGTTTTTCTGCTGTTACGCTGGCAGCGGATGTAGTAACAGAGCCGAACCGACATTTGTGTGAGAAGGATAGCCGGCATTTGCACCGTTATTCCCATTCGCCATTCTGTATAAAAGGTTTGGAGATGGAATGGTTTGACAGAGTTGTCATTAAGCTGGCGCGGAGGTAGTAACAGAGCCAAATCGACATTTGTGTGAAAAGGAGAGTCGACAGGTTGGGACTACAAGCACACACGTACACACACTAGACGCCAACACTGTTGTGTTATACGTCATGCCTCTTTTGCTTCCGGAATGCCGACATGCTATCTAAAATCACAAACTGGGGCAGTTTGGTTCGGTGTAAATAAGTCAAGCCGGCTGTCTCCCAAATTTAGGGGATGAAACCTTTGAGAGCTGCATTTTCATCATGAGACCTCATTCAAAAGGTTTTTTCAAACACGGCTGGGAAGTCAAGTATTCTTACAGTTACTGAAAAATGGAAGTTATATGAATGTATATACAATTAGCATAATACATATATATTTGCTTCCATCCTGTGGTAAAGCGTAAACTCTGGTAACATGAAACTAGCACTTCTGACTTGACCAATGATCCAACTTTGTGTGGTAAATCCTCTGGAAGATCCATCCCCTTTATTAGGACATAGCTGTACTCAATCAGTCCACTTATCAATCATTTATTCATATATTATTTAAAGGCTTAACAACTTAACAAATAGGCTACTTATTGGTCTACTGGTAACATATCTTGTATACAGTATAATGTGCTGAACCAGAGGTTAAAAAAAACCCCACTACCTTGTGATTTTGCTTATAATGGTAGCAAGTCAGTGGCAAACTAAATTTGATTTGCAACAAGGTTTTAGATTGAGTGCAAGTGCAGCACTTCACTTTGGAAAGCTCCCTTTCAATTCCCGGAGTACTTTGCATTACAGGGTGCTAATATATAATTTGGCACGGCTTTGCATCAAAATGTTGAGAGCCAATATATGCATACATGGCACTTATTAATTTGGTTAATCTCTCTACTCACTACAAATATTTTTTTAATGGAAACCCAAATGCGTTTTGGGATGAAACCCCCAAATAATATACAATAAGTGCTAAGCACACAAAGGGACTGTGATGTGAGAAATGGGAAGGGGGAGTGTCTTTTTGTGTGTAAAGAAACATTTGTACATTTGGTTTTTCTTAGTGCAAGACAGCAGCTTGAGTCTCCAAAACAATGGACAGCAGGAACAGCAGAACAATAGAGATGGGAGTGGGAATGTGACAGAGAAGGACAAAAACATAGACACAAAAATAGAAATTAAAATAAGAAAACGCCTAAATCTACCTACATCCTACTACTACTAAGAGACACCACTCTGTTCTCTCTTTTCCTGTCAGAGCAGGAAAACCTAAAGACAATTCAAGCCATTTGTTTAAGGTTAATTAACAATCAACAATTTACCTGTTTTATGCTTTTTTTTTGGTAATAGTGCAGTCTGACTGAAGCACAATAAGGGCTTTTCCCCATCCACATTTTAAGCTAAAATCAGTCTGGTTCCAAAAAGGAGAAACCTCTCCCCTCAAATGTCCTGACAATGCTCTGACACTGGAAGGCGAGGTGGGAAAACACAAAGACAGGCATTGGCAGAAGGCCAGGCAGCAGCTGGATAAAGGGTGATCCAAGTGGGGGACAGATGAGTTTGTACTACTTGGGCTAAAGCTAACTTTTCTAGGATCTGACTCCTTGATTCTTCCCTTTTTCTTTTGTAGCCAAGCTGACCATACATGTGCAAGCTCTTTGCCATCAAATCAACACCATACCTGGTGAGACAGTGAGACAGCACACAAGCAGCATTTGAATTCTTGTCGGATTGATTAGGGTTGCTAGCTGGTTAGCTTGATGCTGCCCACAGTCCATATTTTCGGCCCTTATACGTTTAAATGGCCTCCTTAGCCTTCATTAGGTTGCTATGGTAACAGACCTGGTAGGAGGAAGGGGAGGAGGCAACAACCACACATTGTGGCTATTGATTCAGGAGAAAAAGAGTGAACCAATGAGAAGCACAAGATGACACACTTCCCCAAGTCACTTTCATAATCAACTTAGGGTTATGTAATTTCATCTATGTAGCCACAGTGCAGAGATCTGTCACTGTGCCTGTACAACTATGTGTTATTATCCACGTCAGAGGTATTGAATAAGGATATAACAGCTTTACTGTTTATTCTGGCTTGCTTACAAGTATTATATATGTAAATTTGTAAAGATCATGGATAACAGTGGATGAAGCAACTTCTCAGCTGAGTCAGATTGGACAACAGTTTTTAGTGGACTGTTATGAGAATCAGCTTGGATTGCATGCCTGTAAGGGATCTCTTCTTTTTCACTTCCCTTTTTGTCCAACAGAAAAGGAGGTTGTGTCTAATTTGTTTGGCTCCCTGTCTGTGGTGGGGGGGGGGGGGGGGGGGGGGGAGCAGAATAGATATCTGTCTGTCTGTTATTAAAGTTATTATGGTTCTGTGCTAGCTTTAAAAGCTTCAGGATAAACCCTAGGGGTGTAAGAAAAAATTGATACACTTGAGTATTGCGATATTTTATTTAGCAATACTATATAGATTTTCAAAAACGCAATATTGATTTATTTTTTTTAAGTTTACGTGCAAAATATTCATGTAAGACAGTGGTTCATGTTGATGTTGTGTTTAAACTCCCTACCGCTAGATGACGGTATGAATGCGGTATATATGCTGAGATGCACCACTAGTGTCCTTGCCTAACAGTACCTAACAGTGCCTGACTTTTTGCTAGAAGCTAACAACGTAGCTATGGCTGAACTTTGGCCTACTTTAGCATATACAAATGTTCTCACTAAGAACCTGTGAACCACAATCCCAAACTGGCAGTTTGATTTTCTCTGTACTGAATTGTTTACCTAAAGTAAACTTCTTTGACTTTTATGCACATCATGTCTTTTTTTAAATATTAGTTTTTCTAAAATTATACTTTAAAAAAATCCCAATATATCGCCTTACGCACAGTATCAAAATATATTGCAATATATTGAATTGTGACCCATGTATCGTGATACGTATCGTATTGCCAGATTCTTGCCAATACACAGCCCTAATAAACCCTGCATAGTCTGACTTCTGCTTAAATGTCATGCAAGCCCAGCCCCCATTATTGCATTTGTGCTGTACCTATCCAGTCTACAATGGCAAATTATAAATTACCACTCAAAAATATACTACATCACCGCCTCGTGTCGGGAAAGACCTTGATCTGGCTAGCGGGTGCATTGGTGTTGGAAGCGAGTAAAAGAAAAGACAACTTATTTTAAATTAATATTATTCTGTTTTAAACACAGCTGTTTGCAAAATGCATACTGACGAGGTAATGCATCCATTTGTGGGTAAGTAGGATTAATAACTGTAATATGATGATGGTAAAACAAGGTAAACTTGGTTTTAGCTAACAACGTACATTTATATATTGATGTACAACCACATTGCACATTTTATTTCATAAATACAATGAACATTATTCATACCTGTCTAGGAGGAAGAGGGCCAATTTAGGATCGGTTGAATGGCCGACCAAGATTGACTCATGTTTTCGCCTGTGCTCCATCACTTTCCTTGTTTAGCTTTTTTTGGTTCTTCGGTCAATTCTACTGTTTTTCTCTTTGAAAAAAGTACATTTTACAAAAGTCTCCTCCTGCTTTCTTTTAACTTGCTAACCTACTACTCCATACATAAACATAGTCTCTTATGCTCTCCATGTCTGTTTTCTCAGGGATCAGACCTGGGGACAGGCATTAAGAAAACCTATAAAGAGATCTTTATAGCTGATGGTCTTGTTTGCTTATAAAGGTCATATAAAGGCATCAGTATAACTTGAGATTCTTTCATAACCAGTTAAAAACATCTGTGTAGCTGCTTTAACTGCTTAATACACAAACTGCTGCTTGTTTTGGTTGTGCTTTGTTTGTTCAAAGTGAATTTTCCATAAAACTGATGACTGATGATAAAAAAGAACCGCTTTCTACGTACAAATTTCAATTAGCATGTGAAAAGGTGAAGTGGGATGGCTGTAAAATGTGCTGAACTATAACTGATAAAACTGTTTGCAGAGCAACTATAGGAGCAGCTGGAGAATGTATGGTTGTTACAGAATAAGGGCAAGGTATATCATGTCTAACAGTGTATGCATTATGAGAGACAGAGTAGTAAGACAGTAAGAACGGTGAAAAAAGGGAAAGACAAAAATTTGACTCAGGCAGAGCTTGAGATGGTACTGATTGAGGAATGCCCCTGGGGATGCAACAAAGCTCGCTCTGCTTCCTGTGGTCAAAAAAATAAATATAGAAACAGGATAGAACATCACAGAAAATAAGTTCCATCACAGTGGAGGTCAGGGGTCAGGGTGAACCCAGGAAACTAGGAAGTGTTGAACAGTAAAAATGTTTTGGAGTGTTAGGATGACTCAATATATAGGGACTGGTAGGCAGTTTGAATCATTTTCTGTGTTGTACAAAGGAAAGTCAGAATCTGCAACTGATTAATGTAAATATAATTAGGTTTAGAATCAGAATATAATTAGATTAGCTTAATTCCATACAACTGTGATTCGATCTATAGCCAAATCTGTACACTTCTTGTCTCACAGAAACAATCAAACCACGCTTAAAGCCAATAGAGAAGTAGTTTTGGCCAATCAGCTTTATCTGCCAGAGCCTCCCACGATTGGAACACCACCTTTCTTACTCACAACACATAAGAAACTGTGTCAACTACCAGTCCTTCTCAATAACATTAGGAGCCTGGTTTATTAGAAACCAAACTTGTGAACACTAGAACAGTAAGGTGTTGTTGCTTAGTGTAGTCTATAGCGATGAGGTTTCATTTCCGGGATTGGAACTTGTTTGGTGGAACATGTGTACGTTCAAAAGTAGTTTTAGTCGTGTAACAGAAAAGTCAGATTGGATAGATAGTCTAGCTAGCTGTCTGGATTTACCCTGCAGAGATCTGAGGAGCAGTTAACCATAGTCCTCAATAATCCACCAGAGTTTAAAATGCCAACACAAAGGAAGCGGAAGGTAAAGGACATCCGGCCGAAAAGAAGGACATACGGCTAAATTTCCGGCAGCACCGGAGCAATCCCGGAAATGGAACGTTGTGGATATAGACTACTGTGTAGATAACTAATCTAAGAGTATGAAAGCATTTTTAAACACTGAAGTTCTAACACAGCATTTGCCACGTGTGCAACAGATATTCAAAACCAGAGAAGCACTTATCTGTGTGGGCTTAAAGTATCTCTATCTGTGTGAACAGCTGCCACAACATACAAGCATACAATACAATACCCCCTCTCTACGTTAGCATATTCATTTCTGACAGCTCACAATAAATGCACAGCTTCAGAAAGCAATTTCCATGCAGATATTGCATTTGAGCAATTTCTTAGTGACAATTTAGTGATAGCACTCTCGCCTTTCGCCTCACACACCCCGTAAGGCAGGCACCTTGACTGACCAAAATCTGTGCAGGCACTGAGAAATAAGAAGTAGTATCTGTGATCTATCCACTCCTAGCTGCCACGCTGTCATTTGCAACACTTCCTTTGGGAAATAATTCACATGCTATATTGTGAATAATTCAAGAGCTTCCATATTGGCTGAGCACTGCTTCTGTGCTCCATGTGAATAGTAGAAAGAACAGCTACTTTCAAAATAATGTCATCAGCAGTTGGACATTTTCAAGTATCAAATCAGAATTCTTATGAAACACATTTCATCATTCCCGGTGTCTTCTCTGTACTGACCCAAAATGCCAAGGCATGCTGTTTTTGCATTAGTTATTCCCAAAAACGATCCAATTTGATATTGAAATAAGTTAGGAGTGAATAATTAAACTATTAAAGCCCTAATCTATGATGAGTGTCCAGCGCCAAATGCTCCTTCATAAAGTCTTCATGGTCTACATCTGGACAGTGATCCTCGACTGGGTTTGGACAAGCACCAAACACATCCAGGCCCAGTGAGTACACATACTAAATGGTTTTGCAAAAGGATTCTTTATGCAATGCAACGTAATCTCGCAACAGACTGCGCTGACAATATAGGCAAGTGCTTAATTTCTACTGCTTACCTTAAAATCGTTAAGACCCAGGATTACATTATTCATTGTAAAATCCTTCCTCATATTATCATAAATCACTGCACAGTGTTTTAATAAGCCTTTACACTAGAGCTGGGCGATATGGAGAAAATCAAATATCACGATATTTTTTTTTACCAAATACATCGATGATGATATTGTGTCGATATTGTGGGGTTGATTACTGGTGCTTTCACAAAATATTTACACAGTGAGATTTGATAAATAATAATCAGTAATATATAACGGATATAATGAAAGTAAACTTTGTTATGTTGTTGTACACACTAATAATGACAATCTTGATGATCCTTTGATTCACAAACTGTGAGTAGTGACGTGTGGTTTTCTGACTCAAAAAAACTCATTTGTGTAAAGACAGAAAAAATCTCAGTGATGGCAGCTTTTTTTTGCAGTACAAAGTACCACCAACAAGTACACTCTCGAAAGCAACAGCTTACTGAAAAAAGAACTCCTCCTTTTGTCTCTTGTGTCCAGCATGACATGACAACTTGTGTGAATTCCTTTCTGTGGGTAAAAATAGAACATCTGTTTCCCATAGTTCCCCTAAACCGATGCTATGGGAACTTATAGGCCAAAGCTATACTTTAGGTCGGGGCAATCTCTAAAAGCATTCTGCTCCTCATTGGGGATGGTTTTCAGTTTAATGACCTATGACCGCTTTCTAAAGAAGCCCATTAGAGAATGACAATAGGGCGGCTGACCAGCTGTCCCTCGAAACCACCACTTAGATGTGTCTGTCTGCAAGCTCTCACTCCGCTGGTAAGTCACAGAGACGAATGCTTTCACAGGGGATGAAGAGTGACATAATTTATGCCGTGCTGCTCTGGGTAACACTTGTTTAAAGTTATTGCTATTTTATGGTATATTCTATCATAGGGCTGCACGATATGAGAAACATATCTTATTGCGATTATTTTTTATTATTATATTATTTTTTTCCAGACTTTTTTCCTTACGTCAGTAGGATTGGATTTGTAGGCCGGGACATCTCTGCAGCACCATAATACTTCATTCAGAACTGTTTGACACATATTTTGCCTTTGATAAATATTAGTGGGAGTGACATAGATATAAAACATATATCTATGGGGAGTGAGGTGGAGACTGCAAGATCAAAGAGTGGTCAGCGTAAACTGCTTCTTTGTGTTTTATCCCTGTGTTTATTGCTGTGTTTGCTGGATGGATGACATGGTGCCGGTTGAAGGCGGGAAAAGTCATGTTTTCCTTTACAGCAATTAGGATTGGGCATCGAGGATCGGTTCCAACTTGGAATCGTTTCAAATATTACGATTCCAATGGAATCGTTTGGAAAATTGAGTTTAGAATCCGATCATCATTTAACTTCAGTTTCCGTAGCGGCCACTGTACTTCCAGGCACTTGTTGTGTTGCAGCCACGGAGCACAGGAAGCTGCGCTCTAAAGTGTGGCTTTATTTTATTTTGAAAAAGCCCGGTAAAACTGTAAATCACCATTGAACTCAAAGAATCTGAATCGAGAATCGATGAGAACCGGAATCGAAAGAAAGAATCGGTATTTGAATAAGAATTGTTAAAATCAAAACGATGCCCAATCCTAACAGCAACGGAAGACAACTTTGTCTGATGACTATATTACACATCCATCTAGTGTGGTGGTACTATGACAGTCAATGACTAACTATTATCTAGAACTACCACAACACCTCGGCAGAGAAATGTCAGTTTCCCCTTCTTTTAGTTCTGACCTTTAAAGGGAGTGCAGTAGTGAAATATGTCACAGTCATCTAAGCACAGTAACCACGGTGACCGACCTTTCCACACTTGAGTCTAATATGTGTTTTAACACCTGCTCCTTGAGCAGCGTTGGGAAGTTACACTGCACAAACACATTTTGAGATTTGAGTGTAACATAATCAGTAACACACTATTTAACAGAGTGGCCATTGCCATTGCTGAATATACATATATTCATGCAAAACTGCACAGGAGATCTCACACAGTTCTCAAACCCAGTATGTCAAGTACCTTTTGCCTAACTGTGACATCCAATTCACTTCAGTGAAGTTTGTGTTTCCCATTTGAGAGCAGAAGCTCAAACATAAATGGCACTCTCTTTGAGTGTGTTTATGTGAACAAGCCCACATTTTAAAACATTTTCCAGTTCAAATTACATCAATATGCTACACAAAACTGTAAATGATACTAGAAAATGTAATTACCACTCCATTAAATAAACTCTGGAGTTTTTGGCACTGTATATTGTTTTGTTTGTTTTGATGAGCAGGTGCGTTCACGGTTTCTCTCGGTATGTCGTGTCCTACCAACACATACTGGCCAGCTGCAGAATGAATGGAGAACAACCAAAACTTATAATAAGAGCCAATTGCTGAGACCATCACACACACACAAGTTTCCTACAGCCTATAATCACTTACCACTATCACTACACTTACCAGTGTAGATGGAATGTCAGTAGTTCAATTTTGACATATCAAATGACCACCCTAAACAATCAGAATCAATCTCTTTCTCTGAATAAGAACAGTTAAATACATCAAATACAAAGCCCTACGCTGCTTGATACCGTCTCCTGGTTTGCTCCAGCACATAGAGCAGCTATTATTGAACACTTGATAAAAGAGTGAGAGGAATCCAGGCAGGGTACACATCTAACTGTTTTTTTAAAAACACTAAAACGTAGTAGTGTGGATGTAGCCCTAAACTCTTTCTATCTCCGTTTCTGTCTCCGGCTCAGGTCATAAATCAACAGTTACATAAACCGCTTTCAAGTTAGTTTCCACCAGTGTTATATGAGACTCCCTTAAGTACAAAACAGGATGTTATAGAAGCCTGGTTCATACAGTTCAGCTGGTTCATACAGTTCAGCTATGTGTAGCAGAATTAAACTTGTTTTGACCCATGTATCGTGATACGTATCGTATCGCCAGATTCATGCCAATACACAGTGATAGGACAGTGCAACCCAGGCTGTTTTATAATTTTAGCTTTATCTGATAGTGACAGTACAGACAGGAAATGAGGAGAGAGAGAGAGAGAGAGAGAGAGAGAGAGAGAGAGAGAGAGAGAGAGAGAGAGAGAGGAATGTAACGTAACAAAGGTCACTGGCAGGAAGAGAATTGGTCATGTTGTGGTTAGAACTGTAACAATTCCCAATTTTGCTGTATGACTGTCTCAAAAAATATTGTTAATCTCAATTATTTCGCTCAAAAATGTGTCTTTTTTTTTTGCCCTCAACTTTTTTTGTCAATTTTTTTCAGGGTATATTTAACATCACTAACAATTAATTGATCAGTAGACAATTTTCATAATACGAAGTGTGTACTGGGTCTGGATTTACTTGCAGTTTGGTCCGGAGTTTGAGAAGTGCTGGAGTATAGGGTTAAGTGCCAACAACTTACAATTGAAATAATAAAAATATATAGTCCGACCAATAATCACTTATATAATTACAATTTGGCATATCTAAAACAAGATCAACAACTACCAGTCATATGCCTTAAGACCTTAGCTAATAAGGTTAAACAAAGAAACCACGATTACGTAAAAATATTGACAATTATACAATTATTTAATAATTGTTACAGGCCTGAGGCCTGTACTACGAATCAAGATCAACATGTCCTGGATTTATGTCAGTTACCGGGCTTCACCTAACCTAACAACCGCGGACCCGTGTAACCTGTGTCACGACGGTGGTTAACAACTAATTCAATCAACCCAGGGTTTCCCAATCCAGCGGCGCACGCGTTCACATAAAAGAGGCGTTAATTGCACAGCATGAACAATCACAAACATCTACCAGAGCCGCATATTTTATATAAGAAGAGAAAATTATAATTCTACATGAATATGAAAAATGCAGACACAGTTTTGCAGGCAAAACACAATACAGTCGCTGCTTCCTAAAACAGGAGGAAAGCTGGCAAAAAAATAGCCGACGCTGTAAATGCGTAAATCACAACGCTTCAATATCTTCCCCATCAGTCAGGCACTAGATGCCATAATTACTTAGCAACCCTGGCAGGGAAAGCGATGTGAGAGCAAATAAAATATCTAAAAACATAATTCAAACCGATGTGCGCATTTGGCAACACACGGCTCAAGATGCAGATAGCCTATATGTAATTCCCTCCCATTAAAATCTATATATTTCAAAATACCCATCAGGGAATGTTAACGGGGTTGTCGGTCTCTAAAGGTTTTAACTTTTATGAGCGCATCCCTTTCACCCCCTCTCTCTCCCTCTCTCTCTCTCTCCACGCACCGAGCTCCGCCTGACCTTACTGTCCTAATTTCCACCGGTTGCGGTGACGTCATTATCAAATCGAGTGTTGATTGGTCAGTAGGCGGTGCTTTTACACTAGTTGATCTCTAATCTCCAAAATAACCTGCTCCCGACCAGGTTAGGTGTTCAGCATGAGTTTCCACGGTGACTGAACACCAGTAACAACTGATCCACCGTCGTGATACAGAAAACCCTGGGTTGAACCTGAAGTTACCTCGTTAACGCCAAATCTTCCTTCGTAGTACAGGCCTCTGGTTGTGGTTACTTAGTGTACGTCTTAACCATTAAGTCCGACACTGTTTTTTGTTTTTTTCACACCATTCTTAATCACATCATTTGTTTTTAAAACAACACTACACACTGAATGATCATTGGAATTGAGTCCAAAATGCATTTGATTTGGGGGTAAAATAATAAGTTTTGTCTTTATTTTGTAATGTTGGCCAAACACCTGCACCCTTGCCGACTTTGTTGCTTATACTGACGTTTGCCTAACTTAGTCTCATTTTTTATGTAGCAAGATGTAAGCAGTTGCTAACATTGACATTAAGGGAGCGGTACCTGCTTCACAATTATAGACTAACTGGCTTTTAGTTGCAGGACGGATGAGAAAACTGATGAGTTTGATGCCGTAATGTTGCCTAGTTGTTATGAGTAGGGCTGGGTAATAGTTTAAAAAAATAAATAAATACCATGTACCGATACCGTGACTTCGATACCGGTTCCTAAACAATACTTTTTTCTATACCAATTTTATTAAACAAAAAGAAATTACAACATTACACATTATGACACAAATCTTTTTATTTCTTTTCAGCTCCTACTATGAGTCATCTCTGTGCTTAACGTAGTTTTTCCTGCATGCATGTAACGTTAGACAGCCAATCACAAACATTGTTAGAGCTTGGTAGAAGCATGCTGCATGCTCATTGGCTCACTGACTCTGATGAGAGTTACTCCTTAGGGATTGAAATTGGGTAATGAATGACGAGGCAATACTTTAGAGGCAATTCGGTCGGTGCCTAAAAAGTATTGAATTCGGTAACCAGCCCTAGTTCGAGGACAATAATGAGCTCAACCCTGCAGATTACCGTATCAATCCCAGCCTTATGGAATACAGAGGTGTAAAACCAATAAAGTGATAAAACCCCAAAGAGAAAAGCTGGAAAAAAAAAGCCGGACCTGTGCCTGGTGTGTGTTCTGTGTAAATTAAATCCACTGAACAAAATGAGCAAATACCAAGGAAACCATCTCAGTCATGCCATTACCTCTGTTCTAATATGAGTACGTGAATGTGTGTGTGTTGAGTTAGTGTAAATAGTGTAAATGAAAGAGTCGGTTTCAAGTATCAAATTAAATTTTCCAGTAACTTGTTAATTGCTTATATCCAAAATCACTCTATACCTCTGAATAACAGACGGTTCATTCATCGCCTTTTGACATAAAATAAAAATGTCATTGTGTCAATACAGCACCAAGATAACAGCTACGATGCCATCAGTGATCATCTAGCTGCCACACCACCATAGCTGTTTTAATACTAAGCATTTACCAATACAAGATTATGATAGTCTGAAAAATGTGTACTAATTTACAGTTGTATTATATTTAGCCACCTCCTGTAGGATGGTAAAAATCTTGCTGGAAAACATTCAACAGCGCGCACACACACACACACACACACACACACACACACACACACACACACACACACACACACACACACACACACACACACACACACACACACACACACACACACGTCAAGAGAATAATCCACTGCTGCAGGATGTCAGATAAAGCTACTGGCTGTATGCTAGAGGTTTGTGTGTGTTTGGTGTGTGTGTGTGTGTGTGTGTGTTTGTCAGTGGCTCTTTCTGCACGGTAACTGCTGCCAACATATCCAGCTCATAAACACATTAGATGTGACATTAGATAACAGTATGATTGGAAGTATTATTTTGTTAGACGGACATGAAGACAGACCTTTTCTGTCTCTAAACTCAAAATGGCTCCTCGTGGTATTCATGCAGCTCATTTCACAACAGTAAGACACTTGTGAATGATGTGCCCTTAGGCTTACATGACTGCAGGAACTGCTTTACACGGACACTTTACACTGAAGGAAGACTAATAGCTTGCACAAATTATTGAATGTTAATATGAAATTCACGTTACTTTTAGTCTGCTTCTGAAATGTCTTTTGGGATTCTCAGTAAATTAAAAATATCCAGATTGATCTTTTACATTTAGATCATTTAAAGCGGGAGTATTCACCATTTGCAAGAGTTTAAAATAAGTGCAGGATCAACACTATTGAATTACTCCCTAAAGTATATTGTATATCTGCCTTTATGTAACCTCATGCTATTCACTGATAAAAAATGTGTATTCAAATAGGCCATGTAAGGTATTATGTCACAGCAACCTCCAAACCAAACCGTAAATCCAATCTAATCTAATCAGCACAGCAAATGCAAATCTGTGTCCTAATCGGAGCATTTAATTGGATGGAGTCAGTAGATATCTGCAACTAGAATAATTTAGACAGTAACCTGTTACATGCCCTTGGCTTGTCTCCACTTTGTTAAGTTGGAGGAGGGAGGCACTGCTGAGGAGGGAATGAGAGGAAGAGATAAAGTCTCACAGCAGAGGAGTTCTAGAGAACTAGAGAGAGGAGGAGGAGAGAGTCTGGAGTATTGTAGGGAGATCCAACCACTTGTTATGCACATTTCCCTTTCTTTCCACTCGATCTGGGCTAAATTGGGCTGGCATGCTATTGTTTGAGGCACACAGGGAGGTGTGTGCGTTTGTGTGTGTGTGTGTTTGGGGGGGGGGGTTATTGACAAGCAAGACACACACACACACACACACACACACACACACACGACAATTCTTAAAAAACTAAAAAAAAAAAACTTTCGAAAAATGCCCTCATCTCACCCCATTACTGGATTTCTTTAGAAAAACAAAATATCACAGCTAACCTTGAGACTGTGTAAGAGTTACATTTTTGCAGCGCATACCTCTGAGGCTTTCCCATCCCCTCTGAGGGGGGCAGGTGGCAGCTGCCTCTCCCCCGCCTCTGGCTCTCTGGCAGACAGAGCCAGCAGCTCCAGCCCACACTACTGCCTCTAACATTAGCAACGCTTTGAGAGGAAAAGCCATGTGGAGCTGCCCATCACTTTCAACTACACAACACATAACCCACTCATCCACCATAACGATCACGCTCGCCTTCTCTCTCTCTCTTCTATCAGACACTCACTTCCTGCAGAGGGTTTGAAAACAGATCTGGCTGTGTGTGCTGAGAAAGAAAAGCGACTTGTCTTTGAGATCACACCCTGATCAGGGCTTTCCCTTGAAAACCTCAAACACACACTACATTACTAAAGTTTCGCCAAATGATTAAAGGGGGACAAAAAGAGTTTCCCGACACACACAGAGCCTCATTCCCACTCTGTCAGGAATTCATCTAAAAGACAACTTCCCTTCTGCACAAGTATGTGACTCAAACTCATGAGGTCAAAGCTCTCCTTCATCCAGCTTTAATTTACTGCACACCCCTCTCCAACCACTAGCTGCTAAAGCACACAATACACAAACAAAGAGAAAACATAGGAAGCTTACCTCACTTTGTATCAACGTACAAGCCGTTCAGCAATCCATCACCCAGCACTTTCTCTCAAGACTAAGTTTGTGGAAGCGGCAGTGGCAGCAGAAGCAACAGGCGAGAATAAAGAAGAGCACCAGAAAGAAACAAAAATGAGAGCAAACGAGAGAAAGGGAACAGCAGAAAGGGGGGGGGGGGGGGGGAGAGAAGAAGACAGACTTAGCGACTGAGACGGAGTGACTGAAAGACTACCAGAGACTCCTAGTGTGAGCAGGAGGTTTGTTAAAAGCCCACAAACTAACTCGCCCGCCTCTCCAGCTTGACGTCAGCGCGGTCACATGACCTCACTCTGGTGTGGAGGGGAAATGAAAGGGGAGGGGAGACAGAGGGAGAGAAAGAAAGAGAGACGGAGAAGCCGGTGTTGCCATGGTAACAGGCACACTGCAACGCAATGATTTCAATAGGTCATCTGACACACGCAAGCACACAGATTCTTACATACAGAGAAGCTGGTAAAAGACAGGCTCAGAGCTGCAGATGGACTAATCTAGAAAAGGTGAACCGAGTGAAGGAGCAACAGAGAGAGAAGGAGAAATACAATTAGAAACTGATACAAAGTGGTTCAAATTTCCTATGTTTTTCCCCCCCAGTTCACAGAAACAAATGCAATTAAAAAAAGGAATGCACACCATACAAACTGCACTTTTGAACTTGTGCTTTGACTCCTTTACCAAAATAAGCAAGATGTTCTGCTCTTGTTTGTTTTTACTACAATGTATGACCTTTTTGAGAGGCAATGATGTATAGAAAGGGGCAATTTTAATTTTATTTTAAGGGTCTTTTCAGTTTACATATATTAAGGTTTTTCAAAAGAAAACAACATTCCATATTTTTGTTATGCTTTGGTTCTAAAGAGCTTATGTTATCAGAACACAACTTTAGTTATTAGAAAAGGATCTTCTATCTATGTTGTCACTCTGATGTGCCCAAGAATAGTTCATTCCTTCAGGACTCCAGTGATTTGTTCAAAACATGACTAATAAAATTTATTTTTTATTTCTTAATAAATAATTTCTGTATGGAGAAGAAATGACTAATAAACTAAACCTGCATTACTTCAGGGAAGTGGGAAATACAGTAGCTTCAGTTTCAATTGCGTTTTTATTTCATTTGTATAATACTTTAGACAAGCTTAGGCACACCACACTCTGTTTAACAGCCAATAAACAACAATAACAAGACAATGGTGCCAATCAACAGTGGTGATGTGGGTATGATTACAACGTCATGTCTCATTAGCAGAGTAGAGACATATTGTTTTACTGTCAGAGTTAATGATGCACATCAGCCTGGACTCCTTCAAGTAGCAGTGTTTGGCAGAAAGATGTCACAAACTTCTGTCTTCACACAATAACAGACTGCTCCTCAACTAGACTTGAGGCTGCAAGACTCTGATGTGAGCACAACGTACAATATGTCATTTTCTCCCGCTAGGGGTCTCTTAATTGAAACCATAGATGTAAACACAAACTTTTGATGATGTTGTGAAGCTGCGTGGGATCATAGGAGTTGCTGTCTTCATTGTTAACCACCATTGTCAATGAAAATGTCTCTGGACCAGAGACGTCTGTTGGCCCCTGTGGCGGCTTGATTTTGGCTAGACACAGCACCTGTGGTCTGTTCCCCGACTGAACATTAAACTGTTGGCTATTGCCGTAGCATTGTTAGCACCAGGCGCTGGCTGGGTTCGGGTTGCTGTAGTCGCTGACTAAGGGGCTAACTGTAGCCGTGTCCCCGGGGCTGTTGTCAGCTCTCATTCCGACTGAAGTCTCTTAGTGCCGGGGGGAAAGGGCAGACGGACCTGATGCGTTAGCTGGCTAGCATTAGATGAATCAACTAGCTGATATTACATGGCCAATTTAATCGTGGGTTAGTCTAGAGCTGTTAACCGTGGAAAACAATCATACTAAAAATAATGTTATGACCGTGATGAATGTTGTTGTAGCCTATAACGTTACCGTACAGTTTAGCCTCCAAGCATTAGCATGAGCCCCTTGTCAACATAGCACATCGTAGTAAGTACATCGTAGTAAGCTGGATGGATATTGAAATATCATACAATTAGGTCTCTACTGTATTACTGAGTTGTAAAGTGGCATATACATAGAAAACATTATGCTGTATGGCAGAAAGAAATGATTTATTACTGTTACAGAGTATAATTCTTTGACATTGTATGATTTCCAATTACTCTCAAAGTATCATCTGGTGTTTCCCGTGTTTTGCCGGATGTCATGCTGCGGTCCAGGCAACCCGTAACCCGTGTTTTCACAACCTTCTACCTGTGAAAGTGCCCTGGAACGGCAGTCAAACCTGTAACTTACTACCCGTGAACTCATACCAGATCGTTGTACTCCCAGTTACAGTTTTTGACGTCACACACCCATAAACAACAATGGCGACCCCTGTTGATGCTGTACAGACGCCTGTGATTAATGGTGAGAAATATAAATAAATAGACATAAATAGGCAACGTAAAGTAATTCCGCACATTGTAATCAAAACAATACACATACGATTGTGTACTACTACAGGTTATGTTTATTAAATGAAGCCCAAAATATGTCACCAACTAGAAATCGCTAGTATCAGCTAGCGCTAGCTAGTGCTAGCTAACATCAACGTTAGGTAGCCACTAGCTAACGCTAGCTAGAAGGGTTTGTCGTGACTTTACCTGGAATACTACCAAGTCGTGAGTCGTGACTTGAAGTCGTAACTTACAGGCTAAAAATTGTGTCTGGAACGCATCATTAGAGCAACTAGAATAGTCAAAGATTATATGACGGCATGGACAGGCGACTAAAACTAAATGGTCCATGTCATTGAATTAAAATTACAGATTTTGCTGGGTTTAAACATTGTCTGAAACATTTGGGATAATGTAAGTATACCACCGCTGTGGTGTCGTATGCTGAATATGAAGCTACAGCCAGCAGCCGTTTAGCTTAGCTTAACATACAGACTGGAAACAGAGGGAAACAGCTACCATAGCTCTGTCCACAGGAAGCAAATTCACCTGCCAACACCTCTGAAGCTTATTAAGTAACACATTATACAGTATGTAGGAGCAACAAGGCTACCTCGCAGTGACTTCTGTCCCTTTCAAGCAAAGATACTGCAATAGTGGTCTGCCGTTTTGCTGGCTTTGTTTATTCACACAGAACCAAGCAAAGGCGTCATGAGGCCCCAGTCTGTGATCACACATAGCATGCCGGCATTCAGGTAGCAAAAGAGGGGTGACGTGTAACACAACTGCGTCAGCTGCTACTTTGTGTGAGCCAACGGCACAGTTAAATCAATGATGCAAACCGGACCCAACCCACAAACCGCCAACTTTATGTTTTATTTAATTTCAATTGTCAGTAAAGAGCGCCTGAATGTGTGAGTGTGTTTGAGAGAAGGAGAGACAAAGTGGAAGAGAAGGAGGACTACTTCATGCAATGTTTCTGTAAGTTATTAATAACTTTGGCTACTCGGAACGCTGCTTTGTCACTTTTTGAGCTGCCTGTGGGTTGACCCGTGCATCGTACTGCATGTAGTCCCTCCGTGCTGGCTGTCCCACACAGACGTCGGTTCGGCTGTGTGTACCTCCACTGCCAGCTTACAGGCGCAACCACTCTGTCGCCCCATTCCATCTTGTAACTTTCACACAGATGGCAAGGAAGCTTAAAGGTGCAACAATCCCGCCGTGAAGAGGCTGTGGCAAAGGAGCTTACAAGACTCCAGTCACTGCTCAAAGCCAAAAAATAGTTGCCCTGTAAAACCCAAACTTGTTTTTACACTGTGGTTCAAGTACAAATTAAACAAACTAGATAGGAAGTGTTACTTAGTGAGCTTTAGAGGTGCCTGTAGGCAGATTTTGTTACATTCAATTGTAAATGTAATGTAATGTAATGGACTTAGCACTTTACATGGTACAGGAACTGTTCACCATTCACACACATTTATACAGTGTGGCCGATGTTGCCATACAATGTGGCACCTGCTCATCAGATAAACTTTCACACACATACACACATTCACACACCAATGGCGCAGCATCAGGAGCAATTCAGGGTTCAGTGTCTTGCCCTAGGACACTTCAACACGTAGCACCAAGGCCGTCCACATTTATAGTAAGCTAAGCTAATGGGCTACTGGCATTTTCATATACTTTTACTATTACACTACATTTCTCACTGCAAAAAAAGCAGGTTTGGTGAATGGGGTGGTGGTAAAGATATTGCAAGAAATGTTTTTGTATGTTGGAGTGAAAGATTCTCCCTCACAAAAAAGAAAAAGAAAATTCTGTTTGTTTTTCTCTTTGCTGATGTCAGCTCACTCAATATGCAGCATTTGGTCATTTCACTTGGTAGTCACAATAAAGTTCATAATAAATATTATAAATATATTTTTTACTTTTACTTCTAATATTTAACTACATTTAATATCAGGAAATTACTTTTGATACTTAAGTACAGTAAATATCAGATACTCGAGTAATATTCTAAAAGGTGACTTCTACCGAAGTCATTTTCTGCTAAGATACTTGTACTTTTACTTAAGTATTGCTTTTAAGTACTTTATACAAGACTGCATACAGCAACTCACTGTGTTCAGAATGTATACACACTCATTTGTTGAGGTGTCTCCTCACTTCCACTTCCAAAATATTGTGTGCATTGTCATGTTTATCTGGGGCAGGGTTTGAGTATCAGACAAAGACTGAGGGTGTGCAGTGTGGGAAGACAAACTATTTACCCTCCTTACCCCATCCTCCACTGACCCAAGCTGTGTATGGACAGCTTTGGGCTGATTACATCTCAATAGCATCTGCTGGCCAGTTGAATGGAGCACAGAGGGGCCCAGATTAAGGGTGGAGTAGTGTGAAGGGTGGGGCGAGGTCAGCCAAGTGAAAACCACCCCCCAATTGACTGCTGTTATTATGGGTATATATGGCTGAGTGAGAGGCACATGGATAGAGACACAAGATGAAATGTCACACAGGACTGAGAATCAACACAGTGCAGAGAAAAGTCATTTAGTAAAGCCTGCAGCTATATTTGACTGCAAAGATCCTGCCGAGGAGGGAAGCAGAGAGGGAGTGAAGCAAACAGCAAAGCACAACGAGATCAGATGATGTAAAACACTAAAATGAGAGTGATTGGAACGTGGGTAAATTGGTTGAGGGATAAATTATTTGGACTAAAGCCTGAGTCCTGGGATAAGTGGGCTTACTGATGATGACTTGAGGTGAATGCATGGTATTGAAGAATAAGCTTGGGTGAAGCACAGTCCACCATGTTGAAAAAGCCGAGTTGTACCAGTATACGCTGTTTTATATGGGCTGCCTTTGAGGGCCAGATGAGATGCTGGTCATCATAATGAAGGGTTGGGGGATGAAATATCTCATGAAATATTTGTTGGTACAGTACAGGAGATAAATAAACAGCAGAAAAGCAGACAAATGATTGCATTTACAGGTCACACTTCTGCACTACATGTTTCATATTATTAAACCATCTGCTGATCTGGCCAATCACTGTGGAAAGTGGACTGTCAGTTTCAATTTTGAAAACCCCCCACAAGGATTTCGTACTATAGACCGCCTTTTCTGACCATTTGAAGGGACTTTTTCACTACTTTTTAGGCTCTCTGCACAGCACTTTCATCAGAAGCATGTTACCAGCTTCTTTGTGCGTGTGTTAGGATGTAGGGTGGGTAACCAGCACTAGAGGGAATTCCTCCCTCCTGAAGACTCAGGAAGCAACAGCATGGGCGGAAGAGAAAACAACTTCTCTTTCCAAGGCAAATGCTTTAGAAGTTGTTCCTTTGGAAGAGGAAACTGCTCACACTGTGTCACTGTTAGAAACTCACTTCTAAATAACTCCATTATTGTCTGCAGTAAGTTCTAAAATTAGCTGAGGGTGAAAAAAGTCCAAGTATGAAACAACAGACTCACAGATTTCTGAAACTGCAAATGAACCCAAAACAAACAATAGTGAGAGATGGCAAATGTATGCTTATGGTAATGTTATGAAAGTTGTTAATGGGCAGTGAAAAAAAACGAAAATGTATGTATTGGAGCCGTCAGCTGCTGGGCTGGAGGTATTAGATAAATTAATTATAAATGAATAATTCAAATTGGATAATCAGCTGTCGGGAAGGCCTCAAACTCTCAGCAAGGTTTGAGTGTCTTATCCAACAAACTAATGAAAGCACAGAGGAACACACACACACACACACACACACACACACACACACACACACACACACACACACACACACACACACACACACACACACACACACACACACACAGTATTTTTGTGTCCCAATTGGGATGCTATAGTACCTGCACCATCCTGTACAGTGAGTTTTGATAATTGTGATTATATGCTATGATACAGGCATTATGTGAGTGGTTTTAAGTTGATATAAACTGATTTTTTTTTCTGCGACCTAAGCTTCTGATCCCCTGCATATCCTGCGTTCTTTTAGAGAGTTAGATGCACTCAAGTCCATCAACAGTTCAGGACAATAATCGATTCTGAACAAGTGACGACAACAATGGCAGAAGGTTTTTGAAGCAACACTAAATAACTTTTCCCACTTTGGTCCCCCCTACAGGTTGTCTCATTCCAACTACAGCTCGTGCTACCCGATCTGGCAAACTTGCATAATGTAATGTAATGGACAATACCGCTTCCAACCTGTAGGGAGACCGAAGCGGGGAAAGTTCTCTACTGTTGCTTTAAAGAGAAACTGTCTATGCAAATCTATCATGGTGCTGTTGCCACTGGTTCTGCTCTGATGTGAACATTAACAATATGTTAAAAACCTTTCTTATCATTGTAAAGTTCCGGGTGAAAGTCTGGTGTAGGTGTCCAACGCTGTGTTTCCTAAATATGCTGAGGAAGTTGTCGGCGTGAGCGTCTGTCGCACTAGTTTTTGCGGTGCGTCAGACACCCTTGCTACACGCCGACCCTCGGCGTCTTTTTCTTCTTTTGGCAAAAAATTTCATTTTAATGTTCTTTCTGAAAAAAACACAAAGGTTTTTACTATTGGAATATCTATTTTTGTACATTATGTCCATAAGAGGGCAGACAAATGTGATACATAACTACTTGTGTAGGTATATTTATTTCAACATAAATATATTTTTTAAATAGACCTACAAATAACGTAAAACTCAATATAAAGACTATAGACCTCTCTTCCTCTGCACTGTGGTTGGTACCAGACTGAGAACTGAGCCCCCTAGCGAACATGCTAGCTAACTAGCCAGCTGGCCGGCAACTAGTTTAACAAATTGATGTTTGATTCACACACTCTTGTCACATCATAGGAAAGCACACTGCTATCCCCAGTTGAGTGACAACTTTGTTTGGCTCATTTTCTGTAACCAGTGTCGCATGAGAGCATGTTGGGTGGAATTAGCTAATTAGCTAACTAGCCAGCTGGCCGCAGCGGGCTGCTTGGTCCCTCCGCTTCCCCACCGCAAGGAGACTTCTTTGCAGAGAGAACGGATGACAGGCTGGGAGATGGACAATCTTTAGTTAGCCATCTCCCGGTTTTCGCTGTCGTCCTGGCGGGGAGTAAAGCAGAAAGAACGTAGGCTCTTTGCTGCTGCTGAGTGATTAGCAAATTAGAGCGTGCCATTAGAGCAGGGGTCTTCAATATTTTTTAGGCCAAGGACCCCTTAGCTGAGAGAGAGAGAGAGAGACGGAGCAGGGACCTACATATTGTATAAAATTGAGTTGCAAATGAAACTGGGCCTACAATAACGTGTAGGGTGGCCTAAAGCCTACATTTTTATACAATACAAAAGGTATTTAAAGAATAATTGACATCCATATATTTATACATCATGTTTTAATGATAAAAATACATGTAGGACAGTGAATCCTTTCAGCTTATCTGTATCTGCGGATGGCTACCTTAGTGGCTAGCTTATCTATAGGCCAGTAGCCTGTCATCAAAGTTATGTAAATTTAAAAACAAATCACAAATAGGCCGATTTATTTTACTAAGAATATGTTGGACTTGTGTGTATGTTAAAAAAATAAATAAAATAATAATAACTTGGGTCCCCCTGCAGTAACTCTAAGGACCCCTTAAGGGTCCTCTACCACCTGTTGAAGATCTCTGTATTAGAGCAACAGTTTATACAGTCCCTCCAGGATTTCACGATCGCAATAATTCACGTGAATTCAACCAATCACCGTTTGGTGCGATTCGCAATTTTGACCAATCACCACAAATTTTACCAATAACCGGATTTTCCCGCGACTTCAAACAATCCCAGCAGTCCCACGTGCTAGACTTTGCATCAGTATAATGTGTCTCTGAGAGCCACTGACCAAGCCAGAGTGAAAACGGGGATGACGTAACACACGGATGCCGCCAAATTCATTTCCTTGTTTCTGATATGAAGACGAGACGTGTGTTACCAACAAAACGTATAGCGAAAGACCATGCACAACATTTCAGACCGTCCTGCCAACCTGTATACATTTTAAAATCAATGTACGCTGTAATGTTTTATCATTGTAAAGTTGCGGAAAGCTGCTGCTGTTTCAATCCTGTCGGCTCTCTAACAGCGGGTGGGGCTGCTGCTCAGTTCCCCCCGCGACTGACGCGTGCACACACACAAACAAACAAACACGGTGGTTGCAGGAAAAAACGGAGATGAGACGACACAATGACATAAATTGAGGACAGCTATGCTCGTTATTGTAAGTGCAATGATAAGTTAAAGTCCAATAAGTACTTTATAAAACCGTATGAATGTGTGATAAAAAAAACCTCATTGCAACAGAAATACAAAAACAAATCGCAAACTTTTATCGCAATATTTTACAAAACCTCACGCAAAATCAGACATTTTGGGCCGCAACAATCTCAAAAAAAGGCTGCGAAATCCTGGAAGAACTGTTTATATATCCGGTTTCCCTTTTAGACTGACAAATAGATCACGGCTGCTGGCATGCCGAGTTATTTAAAAACTTGGCGGGCAGACAGGGGAGTGAATTCATCTCCCACACACCATATGGTTATCAATATAGCAATGCACTCCTGAGAGGTGAGAGAGAGAGAAAAGGACATCCACAAATACACCCCCACCAGATATGTAAATGTGCAGCCATACATAAACTCACATACTGTAGGGAACCTTGTCTAAAGAAGCTGCACTGTACAACCCAGTCCACTAAGACTCCTTGTGACAGCACACTTGTTTATCCCTTAGCAGCTGTATTCAGAGATACTGACAAACAGCAGCTGTTCTCGTAGCTCTATCAGTACAGTATAGGTTAGTTAACAACTCACTTAAATGAGTAGACAACATGGTTTAAAAACAAATCTCCTCCTGGTGTGTTATGTAACTGCAGTACATGAGGTGGGCGAGCCGATGAACCTCGCTGAACAAGCTAATCCAATGTACCACACCGCTTGCCAAAACAAATGACCAAAGCATCCTTTTGTTGTGTAATAAAGCAGGTTGTGATAATGTAAATTAATACAAAATTAAAATTAAAGAAAGGAACCATTTGTCAATTAAGTGTAATAGTTTGCAATGGAAAGGAAAAACATAAATATTCACATTTTTATTAGAATGTTGAAACGGCTGCACATTTTAAAGAGATGCACTGAATTGACATTATAAGTGGTATTAAAATAATAACTGTGATGGGAAATTACACGACATTCATCGTAGCTGGTGCTACAGTATCAACACTGTAAAATGAGTAAAAATTTAATAAAAAAAAAGATGTATGCATTCTTAACACTTGTGTTGTCTTCCTGACGACCATGCAACTTTTTTTCTATTTAAAATGAAAAGTTTTTTTTCAACTTTTTGGTTATCTTTTTTGACACTTCTCTCGTGTTCCATGTTTTTGTCACTTTTTTTTCAACATTCTTTTATCATTTTTTTTCTTCAAATGCCATAAAATTGATTAAAACACCCAAATTCAATAAAAGTAGTGAACTGATCATTGATTTTACTTGTGAAGAGCGTTGTAGGAAACCATTCACGTTATTTTTTGACAATTTTGGTTGAAAATACCCAAATTTCTGATTTGAGGTCTGCCCACAGAGAAGAAATTAATCTTCCTAAACTCCAATACACAAAATGAATGTATAGCTATTCCCCCTATGCCTACACACCTGACCGAGGGAAGGAGATGATGAAAATCACAGATAGAAAAGATGGACGACTAACCAAGAGAGAGGAGATGAAGTCTACCTGCTCCCAAACTCACATCATACACTTCGTGTTTTTGTTCACTTTGAAATGGCATGATTAATTGTATAACCTTACACAACTTGCTTTGGCAATATAAACTTTGGTGATGCCAAAACAGAAAAAATGGATTTATATTTAGAGAGAGAGAGAGACATAGTGTGGATACATTGCCCACTGTCATCCTCCATATTCCGCTTCATACTGGTTTTGCGTCAACCATGTTTGACCCTCCTGGTTAGACAACCTGTTAAATTGCAGGAATACGTCCAAGTTATCAGAGCTCTTGGCAGTTGGAAGAGTGCTTTATGTTGAAAGTGGTGACCGCGACATTTTGCATAAAGGATTTGTTGGGAAGTGATTAGCTGAGGCGTTCTGGCAGAAGAGAGTGGAATAAAAGTAGTTGATGCAAGTGAAAAGGCAAAGATGAAAATGTATTTTAGCATTACAAGTATGACTGTTTAATGGTAGAAAGTATGTATCTACTATGTATTTGAACAGGTGCAGAAAATCTATTCATTCCAAATGTGTTAAATCAGCACGTATGGCCATGACTAATTACATCTGCCTGAATGCCATTAAACAACAACAGTGGTTAAAAAAAGGGCCATCATAACAGGTTGCTGTCCTGTAAACTATTCTATATCTCTCCTGTTAGTGTTTTGTGTTTGGATTGGGGTAGTCAGAATAATACAATTTCAACAGCAAAAAGGATAGTTACAATACAACCTTCACAACTGGGATCTGCCAGGGATTAAAGCTGGGAACAGACCTTCCATTGACAGACTTTGTTAGTCTTGACTGTCAAAGTAAAACACATTGGACAACAGATTAACTGTGATAAGAGCAATATCACACAGCAACCACTGAAAAAAGTCTACAACCAAGGAACCCCAGTTCCTTGTGTTTGTAATGTTCCAGTTTAGCGATGATGGGTCATCGGTTTTTGGTGTTGATTCGCGATCCGAGACATTGAACACGGTGGAAGGTGGTTGACGGTGTTGGGTTGGAGTTTATGTTGGGTTTTTCTGAAGTACTTTATGGGTGTTTCGGGGGGGATGGGTGTTCGGGAATGCCAGAGAAAATCACGGTTGTCGCATGCTTCTGGTTAGGAGGTTTCTTTCATGTTTTATTTTCTTTCGAGTCCATTCTTTTTGCCGAGCGTTTTGACGGTGAATTTGAGGCTCAAGAGGAGGTCTTTATTTCTTTGTGCAATGTGCCCAGTAAATCAAGTTTGTTGTTGATGGAGTGTGTCAGGAGTTATCCATATCCATTTTGCACTGGCTGTAGTGGTAGTCAATGAATGCTTCCAGGTCTGCTAAATCCTCCAGTATATGAAAATTGTATTCAAACTGTTTTATATGGCCTGAGATGTGGATTAGTGTGTTTATTTAGTATGAATATAGTCCAAAAGTCACTGATCTGTTATTTCAATCGGCCAGGCACCGCCATGTTGGAACTCACACCCTGGTGTATTTTCTCACTGTACTCACGTTGCCATGAGTGTAGTCTTGCTTTGCCAGACCTTCCTCCACAACGCTGCAGAGGAGGGTCTGGCTTGTCCACACAGCAATCCGGGATGGGAGAAAAACGTTGCATTTCTTTAAACCAATCACAATCGTCTTGGGCGGTGCAAAGTGCCGAGCGGAGCCACGGTGCCTCGGTGCAGTTAAACATAATCCTCAGAAATCCACCGCAGTTTAAAATTACATCACAAAGAAAGCGGAAGGAAACGGACATCCGAAAACGGACATCCGAGTACAAGTATGACATCCAGCAGAATTGCCCTCAAAATGAGAGCAACCCCGTCATGGATATAGACTACCATAAGTGCAACCACCAGTAAGGGCACCAGCCCTCGATTCAGAACTGTGACAAACCATCATACTAAATATGTAATGATTCAGAAATACTCTTTTTTTTTCATCTTTTTGAGCTAGTTTTGTTTATTGCTCTCACACATGATTCATTGAGTCATAAAAATCAAACATCTTAAAAATAATCTTAATGGACACTTGAACAAACAACAAACACTTTCTCATCAGGGATGTCTTGCAGAATTACTGTATATCTTACTCTTCTCTTTTGGTAATCATAATAATTATATCATTGTATATGACTCAACCTTTGGCACATCTATATTTCTTTACAATCCAGAGTGGTGAGAAGAACACTTTTTACAGAAGTTATCTATTTAATCCCATTTATAGAGGAAACGGTAAATTGGGAATAAAAAAAAGATTTGTTATACAACCTGCAAGGTGTCTCAAGAGTTACTCAACAGCATTACAACCCACTCCATCCTCTGTGATTCAGGAGCTATAAACAGAAGCTAGAAGAAAAGACGGATGACCAATCTGTCCCATCTATTCTTCTTTATGGCAAACGGCAGGCTCGATTGCAGAGAGAGGATTATATTCCTCTGCACAATTTTAATTGTGTTGAAATATGCTACAGTGGCTTTCTGATCTTTCTTTATATTAAAACAACATCGAGATGCCATATAGGAAGACAGGTCCCCGCGGTTACGGAGATTTGACTTTCTCAACAGCCTGCGAGGTAGCCTACTTATTGGGATTACTTTAAAATCTATCCAGAGTGGGTTAAACTGGCCATGGTAGCATGTGTAAAACCCGTCTCCAGTGTGCCAGCAGAGAGAGGCTTCTGCCTGCAGATCTGCATCAAAACAGTTGCAGAAAGACACTTGTTTACAATTATTTTGTTCAAGTCGGCACTTGATCATTTTATGAGCCAGTTTGTTTGTACTGTAGTTTGAGTGTTTGATTTCCTCAGCCTAGCCATTGGAAAATAGGCCTATTTTAATACAATTATGTACACTGATTTAATTCTTTTGTCCTCTCTGCCTGTAGCAAGTAGCCTACATTTCAATAAAAATAGTATGAATCTATATCAATTGATGATATTATTCTTTATATACAGTATAGCCCAGCTATCAATTGTTTTTAAGTGCAATAAACAGGAAATATTTGACCGAAATGTTTTTCCATTTGACTGGAAAAATTAAACCTTACAGGTCACATGGCTGACACCAATTTTTGTCTGAGAAATAGGAGTATTGCCTTAACCCAAATATAATCGTTTTTTTAAACTGCATGTAAACACACAGAGTCTCTGTGGCTCAGCCGGCCACAGCTGCAAAATCTCTTCTACTTCTGTCCACCAGTGACGCAATGATTGTCAGCGTGGGCCATTTTCGCTGGATATTGTTGCTGAGGACAGCTCTCATGGGGCTGTATGTGTGTTACTGCATGTTTACTGCAAAAAAGGCGAGTGGATCATCTCTACATCTTACTTGGTAAATTAAGGATTTATTTAGACAAACAGAGTTGCTGATTGTTTGAACAGTGGAGAGATCTAACTAAGACACATTTGGTGAGTTTTTTTTCTTTTCTGTCCAATTTGAATGAAGTGTGTGGGAGAACTCGTTTCATTGGTAGGTAGAAGTTTGATGATTGGTTAAATCCAGCACATCAAAAACAAATTCCATGTGGACTTTTTAATTTATTTATTTTTCTGAAATACTCATACATCAGAAATCGGGCACCAGGCCCGAGTACTTAAGCCCTGCGTTAGTTAGAGCTGCGTTCCTCTCATATGATTGGTAGGTGAAATCAATTGACTTGAAAATAGTAAACCGCATGCAAGTTCCCAATTTTATTTTATTTTTTCCTCACGGCCGCAAGCCGGAGATCCGACATGGTGCCAGAATACTTTAGCCCTGGGTTACATAAATCAAAATATAGAGTGATTACTCGCCCATGGCCAGTCCGCCGTTGGGTATCCACAGCCTGCCTATACTTGGTCCGGATGGCTTTCGGCTTTGATGATATCTGACTTTTACAGATAGCGTCTTTCTTGTGTGGATATGACGTCCCTCCAGGTACAGGATACTACTGAAGAAATATGTCTATATATTTTGACTGGCAGGACTCCCAGTCTACGCCCTGTTGTGCCACCTCCTCGTCTGTCCAGACAAAATTGTCAGCTTTCATGTTTTGGTTTCGCGGTTACTAGGGAGAGAAGTAGAAGGAAGGTTCTACGCAGGCGCGCGGACTTGGTGGTGTAGTGTGGCAGTGCTTCACACTATCACCTAGCCGCCTGGTGTGCATACTACATCGAATTTCACACACTTTTGCGTCACCAAATGCACGCAGATTTCCCCCCCAAAACGCTCGTCTAAACGCGGAATAAAAAGTGATAACGCAAGGCACTTTTGCGTTTTCTCTTCAGATCGTCTAAACATAGTCTTAATCTTAACCTTTTTCCTTCCCTTTCTTCACCTGCTTGTAGCTGTATTAGTGACATTAGTACTACTATGTTTCGCAATTAATGCAACAATACTTTGTAAAAATCAATACAGCTTCATCCACAGCCAGTGTATTACTTTGTTTTTATTTCCTTTTAAAATGTTTATTATGCAGCGGACACAAAGGCAAATTCCTTAAGGCCCAGACACACAGATCCGACGGTCAAACGTCGGCAGAAAAAGCAGTTGGACTGATCAGTCTCCCCAAATTGGTCAAAAAAGTGCCTCGGAACACACCAAAGCGACAAGACGTAATACGTCTCCATAACAGCAGGCGGCGCTAATTAGTGGGAATGCTGTTCAGCAGCATTCCCGCTATTGTTATTCCTGTCGGCCATTTTTTTATTTATTATTATTCTGTACGTTTTTTGGCTCTCCGTAACTTCTGCATACGTTCAGCTATTAAAACCCATTCACCTTTTAAAATGTTCAGCTCTTTCAGCTAATGATGGGACTTCTTCAACGTTTTTTCTACTATTTATACTTTTTAAAATATTAAGCTTTTTAAGACTTTTTTTTAACATTGAAGTCAACATTTTCAGCCCCTCCATACTTTCACCTACAGACGCCAAACAAACTTTAAAATGTTCACAAAAACTTCAGGTATTAGGCTATTGCTTTTCAGTTTGATATCTTTTACAGTTTTTGTGAAAAAGCACCAAAAAAAAAGCACAGCTCCTTAAAAAAATTATCTTTGTCCCTTCTCTATAAATTGCTTTCACGCCCACAATTTTTACTTGTCATACACAATTTATACATGAAAACGTAGGTATTTTTGTCTAGTTTCAGCCAATGTGCTCAGTTCTGCGATATGCCTTATACTTTTGGCTCGATGACCTTCCAAATGACAACAGTTCCAAATCTTCCTCCATTCGCTGCCATATTAAACGTCCTCCACATTTCCCAGCGAAACGCAGAGCGAACCAGTTTTTTTTTTTTTTTTTTTTTTTTTTTTTTTTAAATCGCTTATATGCCCACATTTTTAAGTTTATCAACATAAATTTTATATGGATGTGTTCATAAAGGCATTGTCGTGGTCACGATTACATCATTTCAGTGATACGCCTTATCATTTTAGCAGTCTGAGCCTTTATTTGAGAGCTTGTTCTCAGTGTGTTTGAATAGCTCCAGTGGGGCACAGCTGACAGTGTCAGTAGGTGACACGGTCGTTAACCTGATTAAAGATCAAAGAGATCCCATCACAGACTTCAAAAGAGTGTTTTCACTGGTCATACGTTACCATGACAACACTTTCACAGACAGTTAAATTGAATACTACAGGCAGTAATATGAACATTAGTCTACATCTTTTGCGCTCTACTTCTGTCTGTCTGTCTCAGTCTCTGTCTGTCTCTCTCTGTCTGCCTCTGTCTGTCTGTCTGTCGCTCTCTCTCGGTCTGTCTCTCTGTCTGTCAGTCTCTCTCTGTATGTCTGTTTCTCTCTGTCTGTCTTCCTCTCTCTCTCTTTCTCTGTCTGTCTATTCCTTCCTCTGTCTGTCTATTCATTCCTCTCTCTCTCTCTCTCGCTGTCTGTCTATTCCTTCCTATCTCTCTTTCTCTCTCTCTGTCTGTCTATTCCTCTCTCTCTCCGTCTATTCCTTCCTCTCTCTCTCTCTCTCTCTCTCTCTCTCTGTCTATTCCTCTCTCTCTCTCTGTGTCTCTCTGTCTCTCTCTCAATTCAATTCGATTTGCTTCATTGGCATGAACAAAGAAAACATGTTGTCTCTCTCTCTCTCTGTCTGTCTGTCTATTCCTCTCTCGCTTTCTGTCTGTCTATTCCTCTCTCTCTTTCTGTCTATTCCTCTCTCTCTCTCTGTCTATTTCCGCATTTTCATCTCTGTTTCTCATAGCATTTGTAGGTCTTCCAGACTTAATCATAATTTCAGTTACAAAATAAATTATTTTATATATTAGTGATGTTATTCAACTTTTTCATGAAATTCATGTTAATTGAAACCATTCATACTTTTTCAACTATTCTCACTACTTCAACTTCTTACTGATTTAAGCTATTCATCCAGTTTAGCTTTAGCAATTCAGCTATCCAGCATTCCCACGCATTTTCTGCAGGAAATGCATTTTCTAGTTTTTCTTCTTCTTATTCCCTCTTCCGTACGTTTTTTGGCTCTCTGTAACTTCTGCATACGTTCAGCTATTAAAACCATTCAACTTTTACAATGTTCAGCTCTTTCAGCTAATGATGGGACTTCAACTTTTTTTCTACTATTTATACTTTTTAAAATATTAAGCTTTTTAAGACTTTTTTTTAACATTGAAGTCAATGAGAGCATGCTTCAAATCCTTAAAATCTTCTTCCGCTCCCAAAATTTTCAGCCCCTCCATACTTTCACCTACAGACGCCAAACAAACTTTAAAATGTTCACAAAAACTTCAGGTATTAGGCTATTGCTTTTCAGTTTGATATCTTTTACAGTTTTTGTGAAAAAGCACCAAAAAAAAGCACAGCTCCTTAAAAAAATTATCTTTGTCCCTTCTCTATAAATTGCTTTCACGCCCACAATTTTTACTTGTCATACACAATTTATACATGAAAACGTAGGTATTTTTGTCTAGTTTCAGCCAATGTGCTCAGTTCTGCGATATGCCTTATACTTTTGGCTCGATGACCTTCCAAATAACAGTTCCAAATCTTCCTCCATTCGCTGCCATATTAAACGTCCTCCACATTTCCCAGCGAAACGCAGAGCGAACCAGTTTTTTTTTTTTTTTTTTTTTTTAAATCGCTGATATGCCCACATTTTTAAGTTTATCAATATAAATCTTACATGAATACGTTCACAAAGGTTGTGTGTCTCTAACGGTGAAGTCGTTGTTTCAATAGCATGTACTGTTGTGGATTTATTAAGGCTTGTTTGAAGGGTTCTCTCACACGGTCTCTCACTCAGTAGCATTAGCAGGTGTGGTGCAGTTTAACAGCAGGTGACAAGGTCGTTAACTGATCAAAGGATGTTTCCAAATACTCGTCACCATGACAACACTTTCACAGACAGCATCAGCAGTCTTTCAGCCTTTTCAGTCAATTCATGTCAACTTTCATCTTTGACAGTATTACAGTTTAGCTTCCAGCTTTTCTAACAATGTATTTTAGCTCTTCACTTATTTAGGTAATGCAGTTTAGCTTCCAACTCTGACAATTTTCCAGATGTTTCAGCAGTTCAATGCATTTGAGCTTTAAGATTTTACATACAATTTGTTTCACATTTCTGCATTTGAGAGTCATTATCAGTTAGAAAATATACTCAGGCCTCACAATGTTCTACATATTTTGTCATTATTCAACTTTTGAAGCCAACCGTTCTGTTTAGCATAAGCTTTTAACTTTTTCACACACACACACACACACACACACACACACACACACACACACACACACACACACACACACACACACACACACACACACACACACACACACACACACACACACACACACACACACACACACACACACACAAGAGCTGAAGGACCATCTTCTTGGTGATGGTGTAGAGGCTATGACACATGCCTGTCATGTGGGAGAACTGGGCTCAAATCCCACTGAGGTACATCAATCAATGTGTCTCTGAGGTAAACACTTAAGCCATACTCGCCTCAAAAGGAGTGACCTATATAGGTAGAAAGTTGCTTCCTTTTATCTTTTTCCTCTATCTCTCTTTCTGCTTGTTTGTTCTATGCCATGGATATGGCTATGCCTTTTTAGTCAATTCATTGAAACTTCCACTTTTGACAGTATTACAGTTTAGCTTCCAACTTTTCTACAAATGTATTTCAGCTCTTAACATATGTGCAGTTCAGCTTCCAACTTCCAAGCTTTCCAGCAGTGTAGTGCAATGCATTTGAGATTTTTCAAACAATTTGTTCCATATTTTTGCATTTTCATCAATGTTTCTCACAACAATTGTATGTCTTCCATACTGATTCATAATTTCAGATAAAATAAAAATAAATTATTTTATACATTGGTGGTTTTATTCAACTTTTGAATAAAATTCATACTCAAACCGATTTCCACTTTTTTTAACTATTCTCACTACTTCAACTTATTCTTACGGATTTAAGCTATTCATCCAGTTTAGCTTTAGTAATTCAGCTATTCATGTTTTATTTTGGTTCTCTCTTTTTCCTCTCCTCTCCTTCTCTCTGTCCCTCTCTTTCCTTTGTTCAGCCCCATTCTTTTCACCTAATATATTTCACATCTCCTATCAGCTAGATTGATGCTTTTTTGTTCTATGCAGTGTATACGTCTGATAATAATACAAAGTATTTCTTCTTTCAGCAGTTTTAGGTAATTCATTTAAACTTTCATCTTTGACAATATTACAGTTCAGCTTCAAGCTTTTCTAACAATTTATTTTAACTCTTCGCTTAGGTAATGCAGTTTAGCTTCCAACTCTAACAATTTTCCTGATTTTCTAGCAGTGTAGTGCATTTGAGCTTTAAGATTTTTCGTACTATTTGTTTCATATTTCTGCATTTGTGAGTGATTATAGTTAGAAAATATACTCAGACCTCACAATGTTCTACGTCTTTTGTCATTATTCAACTTTTAAAGCCAACAGTTCAGTTTAGCATAAGCTTTTAACTTTTTAATGAAATTCATATGTGTTAAAACGATTTCCACTTTTTCAACTATTCTCACTACTTCAACTTCTTCTGACGGATTTAAGCTATTCAACCAGTTTAGCTTTAGCAATTCAGCTATTCTGCATTCCCACGCATTTTCTGCAGGAAATGCATTTTCTAGTCTGTATTGGTGCCCAAAAATGAAAACCGGCAGCTGATTAGACGAACGTGTCACGTGGGTCTGGTTTCTCCGGAAATTCAAAGACAGACTGTCATGGCGACTTGTTCAGAATACGATCTCATGTTGCACTAAAATAGTTCACCAAAACGTCTTTCTGCAGTGCAGTTGCTGAATCTGTCTTCATTTCATATCAACAAAGGTCAGTTTAAAAGATTTTCATCAGATTTTGAGAGACTCTAGTCACGCTCATTCAGCTCCCCGTTTCCGGGTTAGCACTCTACCAATCAGATGGGTAATTTGAGTCAGACTGCCGGCAGTGCCTGTCCCGCCGATTATAACATGTCAAATTGGCCAAAATGAAGGGCGACGGCCCCTCGGACGGATGACGGCACGGAACACCGAACAGACTCGAGTCACTGACCTCGCCAGACTGTCCAACGGCCGATTATCAGCTCTGTGTGTCCGGGCCTTTACATGCAAAAACCTAATTGGCAATAAACCTTATTCTGATTCTGATGCATTACAAATATATAGATAGGGATAAAGAAAATAAGTCAAAAGAAGCTATTAATAGAAAGATCACAGTAGATTCATGAATATATTAGAATAATCATTGACACCTATAAATATATTCATTTATTCATTGGTGTCTGAGGGGATTGGATTAAATTTGGCGACCCTTGAGACAATCACTGCCCATAGCATCTTCCGACCATACAGCCAACAAAGCGCCACCGACGGTGGTGTGATCTGAGACTATTGTGCCCACATCTTTGCCGAGACTGGAGCATCCTGGATTGGTTACACCTGACGCGCAGGAGTCCGGTAGGACGAGGGGAGGCGGACTGTTTACATCGGTGATGCTTATTGCTCAAAGTCAAAGCTGATGGACAATATTTAGAGACTAAAACTGCATGTTGTTATGCAACCCTGTGTTGTACAATGACATTAAATGAACCTTGATCCTCATTTGACAGGTGTATTTTGAAGTGAATAATAGTTTGTCATGGAAAGGATCTCTTCTGGGCAATCAGTCTTGTCTGAACTGACTGGATTAGAGAAAAAGTGTGTAGCATTAGCTAGCATGTTAGCATGTTTGCCAAGCCAGTTTGACAAGTTCAGTTTTCTCTTTCATCTTTTCGTTAATAAATAGGCCTACCTGTCGGGATCACTGGGAAACCTAAAAGGTAGCTCTGGATTCTCACTTGGATAATTTGAGCAGAAGAACACAGCTTGTGGTTCTTCATGAGACTGACATAGAAGTCCAGTGTTTCCCATACATACAGTAGGTTCTACTTGGCCGCCCCGCTCAGGTAGATAAAATCCTGAATTACATTTTTTATCCAATCAACAATGTATTTTTATAGCGCACACAGACCAGCGGCCTCCAGCCCCTCCCCCTTGTGAAGTCTTGCGCCGCGTGCATGGCACAGCATTAATGCTGCACTTCAGGCTCAGAGGCTATCAGTAGTAGTACTGCTGGTGGTCTTGCCGTGGGATTAACTGTACTAATAAACTGTAGAAATGCAGCGGCCACACCGCTGTGAAAGCTCCCTCAACGTCATTTATTAGTCTAGTCGTTTACTCTCTCCGCGATAGTCTCTTCCGCTCTAGCTTATCTTTATAATGGAGCTAACCGGATCTAACCGCTAACCGGCGCTAACCCTTGCTAACCCTTGCTAACAGAGCCTTCAGTTCCTGTTCTCCGTGCCCGTCTCCATTAAATGTATTAATTTACTCGAGCCTAAAAAAGTCAATTGATTGTGTTGGCTGTAAAAGTTTAAACTACAACTCAGAGTTGTTTGAATTAATCTGTTCAGAAGAGATCGTAAGGAGTGCAAGACGGACATGTATAGTACAAAACAGCGCGTTTAAGATCCTCCAAAACAGATTAAAACACTTAAAAAAAACTAAATGATCTAACAAACAAAATGAACAAGAATTAACTTAAGATAGCCGTAGTCTTATATGATTTAACACAAGGAAGGAGGAGCTAGTGTTAAGATTTATAATAAGATTACTTTCTGTACGGATCATAGTATAGTTTTAAGGTTAAGTTGTAAATACATATAACATATGGGCTCCTGGGGCCTGTTTCACAAAACAAAGATAAGGGATTAAGCTAGGATTTCCCCGTTATCCTGGATGAATTTAGCCTTGACTCGGTTTCACAAAAGCAGAGGCACATAAATCACCATGGAGATTTATTCTGTGCAGCTAGCCTGCTCCCGACCAGGCTAACAGCCAGGATTTATTTAATCCTGGAGCCTTTTCTGATCACCCAGCAGTGGTTTTACCCTATTATCAGCCTGGATTAAAATACAACAGGTGCATATTGCTGTTCATTTAAGTACTGTTATTTAAAGTTGTGACCATTTTTTTTAATTTTTATAATTATTCATGTGACAGTCATTGTTACTGTTATATTGCTGTATGAAGACTGCTGTTCATATTGTTGTTAGAAATTTGATGAATATATTATGACAGTTGCTGAGATAATTAGAAAAGGCTGATAAAATTTCAAATGTGTTTTAAATGAAGTCTGTTACTAAGGGCAATACATACAATGCTGTACATTTCTATAGTTGACCAATGCACCTTGAATTATTTTAGTTGATTAATTTTTTTAATTCTTTAACAATAAAGGATCATGTTTGTTCAGCTTCCATGCATTGTATTTGGCATTCTTAGCACACAATTTGTGTAGTCCAGTAAACTGGGACTATAATTTGGGAGGACTGTACATTTTAAAGAACATATCCTAATTGTACAATCCTCCCAACTTATAGTCTTAGTTTACTGGACCAGTAACTATCTAGTGATGTAGGCTACTGTACATTCATATAAAAACAGGAAGAGGACACCTCAATGGTTTTTCACCTTATATTCTGTTGGGGGGGAAATAACTCATAAATATACTCTGTTCCATTCATGTTTACAGTGTGCATGGGATTTATCACTTAATTATCTTTATAGTTTCTAGATTTTAGAGTCCAATTTCTTCAGTGTCTTGATTTTCTATGTCCATATATACAAGGGAGCAAGGCATATACTATGTAGAGAAGGAAACTTGTCCTCTATAAAAAAAAATTAAAAATAAAAGAAACGCGAGAAAAAGTGTAGCAGATAATAGCGGACAGACTGAATGATAGTCTAAAAATATACATTTATGAACTACTGCTCTTAACTGAAACCATTCACTGAGTCACTGTCATTTGCAAAAACGAACAGTTGTACACTTTGCATTAAAAGCGAGCAGTGGAAGTTAATATGACTTAGGAAATTTATATTTTAGCCCATGAGAGAGAGGGAGGAACAGAGTGAAAGAGATATTTACGCATCAAATTTCCTGAGTAACGTTATCTTCTGCTTACTTTTAAGGCAAAAAGTACAACTGTTAATTTGTGCAAATGATTAGTAGCCTAATCCTTGAATGGAATGATTATGACGGTTTCAATTCAGAGCAGTGGTCAGTTAATGTATATATTTAGGCTACTTAAGCGGTTTCTCGGTTTCATTACAGCGGCCGTGTTTCTTTTCTTTTTGTACAAATAATGTGTTTCACGTTATCATACTTCCACAAGAAGCTGCTGCTCACTCTGTATAAAGTATGTACAATGCGTATTCTCCATTTTGGCATTAGTAAATCTGTGATCGACCTCGCAGTCTTTTTAGGAAAGCCGTGGACGCGCATCTATCTGAATTACTTCAGATAGACTAGATCAAGCCTCGCTTTATCAGTTATCCTGGATTTATATATTCTGCTTTTGTGAAACAGGCCCCAGGTAATCAGGTAATTTTTATCTGCTGAATCATAACATTTCACAAACCAACCAGGTTTAATTGACAAAGCACATCAAAGGTAGCCTGGTTGTGCCCTCCAACGTACTTCCACTCAATTTTCATTTTCCTTCACTACTCCGTCTGGGTTTGCGGTATATTCTTGGGTTTTCTCTGGCCAAATATTTGCCTGTCCAATCAGCGAACAGAGGGAGTGGCTGAGAACGATGACGTTGACGTGCGCTGGAAAGATGCGAGCAAAGCCAACGCTGCCGGATATCCAGAAGTTAAATCCCGAGCAAGAATAATATTTGCTGAATTTTGTAGGTGGCCATGATGTTGTGGCCATCCTCCCCACGGGGTTCGGGAAAAGTTGGATTTTCCAGCTCGCTCCGTTAGTGGTGAAGGAGTGGCTAAGGCGAACGCTAGCGATGCTAAGCCGACGTCACGACCAAACGTTAGCGATTGGTTATGGCAGATCCAGAGTGGCTCTGGGCAGATCCAATAGTTTTAAACTACAACAGAGTACCCGCCTTCAAGGAAGTTAACACTTGTCAATGGAGAGTGACTGGACTGTCTGTACAAATGAAATGGACCAGAGTCTGGAAGGACCAGGCTAGATCAAAGGCTACAATTCATCTGTATCACATTTTTGTCTGATTTGTTTAATATATATAGTTATTTCTTTCCAAATTATCTGTGAATGTTATGTAGTTTTCAATAAATAGTTCATAAACCTTCATTTGACTAGTTTATTACTGAACCCAGCCATCACAAACCGCGCCGTCACATCCTGCGCCACCCACCACCACAAGTAAATTTACTTTACTTTGACATTAGTCAGGGCAGCATTCAGTCCAAAATGACGGCTGCGCTTACTTGTGGCTGTTGCGCAAAAACAACATGAGTGTCACCTCTTATTATATTAACCTCTTTACCCTGCAGGCCTGTGTGTGTGTGTGTGCGTGCGTGTGATTGTGGTTGTCAACTTACAGGGAGCATGTGTGTATCAAAGAGCAAAGGATGTTCAGGCAATGTATCTCTTTTAATGTTAGTAACACAAACAGACACATATTTGTCTCTGATTTATGACTGCGTGAGTGTGTATGTGTGACTGTGTGTAATGGCCTGTGTTTGGGGGAAGCTGGGGGCCTGGGAACTGTGTGGAAATCACATTGGGCTTCTTCTGGCTCATCTCAGAGTCATGGGAAACAACACTGACCAAAAACAACAGGGATTGTGCACGCTGCAGCTTGACCACCCGCCATTATACTGTTTGGACTGGACATCATACACCAACTTCTGACATAGATAAAAGTCCTTTAAACTAATCTGTAGCTTTAAATTATTTTCTGCAGCTACTTACTGGTGGGAAATATGAACAAAATAAGGCTCAATCATTATGCATCAATTATTAAGTAGTCTCGCATTGCCAGACCTTCCTCCACAACGCTGCGGAGGAGGGTCTGGCGAGTCCACACAGCATTCTGGGATGGGAGAAAAATGTGCCCTGGTGTATTGGCATTTCTTTAAACCAATCACAATCGTCACGGGCGGCGCTAAGTGCTGCACGCAGCCCCGGTGCCTCTGCAAAATAGCCGCAGGAAGGAACTTGTTTTGGTGGAACACGTGTATGTTCAAAAGTAGTTTTAGTCATGCAACAGAAAACTCAGATTGGACAGACAGTCTAGCTAGCTGTCTGGATTTACCCTGCAAAGATCTGAGGAGCAGTTAACCATAGTCCTCAGAAATCCACCAGAGTTTAAAATTCCAACCCAAAGGAAGAGTTAGGTAACGGAAATCCGGCCGAAAAAAGACATACAGTGGAATTTCCGGTGGCAACGGGGCAATCCCGGAAGTGGAATGTCGTGGATATTCAAGATTCAAGATTCAAAAAGCTTTATTGTCTAATATCTTGCCATGTTAGAAAATGCTCTTTTGATTGAAGGCAGAGTGTGTGTGATGTGTCAGTGGCATGAGTTTTGTATATGTATTGCATTGGGAATGAAGGATTTGACTTTTTAGCCAGAGGCACTCTGAACCTTCTTCCTGATGGTAATAGCTCAAAGCTTTGGTGGAGGGGATGGGAGGCATCCTGATTGACAAAGTTGGATTTTCTTTCCACTGCTTGTATATAAAGATCAGATGGCTGTTTTTGTGGAATGCCTATGATCTTAACGGCTTGCCTGGCTATCCTAGCCAGCTTTCGCTTGCATTTGTTTGGTAGGAAGCTGTACCAAGATGTGATGTTGAAAGCGATGACAGACTATCAGTGACTGGTATACTCTGGATAGAATGTCATGTCCCACTTCAAATCCTTTAAGCCTTCTGAGGAGACACATGCGCCGTTAGGCCTTTTTGTAAATTGTGTCAGCATACAGGGTGAAGGTGTGAAGGTGTATAGACTTATAATTAAGCAACTTTTTACAACCTATCATTGAACTCATTGCGATTTACTAGAACTAAATATGCTAATTAAAAAAATTAAAGGATGAGGAATTAATGACTCTCTGAAGACATGTATTGTTGTAAATGTGAGTTAAAAGGCAGAAAATATGGATTTACTTCTTTGTAAATGTGTTTATAGCTGTTCAGAACAGCCACACTGAATGCGGGGAAGAAATAGAGACAGTCGCGTTCTCATATACAGGCGGCCACAGTCTTGGGAGCTAATGTCTTTCTAAACTATCTTTTTAATAAACTGTCTGTACACTTACAAAGTTCTCAATGCTTCGGTTAACATTTTGAGACCCTCATTATGCTTGAGGTGCGGTGATATTTTGAGCATTTTAGTGGTATAAAAAGCGATTTGTTTTTACTTTCCCTGTGCCCCGAATACTAGCGTTGTAAGCTAATCAGCGGTCCGCGCTAGCATGTTTCAAACTACAAACACATTCGATTAGCATGAAAACATGTCCCAGCGAACAACAGAGTGGGTACACATCTGTTATTATCCCCTAGGTTCGTTTGCGCCGGAATTGTCCTTTAAGAAAATGTAGCTTGAGTGCATGCTACTGCACTACTTGCAATAAAAGAGCTAAGCTTCTTAAAGCTTTTTGATTGAGAAAACAGCGATGTTATTGAGAAGTAGTTAAACTAGTAACACCGCTGTAGCGCTGCTACCCTAACCCGGTAAAACTGGAAACTGACCCAACTCTAGAACTGAGTCATTTCATAATAATTACCCTTCAATATTCTTTTTTAAAATAACAAGCTACATGACCTGCTCTTTGCAAGTACGCAGTGTGTTTTTCAGCAATGACAATACAAGCCAATGTCATAAAAGTTTTTTTTGCTGTTGGGTGCCTGGAGAAGGTGAAAGCATGAGGAAAGCCAACAGCTCCTAAGGTTCTTGTCTTCTCTTCTGGCAGTGAACAGCTTGATAATGTACTACTAAATACTACTAAACTAAAAATGTGTGCATGTGTGTGAGAGGGAATTTGTGTGTGTTTAAGTGCAACAACAACATTATACAACACTTTGCTTACTTGTAATAGGAAAGAACTTTTTTGTAAGACATACACACACACTCTCTCTCACACAATACATTTTGTTTTCAGTGAAGATTAAAACATTATTCAAATTTGCACATTGATTTATTTGTGGCAGCCTCCCACAATATCATTATTGACTACCACATATTGATTTTCTATTTATTTTTTGAACGATTTAATATAAGTCAAATTGCACACACGCACACGCGCACACGCACACGCACGCACACACACACACACACACACACACACACACACACACACACACACACACACACACACACACACACACACACACACACACACACACACACACACACACACACACACACACACACACACACACACACACACACACACACACCTGTGAATAGCCCGTCCTCTCTGTCCACACTTTGAATTAAAACATGATAATGCGCGGGAGGAAGGATTGTTGTTGGCTTTTCCCCGCAGAGAAGACGGCGGGCCGAGTTCGTGCATAGAATCAATCCTAAGTTCCCGAATGGTTAGTATAATGAACACCTCTGCGCAAATTTGTCCAAAACGGATGCATTCAAGTTAACTCTGGTAACTTACTCTATGTTCTTAACACAACAGCGTAAATCTAACAGGCCCAATTCTTCAAATAAGTTATTATGTTGTTATGTAAGCAGCCTAGCTAGTAAGGGTGAGTACGCTTTAAGTTAATGCTGGGACACAGCTGGATTGTCGAGGTTAGCATGCTGCTAGCGTAGCTATATGTACAGGACCCTGAGAAGGGGCCTCTGTAACAGCCCCAACTACGTTCTCCAAACATGAGGTATTGCTGCTGTGGCTTTCCCAGAATAGTTAGTTAGTCAGTGGGAAGGTTTTGCACTTTGGAAGACGAATAGACGGACATTTTTATCATGTGATAACAACAGTTTTTAGTATTTCAATTATTCAGGAGCTTCTCAATAAATATCTTAAAATAAGTCTGCTGATATGGGGGAAAAACATTTATCTTGTCTTTTCAGTGATAAAATGACTCAACTTCAGCATCTTACAACCAAACACATGTGGGAGAGAAGAGGGATTGCTGCCTGAAAAAAAGCTAGAATGTGTACCATGGATATTAGTCAATCCATCAAAACAACTATTCCCTCAATCCACTGAGGCCTTCAAATCAAAGGGCATTATTTCCGGTCGTTCGGTCGGAGCTGGTTTGGCTCATGGCAATTCTAATTTAGATTTATTTTAGATTTCTTTTTTACCGATAGCCAACCCTCGTTAACCGATCATTAACAATTAACTGATAAGCAGGCAATGAGTCCCACATACTTTCCTTGCTCCGTGTCCGAGGACAGCTGCAGACTTGTACTTGTACCATGATGTTCCCTGCATTGTTGTGGACAAATGCAGCCCCTTAGCTAGAACTGCTTGTGTGTCCGTGCGACTGACGAGTCCGTAGCTGTCCGAGCCCGTCTCCACCGCATCCACCTGCGAGGTTGTCAGCTGTGTGTCTGCCTGGCATACACTGCATGTAGGACAGCCGATTTAACCCACCAGTCCTTATCCATATAGTGGCAGGAGTCACGTAGCTCCCTGCTGTGAGCACCGCCCGGCAGAGAGCCACAAACTTAGCAGAAAAAAAGAGCTTAAAATGCAACTTGCTAGTGAGAGTTTGCACTAGCAAGTTAACTAGCAGTTAAGCAATTCATTGTATAGCCATTTTTTTCTTTTACAATGCAAAAAAACTTGTTTTTACTTTATTTTTGTTTTAACAATATTGTTTTTAACAGTTTAACTGATAGTATAAATCGGTCAAAATTCTTGTTGTCGGTTACCAGGTAATCATTACCATCCCTAATTGTAATAGCCCCATGAGTGAAAGCATGACTACTAGTGTTTATGTACATTCATGCCCTCACTCTCACTTGCCTGCTCTCTTAAGCGCAATTTATGCTGGAGATACCGACCCTACGCTGGACCCTATGCCGTAGCCTGACGTGTACTTCTTGAAAAATGTGACTACACGTCGCGGTGATGCACGATGCTCGGCTGTGGCTTGGTAGCTTTGAATCCCCCCCCCCCTCTCATTTCCTGGTTCTCCTTCTCCATTAACAACATGAAATCAAGGAGAAGGTTAACTTTTCCTGCTCCAGATTTCCCACCGTGGTCAGAAAGAACAGGGGAGACACTTTCTTTCTCTCACTATGACTCTAGAGTCGAAGATAATCACCATCACTCTCTCACTTGCTCTACCACACACTTCCCACGTACACACACATGCCGGCCCTGCTATAAAAGAGATGGACACACACCAACGCACAAGTATAAACTTCAAGCAACTTACGTAGGCTACGGTGAAAGCTCTACGTGGAGCCTCCGCACAACCATAAATCAAGCATTACAATCATACATGTGTAGACACCACAGAATGTCCTGGTCTCGAGATTTTCACACACCATCTGTGAAACTAAACACATACTACTGACCTAGAAGTTGGCCCGTCTGAAGACTGTATATGGAATGCCATTTCTGGCCCAATAACAAAAAGGAGAGGAAAAACAGAAAAATACAACTAAAAATAGAACTACTTTTCTAAAAAAAAAAAAAATCATGAAGGAGCTCAGCTTTTGTTTTCTGGCTAAAAATCATATTCAATGCAATTACATCACCTCTAAGCCATTTAAGCAATAGCCAAGCAAATAGTATTATTAGGAGGTTATGTTTGTAATAAGACAACAGTCTCATTCTAAAATGATTTAGAATAACTAACATTCAACTAAATAACATGTCCTTGCTCTTAGCACATTAGAAATGATCTTTAAACCCGCATAATAATGTGGATTCTGAATTTATTCCATTTGGTTTTTTTGTGAAGACAATGTCATTTTTCAGTTTATAAAAAGGTCTAAGGAAGTGGTCAGCTCCCCTGGGGAGGCACATGGTTTCAGTCTTAGGGAGAGGAGGGAAAGACAGAATGGAAATAAATGAAGTAAGAGACAAAGAAGCAGAGGGTTTGGAGAGCTCAGGTTGTCTTTGAACAAAATGTGACAACAGGGAGACCACAGCCTTTTCTGTGATGCCATGGCAACAGGTTCCAGGGTGGGTAAGAAAAAGCAGCTAGAATCAGGTGTAAAAACTAGAACAATAATCAACTCAGAGAAAGCGATCAAGGATTTAAAAAAAAAAAAAAAAAAAACGTGTGTGCATTCATGGAAAACATCAAAACACCAGCAGCAGTGTCAAATGAGCAGGAAGACTGTAATTCAATTCAAGGGATTAACATTTTGCAACAAGCTCCTGCACTCTATTTCTGTTATATTCATGAGGATGAAACACCCTTATATATGACCAAACATCATTGATACCAACAGATGAACAATGACATTATGTAATTCAATATTTAAGCAATGAGCCACCACAATACATTTAAGTTATTTTCCCGATCCCATTAATTTTATTCTCATTTCTTTTACTTGCATGATTTTTTTTTTATATAGGTATTTGCTATTGCATTGTTGGAGGGAGCATGAGATTTTCATCGCCAACGACTGCTTCTCTGTAATTGTTGTGCCTATGACAATAAATGACTTGAACCCACTTCTGCCATGCCACTATCACAGGCTCTGATCGTGGTAGCTCACATATTGGTGCGGCACAGGGATGCTAACCATATGGAAATAAGGCATACGAGTGGTGTACTTTATGAAAATTTAGAAATTTTCACCACAAAACAAAATTACCACTTACCACTCCTGCGGCTACCAGCAGCTCTGACTCTGCATACACATGCAGGTCACTGTTTTGGACAGATATTTCACAATATTGTGAGAGAGAGAGCCCAACCCACATATCCCTGTTAAACTCTCCATAGCGATCTGTTGTCTGAAATGTGAGCAATGAAATGTGGTCAGCTTTGGCAACAAGCACAGGAGTTTTTTCATAACATCTCTATTTTTTAACACTGTCTCTCTCTGACTTTGTGGTTCTAAGGACTTTGATTATCCTTGACGTAATCTACCTGCTCAAACAGGTGCACCACACTAGCTTGTCCTAGATCCCAAGCAGTGGGCGGTACATTAAATTACCCTGGACTGAATTTTGCAACAACAAAAAAGATGGTATGAGTCTTGTTTGTCACAGAGTAATAACTAGCATGATGGAATTTCACCAGGCCAATGTAATATCTCAGGAATGGATATATACTGAAATGGTAAAAGGTATTAAAAACAACCAAGCAAAGCACAGAAAGAAAAACTGAGAAAGACGTAACATTGTATTGCTAATCTCTCCGGACACCAGCCTAGGCAGTGTGGGTGTCTGGACCAGACACGCATGCTTGCTCATTCGCTCATCTGCGCAAAAAAACTGTGCTGTGGCTGCAATGTGTTGTCTTCCTACCATATTTGCTGTTGTATACTCCCACATGTAACCCCCTCCTCTTATTCACTCTCTCTCTCACGCTCCCCTTCTTGCAGCAGACCGGCTGTCACGGTTTCCAGCCCACTCATTATCGTTCCTCTCTCATGTAATGTCGTTTCAAGAAGCTTTCATCCTACCTCTCCTCTACAGCACGCTGGGTGGCAAACTGGAACATTACATAAAGACAATGTGGGCCCAATTCATGTGTGTGTTTTTGTGCAGATGTGTGCATTTACTTGTTTGTATTCATATATAACCATACATGTGGTTTAAAGTGTCTATGTGTAACTTTCAGTTTGTGTTTCTAGCAGCCGCTTTGGACTAAAGCGATAGTGTTTTTACAACACCTGCTGTCATAAAGGTCTTTTCTTTACAGTGCTGTGTTGCCCACTGTATTATATTTGTGTTAGCGTTACCGGGGGGTCACATAGTCGCGATAAATATTTTGCTCAGAGAGACTCATTAATTTACAGTAAGAGAATAAGTTACAGATGCATTGTTGCATTTCCAGTGTTGCATACGGTAACTCCGGTCTACTCTGGATGTCTCGTGAGCTAAACCGGGTATCACTGTCACTGGGTCACCAGCCAAATTATTAACAGATTGTTGTAGCAACCAACGTAATAATAACTTAGATTATTATAGCGCATTTCATGAAACCCGAGGACGCTTTACACAAGTACTAGCCTGGGAAAACCCTGATGAACTTCCAGCAAATTTGAGATTTGCTCTGCAAGTCAAGAGCAAGGTCAAGAGCAATGAAGCTTCCCCAGACCCACTCTCAGTTACAACTAAGAAGGGTCTGGTGTCAACCAGGCTACACAAGTACAGGGTCAGGGGGACAAGGGAATAGAAAATAGTAGGCTTAATGTCAGCTACTGACCTACAACCACATCGCGCATTATAAAGTTATTTTATGAATGAAATACACTCATTACCTAACTGAGGGCCAATTCGGGGTTGGTTTTGAATCATATACAATCCTGTAATTGTCTCCATCTGTTGAAAGCCCGACCATCATCTGTCACTTTCCCTTTTAGCCTTAATGTTAGTTGTTGTTAATTAAAATAAAATTAGGCCTATATAAAGAAATCTCCTTGTACCTTTAACCTGGTTGGATATACTAACAGGCTTTCCCCAGTGTTACACTGAAATGTATGACCTGTCAGAATGTGTTACTGTAGAGCAGTCCTACCTGTCGTAAATCATTCTGTGACTTCACGGGAAAAAAAAATCGGACCCGGGCAAAAGCAATTAATGTAAACTATATAAAATAGCGTTCTCGTTTGCTGTTACAGGTCATTTATGATCATCAGATGACAAATTATAGTTTCAGAAACATTAAATTAAACAAACTGTATAAACAAGACGAACGAGACCAAATAAGTGCTGTGTTTTGTAAGAACTTACAGAAATGTATGCAGTATCCAGGTATATTGCATTCTGGCAGAAATTCATTAGTTCCGTTTTCCTGCAGAGAGCTCACAGAAGATTTCCAGAAGTGTTATTATTGCTCTTGAAGAGGCACCCACCTCTGTGACATCAACCCCACTCAAAAGGGTCTCTCAAAGGCTTTAGAATAAAGTGATTCATTTTTATGAGTATTTTTGAAATCTTCCTTTATCTAATAAATGTTTTATACAGCATGCAAACCGTCACACCGTCCTGATAGAAAGGTACAGACAGAGCAGTATTAAAGCTATAGTGTGTAATTTCTGTCGCCCCCATAAGGAATTCTAAGTAATCAGCATGCAGTAGTAAGGGTGTCACCAAAATTAAGTCACAATCTTGAATTTCGAATAAAGTTGATAGTGCCACGTCCCCATGTCACGTCCGGTCGGCTTGTCAAGCGGAAAAAAACGTGTTGAAGTGCTGCGAGTCAGTCAACCTCCTGTAACTTAGCTAGAGCCAGTAGAGACCCATCGACAGAACTTAAGTCCCCTCCTCTTTCACTGAAGTCGCCGGTGTGGAAGTATTTTCGATTTCCAGTGAGTTGAATCCAGTGATGTTGACAACGTTCGCGTTGTCGACAAAAAAAAAAAAAAGCTCTGCTATGTGCGTGTACCATATTCTGTGTGTTTACTATTGCACATTAGCCTAGGAGCTAGCAGAGATTCCTTCTGCTTATAGCTTTATCCCAACGAAACCGCACGGTTGAATTTCAGCCTGCATGAACGTTTTGTAGCCTAAACAGAGCAGCTTATATTATATTAGAGAGAGCAACAGGTTAGCGGACTGCTCTCTGACTGCTCAGCCGTGAGGCGAAGAGTATGTCCTCGGCATTGTCGGCAAACTTTTTTTTTTTAACTTTATTGATAAATTGTCAAGTTTCCAATTGACTGAAGATAGGTTATTGTTACATTATGTTGTTAATAAATGTTTTAAATTTTACAATGTAGCGTGGTACATTGCAAACAAAGGTCAGATATTATATTGCATAAAAGTCTAGTCTAAAAATAAATAATAATGTAAAAATCGAGAATCGAACCGTGACCTTAGAATCGAAAATGTTATCGAATCGAGGAGAATCGTGACACCCCTATGCAGTAGCAATAATTCCTACGTTACAAGCACTCTCCGACTAGGAAAAGCCACACCAATGGTTATCCGTGTTTGTCTTCGCCGTCGGTCACTTTCTTTTTTGGATTTTAGTCCTTCTGCTGAACATGTAAGTAAGTAAGTAAAATGTATTTATAAAGCGCTTTTCACAGATAAAATCACAAAGTGCTGTACAAAAGAATAGGAAAAACAAACAATATAAAATGTATATACATATGTAAAATTAAAGTGACACTAGTGAAAACCCATCAACCAAAGGCTTTCCGAAATAAACATGTTTTCAGATCCTTTTTGAAAGAGACAACAGAGTCTGCCAGACGCATGGACAGGGGCAGGGCGTTCCACAGTCTGGGAGCAACAGACTGAAAAGACAGGTCCCCTTGGGTCTTATAACGAGTCTTAGGGACTACAAGCAGGTTCTGGCTAGAGGACCGAAGAGTCCGGCCAGAGAAATACGGCTTCAAAAGGTCCAGGATGTACTGTGGAGCCTCACTGTTTAAGGCTCTGAAAGTCAGCACTAAAATCTTAAAATCAATCCTGAATTTTACAGGGAGCCAATGGAGAGCCGACAAGACTTTAGTGGTATGAGACCTTCGAGGGGCACCTGTTAAAAGTCTAGCAGCAGAATTTTGAACAATTTGCAGTTTGTTCAGAGCAGACTTATTCAGACAGGTTAAAACAGAGTTGCAGTACTCAAGTCTTGTTGATATGAAAGCATGAATTATCATTTCCAGATCCTTCTTTGACAACATTTTGCGAATTTTAGAGAGGCTCCTAAGATGATAAAAGCAGTTTCGGACAAGCTGTTTTGAGTGTGTCTCCAAAGACATGGCCTGGTCAAACACAACCCCCAGGTTTCTGAGGCTGGATTTGACAGAGGGGCCCAGAGAGCCAAGGTGCTGTTTGACCAGCGGGATCTTATGGTCTGGAGCAAAGATCAGCGTTTCAGTCTTGTTTGAATTTATCTGCAGGTAGTTAGTGGCCAGCCAGTCTTTGATGGAGGACACACACTCTAGGAACAGAGACAAATGATGGAACTCAGCATCATTAAAAGAACAATACAACTGGACATCGTTGGCATAGAAATTATATGATACATCCTTGAAACAACCAATAATTTGACCAAGTGGCAAAATGTACAGTAAAAACAAAATAGGACCCAAAACTGACCCTTGTGCCACTCCGCAGAACAAATTGGTCACATCAGACTGTACATTGTTTACAGCAACATTAAAGGTTCTGTCATGAATATAGGAAGAGAACCACTGAAGGACCGATCCTGATAGTCCCATCTCATTATGAAGCCGATTGATCAGTATACTGTGATCCACAGTGTCAAAAGCAGAAGCCAAATCAAAAAGTACAAGTACAGCGTAACAGCCAGAGTCTGCTGCACAGCAGAGTCACTAGAGACTTTGATGAGGGCTGTTTCAGTAGAGTGTAATTTTCGAAAACCAGACTGAAAAGTATCAAACAAGTTGTAGGTATTTTCTTAGCAGTACAATCACTGACTTAACATTTCGTGGACCCTTCTTCGGGTTTTCAGCCATGCCTTCATCTGTTGCAGAAGTCCTCTTCGTCTCCAAAGCGGAACGCTGCTGTTGTCCTTTCTCACTGGAACATAGCCAACCCAAGAAATACAGAGAGTTTTGTAGAGCTTAATTAGCTTTGTATCAACTCAGGGCTCCAGACTAACTTTTTTTTTTTTTTTTTTTTTACTAGGAGCACTGTAGCCCCTAATGTTTAGGGGCATAGGCAGAAAATGTAGGGTCCGACATCTTAAATTGACCTGCATGTAATTTTCACATTTCCCCCATTTTAACTATTACTGATAAATGCTTTGGTAATAAATACAGAAACTACAATCTGCCGTCTTATTTTAGCTCACAGTGACATTTTAATTGAATGGTGCTTAACAAATGCACATTCAGAAATGTAAACAAAGTATTATTACTGTCAATGTACTGTATTATTGCCTTTGCCTCATACAGGTTTTTTTTGTTAACACTGAAATAGCAATCATATCTAAAGTGATTAAACTTCCATGGAAAGGGTATCTAACAACAGCGCTGTTGTTACAGCATGTGCGGACGATGAGTGTGACACCACGAAAGCGAGACAGAGACACACACACACACACACACACACACACACACACACACACACACACACACACACACACACACACACACACACACACACACACACACACACACACAAGTGTAGATCACAGCGTTCTGCAGTTGACTGATCACTCACGGACCATCCCCCTCTTACACACATTGGCCAACTCTGGCAGACTTGGTCTCTCCTCCTTTTTCAACATAAAATAAAAAAAATAAAAGTCACCAAATTTACAGGTCGCACATGTGCGAGCAGTTGTAAAAAAAAAATACTCGCACTATCTCAAAAAATGGACACAGTCGGGAGCCCTGCAACTCATTTGGCAATGGCTTGAATGGAACACACGAATCCCACACTATAGCTTTAGGCACAAATTACAAGGAGAGAAGTTATGGGATGGAAGTTAGGATCATTAAACACTACTTTTAAAACTATTTTCTAGGGCTGCACGATATTTTGTTTCATCGTCTACATCGCGATGTGCGCATGCGCGATAGTCACATCGCAGGACATCCACAGCCTCCACAGGCAAGCTAACGTTAGTTTAGCTAACAGCTAATTTGGCTAACCGCTAGCTGAGACAGCATGTAAATTTTAAAACTTGAAAATAAACGTTAACATATATAACAGCTGTTACGTCAGTTCTCCTTTACTTGTGCTCATTTAAAATACAATCACTCAATACTTGTCTTTATTGTTATTACTGTAAAGTCTTAATTTAGCTGTACACCAACTAACGTTATGGTTCGGAGCTGCGACGCTGGAAACGTAACACTAATCTACAACAGCAGTCTGTTTCTGTTATAACGTAATTTACACTGATTTAAGTGCTCTTGGATACACAGTTTGTTGCAAGAGTGTGACATGCAGGCTCTGCATGCACAGCAAACCAACAATCATGATCAATTTTAATCAATTTATCAAACAACCAAAGCAGGCCCCGCTAGTCGACCACAACCTGAAATTTAGAGGAAGCAACATGCATGCATTATTAATATCATTCACTTTAGCCTGGATTGATATTATATGAATACAATGGTGTCATGTCAGTCAACCAGTGTATTTCTTCCTAATATCCCTCTCCAAAATCACTTCATAAGAGTAATCACAGCGCTTACTTGCTTTGGTTTTTGTAAAGCATTAAAAGTTCAACAAAGACTGGTTCACATAAGAAAATTTCCTTTTTCATTTTCATTCTTTGTAGATGCACTCCCTTACAAAATCACCCCAGTAGTTGAGAATGATTTAGTATTTCTAAATAGGGCTATTTATGTCCTCTTGTAAAAATTAGTCTTTTTTCATATCGCAATATATATATATATATATATATATATATATATATATATATATATATATATATATATATATATATATATATATATATCGCAGGGAAGAAAAATATCGCAATGTAAGTTTTTTCCAATATCGTGCAGGCCTACTATTTTCTCTCCATATTATTTGTGCTGCTCTGTCTGTACCTTCCTATCAGGACCGTGTGATTTATTTTTGCATCTTATTATGCTTTCACACTTGCTAGAATCAATGGCTCATCATAGATAGATCAAATGTCTTCAGTGAATGTTTACCGATGACTTTACTGACACCCAAGAGTTAAGGGGTTAAAATCACAGGCATTCCAGGGCTCTAAAAATCCCTCCTATGTCAATCGTAAACCCAGGTCTTGTGAGAGGCATTCCAGCCACCACAGAATTCTCACATCGTGAGAAAGCCCTGTACTAATTCAGGACATGCCCACGGACTCCTGACCAGCAAGGGAGTGAAGTCAAAGCCCGTCAGTGAGTGAGGCTTAGCAACTCCTCTCACATCTCCCAACACAACCTGCAGCTATTGATGCCACCCCTTCTGACAATCTGTTTGGCCTTGGCAGTGGAGTGTCACTGTGGAACTGGTGAGGTAATGGAGTGTGTTTTAACGGTGTTCTATGTCAATACAATTTTTTGCACTTCAGATTAAAAATGCATACTTGTAAGTAGGGATGGGTTCTGAAACCCGGTATTAAACAGGCTCCAGGGCTAAACTATTAAAAACCGTAGTATTGACATGCTCTGACGTTACCGGCTCTTTTATCTGTACTTTTTAACGTTTTGGTGTCATTTATTATCACGCTGCAGCCTCCCCTGCTCTCTGTGTCGGGGCTGAGCTCCTCCACATAGCCTATGAAGAGACACAGACGCTCTTGGGCGTCAGATTTAGAGAAAATAGTACCTCTAAAGAGCCTTGCTGGGTTATTGAGATTTGTATTCGAGTACCCCTGACTTACAGGTATCGAGTACCGATACCCAGCCCTATCGCTGAATTTCGTTGTAATAGGTAGGTAGCAAGACCGGCAGCGGAGCCTTTGTCGACAGCAACTGCTCTTTCGAACAACCAATAACAGACTGCTAAATGGTGGCATTGTCTGGGGGTGTTCTGTGGGGGCGGGTCCTTGCTCATCCCTGACTCTGGCTGCTTAAAGTAGAGATGGCGAATTTATTGCTGTTGAATACATATAAGGGACTGAGCAGTCTGCCTGCCTGTCTACAGTGGTGCGTGTCTTTGTGTTTGTATTTGTCATCATGCCAACATGTGTGCATTCTGTTTCTTCTAAACTGTGTAATGTCTATCTCAGTCTATGTATGGCATGGAGACCAAGTAGGCCTCAGAGTGAAATTTAGCAGCTGTTGCAGAAGATTACACACACATCCAATGTTAGCAACAGCAACAAGTTAAATACAACTACTGTTGCTGTTTACTTTATTCTGCCAATGATCATTTATTATGGAGAAGAAAATCAAAGGGAATTGTATAGAAGTAGATTGTTTCATGTCTAGTAACTAGGAACACAGTCTCCTAGCTATCTGGACAGGGAGCTGAGGCTGATCTCATTCAATTAAGCCCTCAGTGTGGACATGGACAACAGAAAATATGCATAATGAAAGTCTTTCAGTCAATCGTGGCTAAATATTCATCTTTTAATGGGAAACTTGCACTGTGTGTTTGAAGCCACATACGGAGCAGGCAGAAAGACATACAGACAAAGAGAGATAACTGTGAAATAGAGCTTAGATCGTGCTCAAAAAAATCAAGCCCGACCCTACCCGAGCACGTTGTGTCCGAGCCCGGCCCGACACATTAACTGTAATTATGAGCCCGAGCCCGATTTAAACCCGACTTTTTTTTTTGATATGTGGCCCGTTATAACTGATGTTCTCAAATATAATTCCAAGTTGTTTGAACTGCAGAAATCTGCTTGGAGAAGTAACAAAAGAGGTCATTGAAGGCTGACTATCATCTTTTCTGCCATGGCAAGCCTGCTTCATGTGTCTGTTCCTCGTCCCCGTTTTTTCGCTGTCATAGGCGAGCAGCGTGCCGCACTTCATGCACTCGACAAAGCCAACACATATGTTGTCAATGCCCACGACTTGTTTAAAATGGTTCCATACCTCTGACATTCCTCCAAACTTGCTCAAAGGTAGGCTAATTCTCCTTTTTTTCTTTACATCTTCAAGCTCCATGTTGCACTTAAGCCACAGCAGACCCGGTGTGATGAGTGGTGGAGTCGCTGCACATGATTATGGCATAGCTTTCTCCCCACCCAATTAGGCTAATGAAGTAATGTTTAAAAAAAAAAAAAATACACAAATGCTTGACCCCAAGGGCCGGGTCAGGTCCAGTTCGGGCTTGGGCAGAACATCTAACCTCTACTGTGAAATGCCACAGCTGCTGCCCATTAACTCAGTTCATAAATGGATTCACCACAGTATGTTGCCTACTGGGGTAGAAGTTCCACACTGACTGAGCACCTGGGTGATGTTGACAGAGGTGTCTACCAAAAAAACTTCAGTAGGCCTAGTTGCATTTGAGAATGGGGTCATTTACTTTGCCTCTGACCATATAGTGTATCTTTGGAATACCCGTTTCACAAAAAGGGGTCTTCAAGCACTGCTAACACGCATATCGCAAATGGTGCTAGCATCCCATTTCACAAATTGCAGGTACATCAGTACTTCTCACATGCTTGTGCATGTGTTGCAAATATGGTGTTTCTTTCAATTAGTTAAACATGTCAAAATAAATGTAAGAGATAATTATCTCATGTTAAAAGTTACAGCTGGGCGCCGGCCAAGATGTGACTTCTATGTTAGCTCTTTAGATCTACATTCTATAGCTGATTTTCACAAAGCTGAATAAGAAGTTTTTATTTGCTTTTGCCAAGGCTTCATTAAAGCTGCAGTGGGTAGAATTAAAAAATGCCAACATTTTAAGTAGCGTGAGAACTCCTCCTGCCGCTCTCCCTCTCCCCTCTTTGTCACACAGAAAATGCATACGCAGAACAGCCAACAGGAACGCGCTCTCTCTGGTCTCCCATGACCAGGGCCACGTTCAGCCCAGACAAAACGTAGCAATGTGTTTTTTTAAACTGAAACAGGGGTTGAACACCCTGTTGCGTAGGCAAACGCTGTCTTTTTGCAAGTTTACAGACTCGTCTTTGCTGATGGGTATCACCTGTGACACAGCCAATAAATGAGAGACACACCCACCAAACGAGAGAAAACATATGTCAAAGCAGTTGCACACCGTTTCACACCGTTCCAAGGAAACCGTACAAAACGGTGCACACCGTTTTGAGATTGAACGTGCCCCAGTGTTGCCAACTTGGCGACTTTTTGCTAGCTTTAGGAACTTTTCAGACCCTCTTATTTAGACTTTATTTCTAAAAAGCGACTAGCGGACATTAGACCATCAGGGGAAAAGCGAGATTATTTATTTTATATTTTATAATTGATTTCCATGCATGTTTCTTAGAGTCATGTGATGATCCCCCCCACTCTGAGTGTCTCTTGATATTTTTTCCTGCAGCGGTTTAGGAGGCAGTCCGAGGGGCAGAGGTGTGGCAGGATGATCAGCCACACCTGAACCCACTCCTCCTTATTGCCCTCCTGATTCCTATTTAAGATGGCTGAAGTGAAGTTAATTGGCTCTGGCTCTCTGTCCACACCGCCAGCAGGGTTTGGGTTGTCTTTTGGGTTCCGTTTTGCGTTCCGTTTTGCTTTCCACACACTCACCTTCACCCATGCACTCACTATACTACTGATACAACTGAAATACATGTTTTATTCTATTTTTAAGTAATATTTAATTTGGGTTAAATAAATTGGTTTTAATTTAATCCTTAAAAAGGCACACTGTGTAGTGTTTTAAGTATTGTATTAGCTAAAATCAAGTCTTCATTCATAAATATGTCCTCAGCTCTGGGGAGTTTACTCCCCGGAGTCCTTATGTTTTTTTCCCCCAGCATATTTCCTCGGATTAGGATGGCACCAAGATCTTGGTTGCAGCTGTTGCCGTGGTCCTGCTTCACTACACCCTGCTACGCTCTGCGGTGCCCTGCTGCGTCCTGCTGGACCTGCTACGTCCAGCTATGCTCTGCTGTGCCACGCTACATCCTGTAACGCCCTGCAGTGCCCTGCTATGACATGAACTACTACGATTACCATTTGTAGTCACTGTTCCATTATGTTTATTGTGACCGTTATTGCCACTGTTCATCACACCCCCAACTGGCACCATCAGACACCGCCTACCAAGAGCCTGGGTCTGCCGAGGTTTCTTCCTAAAAAACAGAAATGTGGCTCTATTCAGGATACCCAACGACGTCTGTGTCTATGGATGCAAACTCACAACATAGTAGGGATTCAATGATTGTAGATTTTGTTGGTATGATTATAGTCTGATGAATAATCATAGTTTCATGGTTATCATAATTATTATGCATTCATTCATTTTACTACTAATGTATAAAATCACATGAACACACAGATTTTAATGTGTTATTTATTGCTGGCTTTTTAAACAGAAATAGCACAGTAACAGTTTTGAAAATGATTATATGATCAATCATCAACCTTTTTTATTTAAATTAATCTGAAAAGTTTAGAGACTAGAATGAATCAGTCACAACACAAAGAAAGGCCAAGTTGGCAACAACAGTGCTGTCCTTCGGGCCCTCAAAACGCTACAAACGGCCCTACTAGCTGGGGTTTCTAAAAGTTGGAGGAGCTGCCGGACAAGATGCAGCTGTCAAAGGGAGATGTGCAGCATGTTGCCAAAGACAAAATGCGATGGAGAGATCTCTTTGCAGCCTTATGTCCCATAGGGGATGATGAAGAGAAAGTAGGTAACGTTGAGTGGTAACGTCAGTGACATGTTTGAGCTGTTGCGGAGTTTTGACTCGTACGAACGTGACATTATAATTTTATCGCCAGTGCACTCACAGTAAATGCAAACGGCGGCTGATTCCGACTTGTTAGATACCGTTAAATGTAACGTTACCGTTAACATTAAACGTTACCAAACATTAAAATATCTAGCAAGCTTACCAACTTGGGTTGAAATCCCCGTTGCAGCTGCAGCTGTCCTGAGGTCAGGGGCTAGTAGCAGACTCGGTGTAGCAGAGCCTTTACGATTAATTAACTGACATTTTAAATCGCGGTTAAAGGAACACGCCGACTTATTGGGAATTTAGCTTATTCACCGTAACCCCCATTGTTAGATAAGTCCATACATACCCTTCTCATCTCCGTGCGTGCTGTATCGCTGTCTGACAGCTCCACCAATAGCTTAGCCTAGCACAGAACATGCAGGTGAATGGTTCCAGTAATCCTACTGCTCCGAATTGTGACAAAAGTGACAAAATAACGCCAACATGTTCCTATTTACATGTTGTGATTTGTAGAGTCACAGCGTGTACAAAAAACAACGTAACATGAGACACAGCCATCTTCTAACCGTAAACAATCCGGGAACTATATTCTCAGGGAGATGTGCATGTTGCAAAACAATAAATGCGATGAAGAGATCTCTTTGCAGCCTTATGTCCCATAGGGGATAAAGAGGAGTAAGTAAGTAATGTTAAGTAGGGTTGGGTACCTAACCCGGTACTTTTACTGGTACCGATCAAATCACGTCAGTACTACAGAGTATTGGTTCACGTAAAATCAAACGGTGCCAAATGTTGGTACCTGAGAGTAAGCGCAAGCTTATCTGTCCTGTCTGCATATATAATATATTCTAAATAAATAACATAATGTTCTAAGTAAATAGGTTTGGAATTATTTTTACAATTTAAATATTTTTTTTGTAATTACAGAGGAAAAGTACCAAAAAAAAAAGTACCATTGGGTACCAGGAACCGAATTGAGAGGGAGTTAGATTTTTAAGTGGCATGTGGCACGTGCCCCAGGCATGTACTTCTGGTACTTCCATATGCCAATTGCGATTGCGTGTGAATTGATGCCGTAGCGAGTAGTATCAAAAGGGCAAAATCTGTTTAGGTACGTTTGTCAGGGTGGAGGATGGGTAAAACACAGGACCCAGGAGAGCGGAGATTGAGTCCCGCGTGTGACTTTGTGTCCAGCGATTGATATTTCCTTTTTGTTTGTCGTTTTCCTAACCCTAACCCCGTTATTCTTTTCCTAAACCCAACCAGTTGTTCTTTTCCTAAACCCTAACCTAACTCCATTCTTCTTTACCTAATCCCAACCATTTCTTCTTCTCCTGAACGCAACCCGCATGTCACATAGCCTCGCAATAAGATGTAGCCTCGCGATAACACGCCACATGGCTTTAGAAAGTGCCATGTATATTTTAACAAAATCTTACGTTATAAGTTATATTTTAACTTAATAAGTTATATTGTACGTCTTACGGTGAAGAAGTAAGTTATATTTTAACGTTACAAGTTATGTTTTATGTCTTACGGTGAAGAACATGCCACTTCCGGTGGCACATGCCACTTAAAAATCTAACTCCTACTGACCGAATTTCAGGTAGTGGTAGTGGTATTGGTTCAGATGCGAAAGGTACCCAACCCTAATGTTAAGTTAACGTCAGTGACATGTTTGAACTGTTGCTGTCACCAGTGCACTCACTGTAAATGCAAACATTGGCTGCTGCTGACTTGTTAGCTGTTAACTGTAACGTTACCATTAACATTAAACAGGCTAATGTTAGCTAACTGGTAACGTTAACATGCTAACAAACACTTCACGTTAACAACGTTAAAAGGTCCAATATGTAATATACAGTGAGGAAAATAAGTATTTGAACACCCTGCTATTTTGCAGGTTCTCCCACTTGGAAATCATGGAGGGGTCTGAAATTGTCATCGTAGGTGCATGTCCACTGTGAGAGACATAATCTAAAAACAAAAATCCAGAAATCACAATGTATGATTTTTTAACTATTTATTTGTATGATACAGTTGCAAATAAGTATTTGAACACCTGAGAAAATCAATGTTAATATTTGGTACAGTAGCCTTTGTTTGCAATTACAGAGGTCAAACGTTTCCTGTAGTTTTTCCACCAGGTTTGCACACACTGCAGGAGGGAGTTTGGCCCACTCCTCCACACAGATCTTCTCTAGATCAGTCAGGTTTCTGGGCTGTCGCTGAGAAACACGGAGTTTGAGCTCCCTCCAAAGATTCTCTATTGGGTTTAGGTCTGGAGACTGGCTAGGCCACGCCAGAACCTTGATATGCTTCTTACAGAGCCACTCCTTGGTTATCCTGGCTGTGTGGTTCGGGTCATTGTCATGTTGGAAGACCCAGCCTCGACCCATCTTCAATGCTCTAACTGAGGGAAGGAGGTTGTTCCCCAAAATCTCGCAATACATGGCCCCGGTCATCCTCTCCTTAATACAGTGCAGTCGCCCTGTCCCATGTGCAGAAAAACACCCCCAAAGCATGATGCTACCACCCCCATGCTTCACAGTAGGGATGGTGTTCTTGGGATGGTACTCATCATTCTTCTTCCTCCAAACACGGTTAGTGGAATTATGACCAAAAAGTTCTATTTTGGTCTCATCTGACCACATGACTTTCTCCCATGACTCCTCTGGATCATCCACATGGTCATTGGCAAACTTAAGACGGGCCTTGACATGTGCTGGTTTAAGCAGGGGAACCTTCCGTGCCATGCATGATTTCAAACCATGACGTCTTAGTGTATTACCAACAGTAACCTTGGAAACGGTGGTCCCAGCTCTTTTCAGGTCATTGACCAGCTCCTCCCGTGTAGTCCTGGGCTGAGTTCTCACCTTTCTTAGGATCATTGAGACCCCACGAGGTGAGATCTTGCATGGAGCCCCAGTCCGAGGGAGATTGACAGTCATGTTTAGCTTCTTCCATTTTCTAATGATTGCTCCAACAGTGGACCTTTTTTCACCAAGCTGCTTGGCAATTTCCCAGCAGCCCTTTCCAGCCTTGTGGAGGTGTACAATTTTGTCTCTAGTGTCTTTGGACAGCTCTTTGGTCTTGGCCATGTTAGTAGTTGGATTCTTACTGATTGTATGGGGTGGACAGGTGTCTTTATGCAGCTAACGACCTCAAACAAGTGCATCTAATTTAGGATAATAAATGGAGTGGAGGTGGACATTTTAAAGGCAGACTAACAGGTCTTTGAGGGTCAGAATTCTAGCTGATAGACAGGTGTTCAAATACTTATTTGCAGCTGTATCATACAAATAAATAGTTAAAAAATCATACATTGTGATTTCTGGATTTTTGTTTTTAGATTATGTCTCTCACAGTGGACATGCACCTACAATGACAATTTCAGACCCCTCCATGATTTCCAAGTGGGAGAACTTGCAAAATAGCAGGGTGTTCAAATACTTATTTTCCTCACTGTATTTACTGTAATAAATCAAAAAATGACCCCAATGCGTCATCAGATATTAAGGAAACATGCTAAGTGCTTTGCGGTCTAGCTATCTGAGGCTCATGCTAATGCTAAACTAGCATCTTGAACAGAAGCAGCTGCACGGTTAACTTCAGAGAGCAGGACTAATTAAACATGCTTCCAACTAAATCAACACAAAAGTGAGTGTATTAGCGACAGTCTCCTGCTCCATTATAAATGCATTTTAGCAGTGGCAGTAAATGGGCAGATGACGTTGAAGCAACAGTAATGTTCGTCCCCAGGACATCCGTCCAGTTGAGCTAACGTTAACTAAAGTGAAAAACACATCAGTCCATCATGTCGATTAGGTCTGCAGACCTTGATATATTAACTCCTAACATAGCCCACTCTCAAACATAGTTCACGTCAGTGGTTAAAATGGTTTTCTATTGAAAAATGTCCAAAGTATTTCATAAGTTAAGACGTCCAACTATTGATTACAGAAACTGCTTAACATTTGCATCCCTAGTGCTAGGCCTTCTCCTGAAGGCAGTTGGCAGAACATCATGTTGCCTTGTTCAAGATGTCACCACCGTGTCCGTGGGAAGCATGAGACTGACAGTTGATGATCCTGTTTGATCTCAGCCACTAAGCCACTCGTGTTGAGCAGAGCAGAGACACGTGGGAATAATCCCAGTGCTCTGTACACCGAGGGTGGGTGGGATGCTGTGATATTTGTCTGCACACGAGTGCTTCAAGGATATTTCATGCCTAGACATGTACATTACAGTGAGTTATTTTTCTTCTTCACAGGACATCATGGAAATGTAGTTTCAGCATTTGTTCCTAAGTTTGTTTTATATGGAGCTTTGTGGTCGAAAGGCACATACCATGTGACTGTGACGTCCTGGGTTCAGATCTGACCTGTGTTTCATGTTGTCATTCTCAAGTTCTCTCAACCTCTCCAGTCTCAAAATGTTAAAGTAACTGCCAATAAGCAGACTTGCTACATAAAAAAATAAATTAAAATCTGCCCATAATTTGATTCATCGACATTCTTACTATGAACAAGGGGCTCAGCTAGCTGTGGTATAGCTGTGTCCTTAGTTTCAATGAGGAATGCCAACAATTCTAATTATCCATCCAGGAAAAACTGAAGGACAAATGTAGAAACTGTTTCCCACACAAAGAAAAGCAAACAACCATTGCCTTTCACTACACACTTCATAGTAACTTTAAGATTTAGGATTCAATCCAGATTCAAGAACTTGGTTTGGTAAGCTCACACAAAACAAAAGCAAACAAAAACGTCACATCAGATACAGTAACTACAGTGGGCAATAAAACAGGTGATTTAAACAAGATAGTATTAAATGGCAACTGTTATATAGCATTTTCAGGATAATACTTGCATTTGGTGTTTGTACTAGAATATGTTTACATGCTTCAATGTTAAAAAAACACTTTATTTTTCTCATCCTGCCCATGGCTGCTGAACCTGTATTCACCCTCTGTATGAGATGATCTGTAGGAGCGGCTGTCTCTTTAAGCCTACCTCCCGACAAAGCCCAGTCTGCTCTGATTGGCCAGAGTGTTCCTAGAATCTGAGCTCTGCCGCAGCCTCCACTGTTGTTTAACTATTTAGATCAAAGTTATGGCAGGAGTTGTCATGAAAGCCTTATTTTCCTTACTCCACGGCACACTCATTAGAGTCTACTTAGCTAATCATCGCCGTTAATATGCGATAGCGCCGGTTTATATCACACTCTGTGTGTACTCAGAGCGTTTATATGTTAAAGTTAACTTTTATAATATAGTGTAGGAGGTTATTGTGAAGTGAATCTCTCTAGGCTGTGCTCTGTAGGCTGTACATTTAACCACCTCGTGATTTTTTCAACGCTCCTGTAGCTACTTGTAACATTGGTAACAGCAACAGCTAATATCATTGTGCACTGTAAGTTTATAGCTGCTGCTTTTAGTTCACTTAGTAACTAGACTGGAGTCCCCAAAATTGGGGAGAATTTAACGCCAAGACGACAACGTTTACTGCCGTTAGCATGTAGCTACTTTAGTTAGCAGTGGACACTAATAGAATATAGCAGCACTTTCTACAGTCAATAATCACAGATTAAGGCTTTTTAACCAAATACTACATAACCGGGAATGTTTAGGAGTAATGTGATCTGGAATTGGGGAGAATATAACAACACTGGCAGCCAAGATGACATTTTACTGCCGTTAGCATGTAGCTACATGTGACAGCAGTAGCTTAGTAAAAAAACACTCCAGTCCAGGCCTACCTGGAGCAGATGACCAATCATAGAAGGCCGGCTTAGAGTTGCGTAGCACTTAGCTGAGAGTATAAAAAAAAATTGAAACCAGAGCGTTCAGAACAGTTGGAAATCTGAATGTTTTAGCTCACAGGGGTTTATCTAAAATATATTTACCTCATTATTTGTTTTGGCCACGTTAAAATGAAAATCCAACATTATAACAATGTAGATGTGACAGAAAATACAAACAAAGCTTAATATATCCCCTTTAATAATAATAATTAGTGCTGTAGTCAACCAAACAGACACTGGCACTAAACAGACATCACACACCTGTAGGCAATTCACCTAAACTGGACAGTGGCAAGAAATAGGTTCCAACCCATGCTTTGAGACTACAGTGTTAACTAAAGCTTTTACTAACAAATGTAGTGTATCAATCGTGGTAAGTAGGTGCTGACAGAAGGCAATGTTATGAAATGAAGTATAGGCATTATCAATGTAAATGTTGCCACAAAAGTAATCACTGCTGCCCTAATTATGAGCCATTCACAGTAGTGAAATCAAACTTTTACAATGGCTGTTCTCTGGGATGCCCCAGAGAATCTCTAATGTATGCAGCTGTTTTATAATACCACGGTTGATGTCTAAACACTGATGAGATATGTTCACACTCCTGCACTTATGTACAGTATCTCATATCTACAGACTATAGCTATAAAACATCGGCAATAATTAGTTCAATTGCTGTAGTTCTGTCACTCACCAGGTGGAACGTGTGGACGCCTGCAGCCCAGGTAAGTGGTTTCAGACAGCTGGGACACTCTGTCTAGTGTTTGGCTTTATGTGTCCTTCCTTATCCACCAATGACCTAAAAGTCAACAGCACCTGAGAAAAGATGAAAAGAGACAAATTCTTTAACTTCAGTTTTACCCCTAGACTTACACTGGTATTCAACTGACCAGCAAAACAATCAGTGTTTCCGCACTTACTGTATTTAACATGTGAATATGTACTGTAGTGTATACATTTGCGTTTGTATCTATAAATGTGTGTCGACAAACTTGCTTTAATGAGTAGGTCAGTGGGTGGCTGTATATCACTGACTGAGGTCCAGACGTGTAGCCTGCGTGTGTCAGGGTCACTGACCTGCACACCCAACTTCAGAGTTCATTCATGGGGTCAGAGGAAACACTGACTGAGGGGCAAAGTGTAGATGATGTTACTTTACGGCCGGCTCTTATCACTGCCTCCGTTTATTTGCTTCATTAACGTTGCTCAGACGCTCACTGACTACTCTACTCCACGCTTTCTAAGGTTATTTAGTACGGCTGGCAAAAAAAAATAAAAAATCACAAGCACGAGAAACATTTACCAAAAAGATAATTTAGAAGATAACACCAGAAATAGCCAAGCTGGTAATGCACTGCAAGGTTAAATCGCCAACTGGATTTGCAATGAAACCTATTGTAGAAGTTCATTCACCCTGCATAATCCATATGTAAAAAGAGTTTAAATTCTAGTGCTGAATAAAGCCAACCAATTTAAAAATTGGGATATTACATGTATTAAGTCTAAGTACACTCTTGTACTCTTATCTGTGCACAAACTTCCAAGGCCTGACCGGAAGCCTGTACTATCGCAGTAACTATGAATCCACCAGCCCACCAGAGCCGGGCAAAGGCACCCACCTCCACAGTTTTTTTCCCCGTCTTCTTCCTAAAAATGAAATGCATTACTTAAAATAACAAACTGAAACAGCTAAGTATCATTCATTTGTGGCTCAGTTTAACAAATTTACTTTGCATATCCATCAGGGGGGTGCTACCACTGCTTTCTTGTTATTGATCCACCAACCAACACTTTCTTCATACTGCGACCAGATGTTCTACACTTATTTCACATATAAAACATGTAATCGTACGCTATCCTCCCATCTCACTATCTCCTCTATCGGGGCTTAGACAGTTGAGATTGGTTAAACCTACATTGTGTAATTGTTTGAGTTGATTTTTAGCAAAAAAAAAAAAAAAAAAAAACTTTGCTCTTTCCCAAATATGTGCTCATTCATGTGTAATTACTTCCACCAACTAATCAAAGTATTCTTGTAAGCGTAGAATCTGCCATTCAGAATCATTCAGAATACATACGCGCGAGTCGCTCGAATGGCGGCAGCCATGTTGCGCCTCCATCTTTAAAATACATTAGCCAAAGAGGGACATACCTCCGCCTTTCGCGCTTTTACACTCAGTGGCACCGTGACCATGCCAGCCCGGAGATTACTTGCGACCGCCGGCAGATTTGAAAGCCTGTTGAAAATGGAGGATCACACCTATTCTCTAGGACATGTAATCAATAATGTAATCAACCTTCTTAAAATAAATTTAAATAAATAACAATAATGGGCCTATATATATATATATATATATATATATATATATATATATATATATATATATATATATATATATGTTTATAATGGCTTATTCTACTGTCAGGAGTACATAGAATATCACAAAAACATTTTAATGTCATGTTTACTAAAAGCTTTGATTACTAAAGGGTTTGCTTGGCTCATCAACATTATACAATAACGTTATATGAAGGAGAATCCATCAAACAGTTACAGAATCTAAACTATTTTTTTTTTTGCAAACTGCAAAGTAGTAAAATAAACTCAAATCGAATTAATACACATACAAACAACTTTAACATTGTTTCCCTTTCAAAACAAAATAGTTGTAAGCTAGTTGTATAAACACTACCTTGGCCACAGGTTAAGTTAGGTTGTAGTGTGGTTGTAGTGGGTGACTGAACGTAGCTCCGCTGTCAGCCTCCTTCACTGTTTGAATAATGTTTGTAGGTTGGCGGATGTATTTCAGCGAGGCAAGGCATCTTAAGTGTTTTAATCATTGCTCTGAACCCGTCTTTCTCAACAGTCTGTAGCGGGACCGTAGTTGGATTGCGTTCATAATGTTGCTCCACTGCATGCTTGAAGTGACAAGTCTTTCACGTTAGCACGGCCGAGTAACGTTAGAGCGACGGGCAACAACAGTGGCTAAATTATGTGCGATTTTTTAGAAACAAAAAACCTTGCAACAGACGGCTCCTCTCTTGAGCAGACGTTGTTCTGGTGTATCTCCGGTCTTTCTTCATCCTCTAACTTTCTTCTCTGTTCTTGAATGTGCAGTAGTGACTGGAGCCTCTGCCAGCTTAACCGGGGTCACAGTGTGCGACGGAGGGGGGAAAAAAAAAAAAGAAAAGAAAAATATACTGGATCTCCGATCCAGCTATTTTGTCAATATCTGGGCCGATATCCGATCTTAATATCGGATCAGTGAACCCCTAATTTTGATACTAATATCAATATTTGGGGGGAAAACTCCAATAACAATGTATCAACCGATTTTTTTAAGCATACCAACACATAACATACAAAAAAAAATCTTGATCCCTTAGATTAGTTTTTTTTTTTTTTTTTTTTTTAAAGAATTGTGATCAAGATGCATAATAAGAGGGACATTTTACAGTTGCTTTCTGGTGGAAAAACGTTTAATGGTGAAACTGTTTCTAAATTACCGTAAACCTAGTTTGGCATTTTGTTAGTTATCGACTAGTCTATATCCACGACGTTCTACTTCTGGGATTGCTCTGTTGCCGCCAGAAAATCCGTCGGATTTCACTCTTTTAGGCCGAATGTCCGTTTCCTTCCTCTTTCTTTGTGTTGGCGTTCTAACCTCTGGTAAATCCAGACAGCTAGCTAGACTATCTGTCCAATCTGAGTTTTCTGTTGCATGACTAAAACTACTTTTTAAAACTCCAGTCAATTAACTTCCGGGGGCGCGGCTCTGTAGCGACCTGGGCTCGTGCTACGGTTGACTTGCAGGGGTGTAATAAATACACCAGCACTTTTTGCACTTCACACTTTAATTACTACAGTTCATTCTTAGGATGTTTTGTTGTCTGTGCTGTCATTTGTGTCCTTCTTTTGTGTCCTATGACGCTTTGTTTATCTTATTTTATGTTGATTTTAGAATGTTTTTTTCATGTTTGTGTTGTGAAGCAACAGATTGTTAGACTGGGCAAACACAGCCCGATCTGCCGGCGATTTCATTTCTCCCTGCAACTCAGGCTGGAAAGCTGTATGTTTATCTAGCCTGCTTCCGTTACAATTTTGCGGGGACCAATCACAAACTGGCTTATCCACCTGGTGCGCTATTGGCGGGTTTAACACGATGACGATAGAGAAGCGACCAAGCAGCTTCTTGTTTACATTCAACATGACGGCCACCGAAGCGCAGCAACCGGTTGATGCCGCTGTCGCTGCTACTTCACCCGGATCGTTGGTCTGATTGGTTGAAGGACTATCCAATTGCGTACCGAGTCATTTGAACTATGCCCATTGATCACGCCTCTTGTGCAGTAGAAAATACAAATCACACTCCCCAGACGAACGTTCAATCTTAAAAGATTGAGCTTGACTAACAGATTGTAGCACTATGTCCAAGACAAATTTCCCCTTGTGGACAATAAAGTGTATTCTATCTATTCTACGTGTTCCACCAAAATGAGTTCCTTCCGGACCTATTTTGCAGCAGCACCGTGGCTTTTCTCCGGTGCTTAGCACCGCCCAAGACGATTGTGATTGGTTTAAAGAAATGCCAGTAAACCAGAGAATGTTTTCTTCCCATCCCCAAATGCTATGAAGAGTAGCAAGACCCTCCTCAAGGATGCTTTGGAGGCATTTCTGGCAAAGCCATACAAGTTATCATCAGACATACACAGATATCAATAAACTTGCAAGAAGCTTATATTGGCAGACATGTTGGAGTGGCTGATTTATCATTCTAGCTCTAGAGTACAGTACTTAATGTAATATACACAATGCATTCTAATCTAAGCAGTTCATGCCATTGCTTAACAATTGATGAATTCATGTAACAATATAAACATAAAAGTGGTTAAACAGAGTTTAGGTTTGTATATTCTATATTTTACTTGATTATGGCCGAACCTTTTGTTGTCAGTTGTATCTTGTCCATAAGTGAGAAATCTCTGTAATGCAGGGATTTGCAAAATCTCTTAAGGGGGTGCATTTAACCAGACTACACTTCAGTTCAAATGTTGGGAATTCCTGATTTACATTATGTTAAAAACAACAACAAAACAAACCTAAACTAATGGATATATTATATTGACCTAAACCCTTCTAAACGTTCTGCCCCAGGCACAGGAAACAGTTTATGAGCTTAAGAGATTCTGTTGTAGTTTGTATCCGCCCAAAGCACAACCTACGAACATCTTAAGAGCATTTGTAAATACGCAACAATGAGAGCATAATACATGTTGATAAATATGACAGACGTAGTAAAAGTGGATGGAACAAAAGTCCGCGGAACATTAAAACCGTGTGGCATCAACACGGAGCCAAAGAAAGAAGTGGGGTTACTCTACAAAGCTCAACTAGCATAGACAGCTAAAATGCTATGGTTTTTGGATACGCCAAAGCAAAGCTACAACTAACTTATGTTGACCTAAGCTGCTACACAAAAACGGAATAAGTAGCGTTAGCTAGCTAAACGTTTTATAAACGCTAACGTTAGTGTTAGCGTTTGTGGAAGGATATTTTATGAGACTGCTTTCATTGTAACCAGGTAAGTTAAAAGAAGATGCACTAACCTAGCTAACAGTTACATTTTGCCAGAGTTTACCACAGCGTAGCATAGCTAACGTTGTATTTTAAGTCAGGGTCTGTAAGAAGAAACAGCCAATAAAAGCTATACATGCTATAAATGCCGTAAATAGATAACCTCAAACAGGAGACGTACCACTTATATGAGAAATGTCACCAGAGGTGGCTTCTTAATCTGCCGGTAACTCGGTAAATTGCAGAGCAACACTCAGAAACACATGTATCCCCAACAAGTGTCAGTGTAGCTAGATAGCTAGTTAGATCAAAGATAGGATTTAAAGAAGATGGGCTACGTGAGCGGAAAACTGGCTCATCTTTCGGTCTGCAAAATGATGTCGGACGAGTCATAACTAGACTCTGGGCATAACGTTTGCCATTCGACATTTTATAAAACATGACACGGATGGTAGTTGTTTTTACAAAACTCGACATTTTATTTCTCCACCCTGGAAGCAACAGGCTATTTGAAATCCGCGTCTGCGTGCATTTGTGGTATCGAAAAAAGAGCAGAGTGAGAGTTCTGTCTTATTTCTCTTCTCTAGCCACCTCGAGCTGAATTACATTATAATTTCGTAAGACTCTACCGTCATCTAGTGGACAACTGGGAAGGTATGGCGTTTTAACCATTGACATATATATAAGGTTTTAACCTATACCAATTTAATGATTTAACTTTTGGTAAGTGTAGTAGGGTACTGGTGAAAGTATACCACAGTTTATCTTCTGCTCTGACTTTTCTTCTTGCCAAATTTCCAGGATTTTCCAGTATTTGTTAGAAAGAAAAAGCTCTGTCTGAATTCCAGTTACATTAACTACAAGCACTACACAATTATGTAATGTAGTTTAGGTAAATAAATAAATCGATATATATATGCCATAATAAAATATGCAAAACATAGTAAAACAGCATAGATGAACAAAAATGAACACTCACACACATACACTTGACCAATGACCAGTGAGTTAAATTTGCACATCTGACTGAGTCTCAGCAATACCCCAACACTCATTGTGTGTCTGATGCAGGACTTTTGTACTGTATCATCTAGTATTTGTTATTTAGCATTGCACATATTTTATGCATGGTTTGATTATTGAAAGGGCCTGCTGGGCAAAGGCTCAGGGGCCCAAGGGGTCAGGGGGCCAGAGCCTCTGTTAACATTTCTTAATAAAAAGTAACAGAGCTCAGTTGGGTTTGTCCTGATCATATTATATTACTCCGATAACACTTTACTTGACAGTATCAACATAATCGTGACATGACACTGTCATAACTATGACATGACACTGTCATGAACGTGTCATGAACCTTATAAACAAGTCATGAACGTTTATGCCTTCTGTCATTAAGTGTCATTCGGTTTTTGTTATGACAAGTTGACATTGATTGGGTTGTCTTGATTATGAAAACTTGACATTAATCAAAGTGACATTACCAGAAGTTGCCTTTGTCATGACAACTTGACATAAACAGAAAATCCACCTCTTTTTGCATTCATGACATGTTGACATAATGATTATTAAAATTAGATGTGCAAGGTTAGAGACCAATTCTAGCACTTGGTCACATAGATGTGTGACAGGATATTTCATAAAACTGGCTGTCATGACACTATTATGACAGTGTAACTAATAAATATTTTGACCTCAAGTAAAGTGGTACCATTTTGATTTGTCATTAGATATCATGGATAAGACTTGCTGTCATGACAACATTATGACAGTGTAACTAATAAATATTTTGACCTCAAGTAAAGTGGTACCATTTTGATTTGTCATTAAGATATCATGAAGGATAAGACATGTCTGAAGAAGTGCCATCGCACACCAAATTACCTTCCTAACACTCTATCATGTGATGTAAAAATCTTTGTTGACAATATGGTTATGTAGTTGATATCAGTTTGAATTTGGACCAGAACCAGAATAATTGAACGTCAATAAAGAGACTAGAAAACCATGATAAAGTTTGAGAAGTGTATTAATATACACAGAAATATGGCATACATACAGATAAACACAGGTATGAAAAATAACAACAACTGAAATAATAAAGTGTGCACATAAAAGAAACCCTTTTCAGTTCTATGAGCTTGATTGTTCTTTGATGACAAGAGTTCAGATATGTTCAACGTTGGGGCCCATATGTGTTTGGTTTCTGTTTGTCCTACCACCATGAAGAAGGAAATCCAGGGCAATCCATCTAAGTTCAGAGTCTCGATCCTGTAGCTCGCCACCCAGCCAACTGGACTGGGAATCTCTAAATCCTGGAAGTCTCTGGGATCTGAAGAGTTGATGTGATTCAATATCCCTCTGTGGACTGGACCTCCCCTGCGTAGCATTTCTCAAATCTCCACCTCCTCCACCTGTAGATAAGACCAAATAATTTCTCTCAATTACTATTCAGTAATAAAATCAATTGCTTAGGCTACGATGAAAATACAATTCAGTTAACCCATATTGAAATGTCTAAATCCCTATTCAGTTGTACATCCGTTCTTAAATTTCTTATCTTAGGTATCAAAAGTATATAAATCCTTTTCAGGTATCAAAAGCAAATTTCTATTAAAAGGCAAACTTTATACAAAAAATACATTTCTAATTCAAGTTGTATGGAACCTTAGTAACATTACCACTATCCTAAATATAATTGCATAAATTGCATGTAAACATCTCTCAAATTATTTTCCCATAACTTAAGCTACAGTGTTGTAATTTAGAGGCATTAAGACATGCATGCTTATTTATCCATCCCTGCACCGGTAACAGTAGAAAGAATGTACTAAAAATTGGCTTCTTTAAGTTACTTCAGAGTGACCCTGCCCGGAGGAAGCCCGGGGCCCCGTCTGGAGCCAGGCCCAGATGGAGGGCCCGTCAGTGCGAAAAAGCTATGTGGCACCTCTCTCTCCATCCCATGAGCCCACCACCTGTAGGAGGAACTGCTGGGGTCGGGTGTGCTGCCACATGGGTGGCGGTGAAGGTCAGGGGCCTCAACGGACCAGATCCGGGTGGCAGAGGCTGGCTCTGGGGACGTGGAATGTCACCTCTCTGTGAGGAAAGGAACCGGAACTTGTGCGGGAGGTGGAGCGCTACCAGTTGGATCTGGTGGGGCTTACCTCTACGCACAATCTCGGTTCTGGAACCATACTCTTGGATAGGGGTTGGACTCTTTTCTTCTCTGGAGTTGCCCAGGGTGTGAGGCGCCGGGCAGGTGTGGGGATACTCACAAGCTCCCGACTGAGCGTCGCTATGTTGGAGTTTACCCCGGTGGACGAGTGGGTCGCCTCCCTACGCCTGCAGGTTGTGGGGGGGGAAAACTCTGTTGTTTGTGCATATGCACCAAACAGTATTCGGCCTTCTTAGAGACCTTGAATGGAGTCCTGTATGGGGCTTCAGTGGGGGACTCCATGGTTCTGCTGGGGGACTTCAACGCACACGTGGGTAATGATGGAGATACATGGAGAGGCGTGATTGGGAGGAACAGCCTCCCTGATCTAAACCAGAGTGGTTGTCTGTTGTTGGACTTCTGTGCTAGTCATGTATTGTCTATAATGAACACCATGTTTGAACATAGGGATGCTCATAAGTGTACTTGGTACCAGAGCGCCCTAGGCCAAAGGTGAATGATCAATTTTATAATCGTTTCATCTGATCTCAGGCCGTATGTTTTGGACACTTGGGTGAAGACAGGGGCGGAGCTGTCAACCGATCACCATCTGGTGGTGAGTTGGGTCAGGGGGTGGGGGAAGACTCTAAACAGACCTGGTAAGCCCAAACGGGTAGTGCGGGTAAATTGGGAACGTCTGGAAGAGGCCCCTGTCCGACAGACTTTTAACTCACACCTCCGGCAGAGCTTTTTGTGCATCCCTGTGGAGGCTGGGGGCATTGACCCTGAGTGGACAATGTTCAAAGTTTCCATTGCTGAAGCTTCAGCGAGGAGCTGTGGTCTTAGGGTCTTAGGTGCCTCAAGGGGTAGTAACCCTCAAACACCGTGGTGGACACCGGTGGTCAGGGAAGCCATCCGACTGAAGAAGGAGTCTTTCCGGGATATGTTATCCCAGAGGACTCCGGAGGTAGTTGCAAGGTACCGAAGGGCCCGAAGGGCTGCAGCCTCTGTCGTGAAAGAGGCAAAGCAGCGGGTGAGGGAGAAGTTCGGAGAAGACATGGAGAAGGACTTTCGGTCGGCACCAAGGTGCTTCTGGAAAACTGTTCGCCACCTCAGGAGGGGGAAGCGGGGAACCATCCAAGCTGTGTACAGTAAGGATGGGATGCTGTTGACCTCAACTGAGGAGGTAATAGGGCGGTGGAAGGAGCACTTTGAGGAACTCCTAAATCCAGCTAATACGCCCTCTATGGTAGAGGCAGAGCTGGAGGATGATGGGGGATTGTCGTCAATTTCCCTGGTGAAAGTCGCTGAGGTAGTTAAACAACTCCACAGTGGCAAAGCCCCATGGATTGATGAGATCCGTCCAGAAATGCTTAAAGCTCTGGGTGTGGAGGGGTTGTCTTGGTTGACACGCCTCTTCAACATTGCGTGGAAGTCCGGGACGGTGCTTAAGGAGTGGCAGACCGGTGTGGTGTTTCTCCTGTTCAAAAATGGGGACCAGAGGGTGTGTGCCAATTTACAGGGGTATCACACTTCTTGAAGAGGAACAATACGGATTCCGTCCTGGTCGTGGAACAACGGATAAGATCTTCACTCTCGCAAGGATCCTGGAGGGAGCCTGGAAGTATGCCCAAACGGTCTACATGTGCTTTGTGGATCTGGAGAAGGCGTATGACCGGGTCCCCCGGGAGATACTGTGGGAGGTGCTGCGGGAGTATGGGGTGAGGGGGTCCCTTCTCAGGGCCATCCAATCTCTGTACGACCAAAGCGAGAGCTGAGTCCGGGTTCTCGGCAGTTAGTTGGGCTCGTTTCAGGTGAGGGTTGGCCTCCGCCAGGGCTGCGCTTTGTCATCAATCCTGTTTGTAGTATTTACAGACAGGATATCGAGGCATAGTCGGGGTGGGGAGGGGTTGCAGTTCGGTGGGCTGGGGATCCCTTCGCTGCTTTTTGCAGATGATGTGGTCCTGATGGCATCATCAGCCTGTTACCTTCAGCAAGCTAGGATGAGGATCAGCACCTCTAAATCTGAGGCCATGGTGAAGGACTTAAAGTACCTTGGGGATATTGTTCGCGAGTGAGGGGACAATGGAGCCGGAGATTGGTCGGAGAATCGGCGCAGCGAGTGCGGTATTACATTCAATTTATTGCACCATTGTGACGAAAAGAGAGCTGAACCAGAAGGCAAAGCTCTTAATCTACCGGTCAGTTTTCGTTCCTACCCTCACCTATGGTCATGAAGGCTAGGTCATGACCGAAAGAACAAGATCCAGGGTACAAGCGGCCAAAATGGGTTTCCTCAGGAGGGTGGCTGGTGTCTCCCTTAGAGATAGGTTAAGAAGCACAGTCATCCGTGAGGAGCTCAGAGTAGAGCCGCTGCTCCTTCGCGTCGAAAGGAGCCAGTTGAGGTGGTTTGGGCATCTGGTAAGGATGCCCCCTGGGTGCCTCCCTAGGGAGGTGTTCCAGGCACATCCAGCTGGGAGGAGGCCTTGGGGAAGACCCAGGACTAGCTGGAGGGATTATATCTCCAACCTGGCCTGGGAATTCCTCGGGATCCCCCAGTCGGAGCTGGTTAATGTGGCTCTGGAAAGGGAAGTTTGGGATCCCCTGCTGGAGCTGCTACCCCCGCGACCCGATACCAGATAAGCGGACGAAGATGGATGGATGGAAGTTACTACACCAGAAACTCCAGTTAAACAATTAAACTAAATGTATACTAACATTCATTCAATTAAATACCCACAGCTAGCAATAGTGTTGAAAAGCAACATTACTTTTCATAACCAATAGATAGAATAGAATCATTAGCCTTTTCACAGGCAATATGCAGTACTCCGCTAGTCTTTTGTGGCTAATCACAATAGACAGTGCATATAATGGACCAACAGATACTGTTGCTCTGGACGGAGACCAGTGAAGGATATTAGAAGCACTTTTCCGGTGATGGCTGAGCATTACTGCACAGCCTCTAACTAAGAGAGACGACGTAAATGTGACGTGAGCAACCTGTCTGAAAGTTGTAAGTCTTCTGGTAGCTGTGCCAAGAGAAATCTCAATCATTCCCAATCTTGCAGAGACGGAGAGCGTAGGTATATGTAAGGAGATAACATAGACACAGGCTAATTATTGCTAACTAAAATGCTAGTTAACATTATTAATTAAACTTAAACAGCTAATGTAAGTCGAAACTGCCTGCGAGCTTCTCCTGTACTATATGGTAATTCCTCTACTATGCGACAGTAAGTCGCGTGGTTATGACACAATCGTTAGCCTATTTTTACAAAAACGTCTACTACGGAGCCATAACGTGAGATACAAGGTAATGGAGCCTTTTATACATTGTCGTGTTTCTTTAGAAATAAACAATCGACAAAAAAATTCTTCAAATGCTTCAGATATAAAGTTATTCGCTGTCAAAGTGACATCAAAATGAATGGCAGTCAATGGAATGCTAACGTCGGGTGATCGTTTGGTAGCATCAAAATGGCGCCATTGGAGGTTCGAGCTCTGAAGCAAAGCTTACCCCCTTGCTAATCACCCTATTAGCATATAAATACAGCACCTTAGCTAACCTGTTAGTTTTGCGCTATTAGCACCGATTAGCACTGCCTTTAACTCCGTAACGACAGTGGATTCAGGCACAGTTCTCTTTCGCTCATAGTCAGTATTAGATAGTATTTAGTATGTAGAATTGATGTATTTCACTATGTCGTTCTTTTTATCTTACTGAGTGAATAACAGAAGCCTCCTACGTTCCGATGCAGGTGTCTCATGTAGCCTAGTTGATAGCTAATTGGTCAGCTCACGGACCCAAGTTCACCCATTGACTTATTTACAAGCCCATCAAAGCTAACAACAAAATAAGTGAAAGTTAAATCATTTCCCACTATTTTCTCCCATAGCCTTTACCAACTACTTTTGACCACATGTTAAAAATTTGGAAAACAAAATGTCTCAAAATAAAATAAAATAATATAGGAGTGTCATTATTAAGCCCGGGCTACACGTGACAACCAGTTTTGTGAAATATCCTGTCACACATCTATCTGACCAAGTGCTAGAATTGGTCTCTAACCTTGCACATCTAATTTTGATAATCATTATGTCAACATGTCATAAATGCAAAAAGAGGTGGATTTTCTGTTTATGTCAAGTTGTCATGACAAAGACATCCTCTGGTAATGTCATCCTGGTTAATGTCAAGTTGTCATTACAAAGACATCCCAAACAAATGTAATGTCAACTTGTCATAACCAAGACAACTTCTGATAATGTCACTTTGATTAATGTCAAGTGTCATAATCAAGACAACCCAATCAATGTCAACTTGTCATGACAAAAACCGAATGACACTTAATGACAGAAGTCATAAACATTCATGACTTGTTTATAAGGTTCATGACACGTTCATGACAGTGTCATGTCATAGTTATGACAGTGTCATGTCACGATTATGTCGATACTGTCAAGTAAAGTATTACCATTACGCCTGATTCGTATCATTAAGGAGTCTTAATATTGAGTATAAGCTAGTCAAATTGAACCCAACAATTGTTTTGTTTTTTATTCTATACTTTAATTTTATGTTACAGCTGCACAGCATGAGTCAACAGGAATTAAAATAACATTAGAAGAGCAATTTAAATCAGAACAGCTGAATAGCTTTGCCATAACAAAATAGTTTTGAATTATTTTGTATAGTTTGCTGTAGTATTCAGTTTAATACCTGTGTAGAGGAGTATGAGTTTGGATACCGGCCGCCAAATGTGCTTAGAATTTTGAATCAAACGGTTTGTAAATACAGGGCATGGTTTTGTGTATTACACCAGCAGGTGGTGCTCAGGTGCTGTGCTTTACGTCATGTTCCCATGTTCTGCATGTCACTTCATCTTATACAAGTTGACCTGCCAAAATAGATTAAGAAGAATTAATTAAATAATGCATGCATTCATTCATTTTATTGTATTGCATCCATCCTGTTCTGCAAACATTTGTCTTTGCATATAGTCAGATAGAATTACTGTAATAGTTGCCTAAGACCAATTTAGCTGCACATGTCTGTCCATAGATTTTGCACAATATACATCAAGAAAACAGTTAAAAATGTTGTCACACGTGTGTGTGTGTGTGTGTGTGTGTGTGTGTGTGTGTGTGTGTGTGTGTGTGTGTGCATGTGTGTGTGTGCGTGTCGACGAGAGGCATTTTGTACCTCAGATATTGCTGATACGTCACTGGTCTCTACTTTGGTAAAGCAGGTTACCCCATATAACCCCTGCCTCTGTTTAGATCAAAATAACGATGCTTATTAATCTCTGGCACTTTTTTAAAACACCAACCACACTGCTTTGGATCAGCATTTTGACATAGTGAGAGCCCCCCACTCCCACTTCACCCATGCATCAGTCAGATCTGTCTATAAATCTGCTCTCACTTTAATGAGTAGAGAGGTAATCAACAAGAAGTGATGCCAGGCGTGGTAATAAATTCTGCAGGAATACTAATTGGGGTTTTGAAGGGTCAGAGGACTGTGCCTGTAACATAAACCACTCTGTCACATGCTTCTCACCTTGTGCTTTTTTCATCTTAAGTACCAAGGTGTGTTCCATTACAGCACTGAATGAATTACATTTTTTAATTTTTAATTTTATGATACAAAATATATATTTTTTGAATGAATCTGATATATGTTAAATGTTTAAAGTCTGTTGGGATTTTCATGAACACAAAACATTAATGTGCTAATTTCATATATATGAGCGGATCTTTTACCAACTAGTTATCATGGAACATATCTATGCTGCTTGACAGTTTAATTGAAACATTGTCTTTAGAGAAAAGAATGTGGCTGTGGTGGAAGAAATGTAAAGATGTCATCATTCATTGTGCAGAGCCACAACAAATCCACTTTTTGTTCAGCTGAATCTTAATTACTGTTAATCACAATTAACTAGCCAATGCAGTATATAGAATGACTGGACAATTGAGGGGCCAAATGACCATTCTTTACCTCAACAAAACCTACAAAAGGAAGGCAGATAATTCTATAATAAATAGGGCTTGGTGATCAGAGGAGAGCCTCGAAATGGCCCAAAAACAAAAGAATGCGTCCAGAGGGGAGGATTACATTTATCAGGACTGCGGAGCTGCCATGCAGACAGAGACGGGATCAGAGAAGGATAACGCACAGAAAACAGGCTTAGTGAAAAGGAAAAGAAAAGCAGAGGCAATCTGAATAATAAATGAGTAAATGTGTAAAATAGGACAAAAAAAAAAAAAGTTTTTAATTATTCCGGTTGTATTTTGGAACAGAGAAATTGCTAATTATGTCAACAATGATTCCGTAAAATTGTTATCTGCAGAAAAGATTTGCTCATGCCTTTTACGCGGTGCAGCATTTTTAAATGAATTAATTAGGCGATCACAGTAATTACTGTTTATATTGTTGTTAATGACCCCAAAGGCAAGCGAGCTGCACTCATCCAAATTACACTCATGAGGCACGGAGCCAAGAAGAGGTCCAAACCACAGTGCCGCGTGTTGAACATTCACTGAGTCTTCCTCGTGAAGAGATACACAAGAGCGTACTGAATTACACTGTAACCTTCCGTTTCCTTTTGACCACACATCTTTCCCATTAATGTAAGCATTTGATATTATTATATTATTTGTAATTAATAAAAATACAGCTTCTAAAATTGGTCTCAAATGTCGTAAGCCCAACACAGTACTACTGATCTGCTGTGCAGTTTATGCTACAATCACTGCCATTTTGCTAATTTTTCCATTTCATTTTTTCTCTTTGTCAGGCATCTACCTCAGCTTCTCCCCTGTCTGTCAAA